>OY041628.1:1200000-1800000 GCA_955876795.1 Eupithecia tripunctaria | reverse complement strand
CTATACCCGGGTTACATAGGCGATATTATATTTTCAAAAAAATTAGGGATCCTTACGATAACTCCAATAATGTAACCCAAGGTGTAAAATAATGACCTAAAATATTCTTTACATCGCGTGCGCTGCGAAAACTATTGATGATAGAATAAAATAATGTACTACAACTTTGCAGAACACATCATTATTTACAAAAAGTGTCGCGACAGCATATGTCTAACTATTATAGTTATGCCACAATAAGTGTTTTTTTTATTTTAAATTTTTTATTGAAATGCCGCCGCTAGAAAAGGTTCTTTATTTGTATCTTGGTATTAATCCTTATCAAATTAAACTATATTATATTCAAGACTGTTTCAATAGCTTTATAAAACTTTTTGAATTATTCAATTCGGACATTCCATTCGAAAGATATCACAAGTTTAAAAAAGTAAGTACCTATTAAAAAAAAGTTACGTGGTAGCCGAAAATGAAGAAAAAAAGGAATCTATTAGCGCCATCTTAAAGTTTTAAATGAAACTAAATATAGTAACATTGCATCCAAGTTAATTTTTTTCCGAGTACCTACTATTCGATTTGTGTTATAAGATTTAAATTAACGCCATCTTAAAGTTTTAAATGAAACTAATTACTAACATTGAACCAACTGTTCTACATTTTTTCAGGGTAGGAATTCGATTTGTTTATTAGTTTTATAGTCTGTTACTGTTCTCCAAAGGCTCGATAGATGGCGATTGAGTCAATTTTATGAGTCAATTAGAATGTTTATTTAAAAATTTACAAGGTGGCCTTAAAGTTAAAGTTAACACTTAATCTTTGTACAAACAAATTATAGGATAACATAAATATTAGCTTAAAACTAAGTACCTACTTCATTTTACTTTAAGGCTGCTGTGTTGCATGTCTCGTACCTTCCGTGCTAGTTATAAACTGTATTACGGCAAGGTAGAGCTCAATACCTCACATTGGCTTGACGCTTAGGTAAAGTTGTTTAGTTGATTTATAGGAAGTGTCATTAACAGGTACAAATTGATAAATTTAGTAAAAAAAAAAACAAGGGTAAAGGAAAATTTACAAAAAAATTGCAGTAGCTAAGCAAAGTTTAGCCTATGGTACACGTTAATACAAATTATGATTTTTTTACTATTTTAGTAACCTAAAACATAAGTATATTAGATTACTTTATTATTTAGTATTCTATACGTACAACTTAATACCTAAAATTTTATCTAAAATTAAAATGTATTAAATTGTTCAACATTTAACATCGCGGAGCAAGAGGTTATTTATGGTATGTGATTTTGTAGATGTTTGAAGAGATAGTAGCTTATTAACGAGTGACAGCAAGAAGTTGTTCAGTGTCTTCATAGTTTAGTGGTTGAAGAAATGCATGCAGAATCCTGCTACATACAAATCTAGTCTTTCCGATTAAGTTTTCTTTGGTAACCTTTGATACGCGATTATAGAGAAAAGGGCCAAGAATATGAGTACTCCGACGGGCAAACTGGGTTTTACACGTAGGTACTCTGAATACCTCGTGAGACCTTCTGGTGCTGCGATTGTCCATTCGATATGGTAATGTGTGTTGTCTTAATAAAGCGGTTTTAACGTATAGTTGCCTGACAGTTAACATCCCAGTCTCTCTGTAGAGTTCTACAGTTGGGTATCTGTAACGCTTAAAATTAAGTACTTTTAGAATAGAGCGTTGTGCTCTTTCTAATTTGATAAGGTTGGTTTTAACTGCGGAGCCCCAAGCGGTAATACCGTAACTAATGACGGATTGACATAAAGTTTGGTAAACAGTTTTGTTCGTGTAATCGTCTCGCAGATTCCTGATTTTCTTAAATACGTGTATAAGCTTGCGAACCCTCGCTTTTAGGTGATCTATGTGGGATTTCCAATTTAAATTTTCGTCGATTATTATTCCCAGATATTTTATACTTTTAACAGCAATTAGATGAGGGCAGTCGCAAACAGTACTGTTCATGGGGCATGTATGAGCTTTTAGGTTTAAATCAGTATCTGGCTGGGTATTTTTATATATAGAAAAGGTAATATACTTGGTTTTTGATAAATTTAGTGTGAGAAGGTTGTCATCTAGCCAGGAATTTATTATGCGCAAACCAGATTCGGCTGAGAGCTTAGTTTCTTCCCACGTTTTGCCTGCAAAAGTTAAGACTGTGTCATCGGCGAAGGTTATTATTGATGCATTGTCTAGCTGAGTTAAACAGAGGGAGTTTATATATATTAAGAAGAGTGTTGGACCCAATACTGATCCCTGCGGGACACCATAATGAATCTTGGTCTTATTACTATAACTCTTCCCGATTTTCAGAGTCTGGGTGCGACTACTTAAATAGTCCGTCAGCAGTTTCAATGGAATTCCCCTAATGCCAATGGACTCTAGCTTGCACAGGAGCAATGGTACCGACACGGTGTCAAAAGCCTTGGCCAAATCGAGAAAAACACTAATACATTTCTTTCGGTTATCTAAACTATTCGTGATTTGATGAACAAGGCTTTCGACAGCGTCAGTAGTTGACCTCTTACTTCTAAACCCATACTGGTTACTTGCAAGTAGATTGTTATGTTCAAGGTATTTAACTAATCTGACATTTATAAGTTTCTCCATAATTTTTGCTAGTACTGGTAGCAAGGATATAGGACGGTAGTTGGATATACAGTCTTTTTCTCCTGACTTAAATATTGGAATAACAATGGACTCTTTTAGCATTGTAGGAAAGACTCCAGTACTAAAACAAAGATTACACAGACGAGTAATAGGCTTGCATAGTATCGCAGAGAACTTTTTAATAAAAGTAGACGGTATCCCATCCCAACCACATGAAGAAGTTTTCTTAAGGGAACCTATTATATTAGCGACTTCTACTTCATCAGTCTCTAGAATCACGAAGGAGTTAAGCGAGGTATTTGTGGGCTTATAATCGTTGATTAATTTATCATGTGCGAGATTCAACTTTTGGAGTATATTGTCCGCTAGATTCCGACCAACGTTAGCAAAGTAATCATTTACTATATTAGCAGAGTCTTCCGGAGAGGGTTTGAGTTTTAGTAGGTTGCTTGGATCATTAAGGTTTTTAGTTTGTGGATAGCAAATACGCTTGATGACATTCCATGTTTTTTTTATGTCATTCTTAGCCTCATATAATTCCTCTTTATCATGACAGTTTTTAAGGTTATGAAGGATATTGTTGCAGTGGTTTCTGTAGCGTTTAAAGGTTAGTTCCAGGGCCTTGTCACTGGGTGATCTTTTATGGCGCCTACTTAGTGTGTCCCGGAATCTTATGCATCGCAACAGACCTGGGGTAATCCAAGGTTGCAGGATGTGTTTTCTGTTTGGAGCTTTGTGAGTTCGCGTACTGTTTTTTATTATGTTAGTAACGGTAGCAATCAAAAATTCTGTAAGTTGGTTTGGGTCACTAATTTCATCGCAGTCGTTCCAATTTATCTCAGACAATAATTTAGAAGCTACGTTATAGTCTATCTTTTGTATATATTTATCTAGTCTTTTAGGGCGTTGTGCTAGCGGTAGGATCAAGAATAGTGAACTATGATCGGTGGTTGAGGTTGGACATATGGCGGTTATTATTTTAGTTTTAGTCTTAACCATGCAATGGTCAATACATTTATCAAGACGTGTGGGTAATGTGTGACCCGGTATTAAATTGTGCATGGCTAGTAGATCAAGGTATTCGTCAGCTTTCGCATCATGAGTGTTGTTACTTATGTCTATATTTATGTCACCGAGAATGATAACATTAGTTGTATGCTTAAGGTCGTTTAACAGGTTGTCTAAAGATTGTAAGAATCTATCGGCAGAGTGGAAAGATGGGGATCTATATATACAAATAAAAGCAGTATTTTCAATCACTACGACCAGACAATCAGCCTCCAAGAGCTTAGGCTCATGTACAGATACGTTAGATAGGTTCGTACGAACATATGCAACGACACCACTATTTTGGTTGATATGTTCCTGGGTATAATAAGTAGTGTAGCCATCTAGTTCGGGAACGGCATCACAGCCTTTTAACCAGCATTCAGAAAGGACAATGAGGTCGAAATCTAGATTACTCCTATTTAGGGTTACTTTAAAGTCAATGAAATTTTTACTTACACTTCTAATATTCTGTGATATGACAGTAAGGCAGATTTCGTTTTCAATATAGTCAGAAATATTATTTGGGTCCTCTATTAAATAGGAGCTGCCTGCATTGATGACGTCATCAACATCATTAGTGACAGTTTCGAAATCATTTAACATTTTAACTTTGCTTTGATTTATTTGTAGGTAATATCATGCTCAAAAGGATGTAGAGGTTAGCTACACATACATTTAGTTTGCAAACGACTATAATAGTCGTTTGCAATAATTGTCCACACAAATGTGCGCGTAATGACCGCGAAGGAAATTTAACCACCTCTAACTGCACTTGTATTGTTTAGATTAATCTTCTGTTTACAAATATCTAGCTTAAGATTCTTAAACATTTACCGTACATGGTAACATAATAAAATATACAAATAATACCAAAATGTAGACTTAAAACTAACAGAATAAGTATAGTATGATCTATGATCGAAGAATAAATGAATTAAATTGATCTTAATAGGATACAATATTTAGTTTGGTTTAAGGTTTGCCAAGTCACTCTCGCATCTTATGCGTATGGGAGGGCTGCCTTATTCTTGCCGAAGGAAAATCCTTGCGAGGGAGACCCAGCAAAACGCGTACCCGTTTAACTTAGCAAACTCACGTGCTTGGAAATATAGACGCCTGTCTCTACTTGTGAGATTTTCGGAGACATACACGGGTATGACTTGTCCAGCAATACCCAGGCACGAAGTATTGAGCTTGGTAGCCCGGTTTTCCTTGTTGTATTTTTTTATTGACTGTAGGAATCTGTCTCTTGTGAGAACCGTGGTGAAATCGGCTATAATGGGCTTTATATTAGCCTTCGTGTTAATGCGGTACACGTCTTTAATCTCCGTAGAGTGTATCTTGTTGTCGAGTACTTGCGCAGTTTTCAGTACAACTTCAAGAAGGTCCTCTTTTGTTTCTTTCCCAAGCTGTGGGATGTTGCGAATTTCCACACTCGTGCCCCTAGCCTGACGTTCCAAATGGTCAATTCTGGATTCAAGTTGCTGGACCTTAATACTACTCAGTGTTCTATCCTGTTCCAAGAACTCAAGCCTTTGTAGAGCCTGATCGTGTTTTTGGTTTATTTGATCGAGGGATGTCTTGACTTCGTTTAGTGAGTGCAAAACTGCATCAAATTTAGTATCTTGCTCTGTCTTCCACTGTGAGAACAATTCTAGTATTTCATCATCACGCTTTCGCTTGAATCCCCCCGGGATATTGCTAAACGACAGGGTTTTAGTCGCTAGTTTCGAGTTATCAGGTGTCGATAGCGGGATGTTGGGATCAGATGGATAGTGCTGCAAGGGTGATTTGAAAGCAGTCGGCGCCGGCGACTCGTGTTTCGGTGGTGTACGTATTGGAGGCATCACTTTATATGCGGCAGGAACCAGACACTCAAGCAGTAGTAGAAGATTGGTTGAAGGATTATTAGAAAGAGAAGAGCGTGAGCAGAAGCAAAGCAAATCACGTAGCCGATATTCGATGCACTGCAGCAAGTTCGTAGACGATTCGTAGCACTAGGCTCGTAGCACGCCTCGTAGCACTGAGCGCATAGCTCGTAGCAGTAGTAAGCGCGTAGCAGTATGTATGATTCCTTACTTTCGATGCGGCCGCTTACTGCTTCTGTAGCTCAGTTGGTACAAGCCCCAATCCAGGCGCACGCAGGCCGCTGTCGTCGTGGGTTCGAACCCGTGAGGTACTATGGTCCGGTGTCAGATATTTATCACTCACCAAGTACCACACGACGCGAAGTATGGGGGTTCAACGGGACACGGTCCGCAGCAGACGCGAAGTACGGGGGCTTCACAGGACACGGTCTCCGCAGCACCAAAGCGGAGGCTCCAAGTCCAGTATGTCAGGGCGAAGTCACCAGAAGCACAAAGGTTCGTTTGTTCGCAGTCGACAACACGTCCGTTCAGTACATAAGCCGAGAGGCAAGAGCAAACGATTGAAAAACAAACTTGAAATATCATGTCTATAGGTCTAGCGGACCTTGGATTGGACGAATTATTATATGTAGGTATTCATCTATCTACCTCTATAACATAAAGAAACTTTCGAGTTTCAAGTTACAACATAAAAACTCACTGTTAACTGACTTATACTAATTTAATTTCGGATCTATACTGTCAGTGATCATTTAAGGGGCCGGAGAACACCGGGCAAAGATTCTATTCGAGTCGCGTACAAAACTCCGCTCCGAATATCGCTATCTCAGGTTAGCTGATGCAGGCGCGGGACACGGGACGCGGTACTACAATACGTGAAGGGAACACACAACCATAGTGCCGTGCCGTCTTATGCGTGTGTGTGTGTGTGAGTAAATGTAGGTTGCTAGGTATCTATCTATACATCTGCCACTGATAACAATTTAAAGGCGGTAGCTACCTATTTCTTTAGGGATGTGTATTTATTGGTTAGCGCCTTATTGGTTTTTATCTCAGGGGTAGTGCCCATAATCCCCACGCTGGGAATGCAGGTTGGGTTGATCGCAGTTCGGTGGTAGAATTGTTCTGCAGGCCGCCCACCAGTGGATATCTCTTGGTCAAGACGTGGTGGGTGGGACATCTGCGTCATGGGCCATGAAGGTGTTAGTATGTATAGTAATATACGCATTCAATGCCCAGTCCGCTACACGGGGAAAAGTTTCGACAGATAGATAGATAGATGTTTATTACTTCTTTACGTCAAAAAGAGGCAGAAATTTTGCCTAGATAGAAACTTACAACAAAAGTTCTGCTTTGCTGGAATTACAACACAACAAACTTTCGTTATAAATATCCATCAATTTGTTTGTACCTACTTACCTAACTACCTACCTATAATTTGTGCAAGTGTGATTGAAGCAGGCATAAAATGCCCTGTACTTATTTTTTAGGAGTTTTGTGAGAATATTTATTTGTTGTGTAATGAATGAGTGATCTGATTACATTACAATATCATAGTAGGTAGATCATTTACAACTCAACCTTACCTACTTACACACAGGTACCTGAGTAGGTGCATGGTTTTTACAATTTATTATTACTACGCACTTTATCTACAAATATAATTAATTAACCTACCTATCATCCTATAGTAATTCTAATAGATACCTACATAGGTAAGTAAGTAAATACCAAACTAGTAGCTAGGTAGGTAAATGTGAAACATTGCATTTAGTTACAACAGAGGTATAATTACCTAAACCTAGGTAAGGTAGGTCCCCCATCTCATACATAAAAACATCAAAATTCAAAAATCAAAATGCTTTATTATCATAAATACAATAAATGTAAATGTACCTACACTTAGAAAAGGTCAAATCATATCAAAAAATACACTGACACATTTTTGATTTCAGTCGCTTCGGTATGACTAAAATTAATGAAACAACGAAGAAACCTTTAGACTGTTAGTTGTTATTATTTTTCGAGTTGACTCGAAGACAAATAAGTTACAAGAAAAGAAAAATAATTATAACGCCGCGACGCGACGTGGAGATTTGAACTCGGTTCTTCTCGCGTCTGAAGCAGGCAAGGTCCGCCTTCGCCACGGAGCGGTTGCAATTAGTGACGAAAATAAGATTTGCACCATAAGTTCACCTTATGTGTACGTACCTAGGATGACGTCACAGAAAATGTTTATTATAACCTACACCTACATTTACTTAGATTTTTTTAACAAACTCCTGGATTTTATAAAACATACAATTCCTACATTCGTGCCCGAAGTATCTACCTACTAGTTTGCTTATCCGTTTTTTTTCCAAGTTTTTCTACAAGGCCTAATAGGTAGGTACGTAGGTACTTATATCTCAAGAAATCTACCAGGAAATGCCTATGTAGTAGTATGCAGTTACCTACCTATACTTCAAAAAATTAAAATATAATTCAAAGTTTGGATAGATAGATAGATGTTTGTTACTTCTTTACGTCAAAAAGAGGCAGAAATTTTACCTAGATAGAAACTTACAACAAAAGTTCTGCTTTGTTGGAATGACAACACAACAAACTTTCGTTGTAAATATGTTTGTACTTGTACCTGCATACCTACAATTTGTGCAAGTTTGATTGAAGCAGTAAAACAGCCACTAACGTATTTTTTAGGTGTTTTGTAAAAATATTTATTTGTTTGAATAGGTAATGTAATGAATGAGTGATCGGACTACAATGTCATTGTAGATCCTTTACAACTACCTTACCTATGGTTTATCCATTTTGAATGAAGCATGTTAGTAAACAAACTACGACACATATATCATAATCTCACTTGCTTGGCGTCGAGTTTCAGATATAATTGTAAAAAAAATTATTGAAGGGATGATCTAAAAGCTACAAGTAATGGAGATTACGTATAAAAGGACGCGCCAACAAAGTGAATTTTAGGTTAACTATGGACGGTTTGTTTACGTTTATGCTTCATTCAAAATGGACACGGTATAGGTACTTACACACAGGTTTATAAAATTTACTATAATACGCACCTTATCTACAAATATAATTTATCTACCTACCTATCATCTTATAGTAATTCTAATAGAAGTAATTCTAATAGACATCGACATAGGTAAATACTAAACTAGTAGCTAGGTAGGTAAATGTGAAACACTGCATTTAGTCATAACCACAACACATGTATTATTATTATTAAAAACTAAACGTAGGTAGGTACGCCAACACTACATAAAAACATCTCAATTACCTGAGTAGGTACTATACCACCTAACTAACCTTCCTATCCCAATCCAACTAATTATATACCTACTACTGTACTATACTCTATATATATCTTTTTTATTATACATATAAAATACACAAATCACCCGATCTATAGAGAAATTTGTCCCGAGCCGCAAATCGAACGTGCGACCCCGTTGCGTTCCGGCGGAACCTCGCTTGCCCGCCGAGGTCTTCGTGAATAGTGAAAACAATGCACCTACTCATCCAACAAAACGCCTTACTGTTAGAAATTGATGACATGACATTTGATTGAAGCATGACATTGTCCCACCTCACAAAATAGAATGAGGCCCTCATACAAACTCGTTTTGAAACCATGTACCTACCCAACACTTGATTTAGTTTAGAAAATAGTAAATAAGAAGTACTCTTCCTTCTATTCTAACGTCCATCCATAGTAAGTACCTAATAAGGTGTCCCTGCGACAACGACCTCGGAGATCGTCGTTCGTTGTCGTCACGTCGGTCGTCACACGGGGCTGAGCGGCGCGGCTGCGGCGGGCGCACCGTGTAAATACACGTTGCATTAGCGTGTGTGCGTGGCGTGCGTACCTGTCCGAGCGATCACACAACCGAAGTAATCCCGCCCCGTGCGTGCGCGATAGCAATAGTAGCCGTTCAAAAATGGTATGAATTTGGTTGTGTTCCGTAATACCAAAAATGATGAATGAAAACTTTTTGTATTCTTCACATAGTATTGTTATTCTGGAACTAGACAATATAAGCTATGTTCGACCGTTAAGAACGCGTAAGATATTATTGTTTTTAATACGAATCAAATAGGAAGAAAACTGGTCTATTTTGGCATAAAAATGTGCAAAATGCGATTGTCTATATTTCGTTTTAGGTAAGTATTTTGAAAAAAAAAACAACGGCGGGACCTAGATAAATACGATTCAAATACAAATAATACAATGGTATACTGCAAATATGGTTGAATTAGAAATCATTTTGGTATTGCGTTTGTATGGGCAATTCACCCTTCCCCGGCCTCTTAATGCCATCTATCGAGCTGCTTTGAACTAATAAAATTATTTATGGCAAATAAGTGATATTGAGTTATTTTTTCATAGCAGCGTAGTTAAAGGGTTTAACTTTTCATTGCAATAAAACTGTTTATATAAGTAGCCATACATACGGATCTATAATAGGTAGATATCTACCTACATCCATACCAAGATTATTCTGTTTCATAAAAATCACCTTTCTATCTGAAATGTTGTATACAGGTGACTCTAATCCTGGAATCAAACATAGGCTACTTTTTATCCCATAAATCAGTTCCCGTGGGATGAATATCGCGTGCGAAGCCGCGGGGCGCAGCTGGTTGGTTGATATAAAATGTCGTCGATGCTTGGGATTCAATGTATGAAGTTTCAAATTCAGATAACAATAGATTTCGCATTGTTGGGACTAACCCGACAAATGTTTGTAAGATCTGCAGTTGTTTTCTATGTATCCATCCACATCCACAGCCTGTATCGGTCCACTGCTGGACGCAGGCCTCCCCCTGATAAAAGCCTTATAGGCGTTTAACTCATGGGGGGGGGGGGGGGGGTAATGCCCATAATCCCCACGCTGGGCATGCGGGTTGGGAATCGCAGTTTGGTGGAAGATTTGTTCTGCAGGGGGCGCTGCTGCCCGCCCCCCTGGAAGATATCCCTTAGTTGCCTCTTACGACACCCACGGGAAGAATTGGGGTGGTGCAAATTCTATGCCGCCGGCACCACACGGCGTTTCTATGTATAACGAAATAAATATCCTACTAAATAATTAATTAAAATACGGGAAAGTTTGTAAACATGTCTGTATGCATGTTTGTTGCCCATTCACGTAAAAACTACTGAACGGACCGGTCTGAAATATGCTGATAAGCCCCTTTTATTGGCTTATATCACATGGAGGGTAGTGCTTATAATCCCTACGCTGGACATGCGCCCCCGGTGGATATCCCTTAATCGCCTCTTACGACCAGGGCCGGTACTATTTCGGTAATATCGGCATTTTCTATTTGGTAATTCGAGTACCGATACATTGAAGTACCAGTACTCCAAAGTACCGGTACTCAAAATATACCGGTACCATTTATACCGGTACTACTTCAAGGTCGTTGGTCACTGGTATTTGAAAACTTTAACTTTTGCTTACGACACATACGGGGAGAGTTGGGTTGGTGCAAATTTTAACCCTTAACCACCTAACGGCGGTCACAGTGACTCCAGCGGTTTTTGTTATTTGAATATTTCTGTTATTATGCGAGCTAATAAGTCTGTGAGTCCATCTACTTTACCCCCCCGCTCCTTAGTACGCACTGTGTAATCGATCGGTTCACATGTTCGCGCGTTCAAAAATTACAGGTAATTAATTTTTTTTTTGCGGTCTTGGTGACCGCTGTTAGGTGGTTACGTAATTTCAAGGGGCTAGTCGCCGCATACTGAAGATGAACCAAGAGCCTAGCACGTCCTCAACCGATAATGTCAAAAAGTTTGAAATCAGGAAGACTTGCTCAACCTGTGATGCTAAAAAAACGCAAAGCATAATCACATGTGTTTTCAATGTAAAAAACCCTTTTGCGTTCAGTGTTCGCAAAAGATGTGCATACATTTTCGTCAAAAATTGTAATTGTTTACCCATTGCAATTTTATAGAGAAAGTGATTTGATTGTGCCATTAATAGTTTTCTATAGTAGGTTATATATTAAAGTTTCATAAACTAAGAAGACTTTATTAGGTTTCACTCAAAGTTTCTTGTCAGATCTCAGATTTTTTATAATGCCTAGATTTTGTACTCAAATGTTTATTGTTACAGAAGCATTGATTATTAATGTGTATAAGTTTCTTTTTCAAAGTTTAATAACTTAATTAATAAGAATAATAATAAAGGTTACGATCTGTCTTTCATTTTTGTCATTATAATTATTATTTTCATATAAAAAATGAAAATAATAAGCGGGCACCATGACCGCCGTTAGGTGGTATTGTAACTCAAAAACACGTTAGGTGGCTAAGGGGGCTTCCGGTACCACATAGCGGAATATCCTTATATTGTAATTATTAAGTATATTAGTTATCTGTATCTAGTAATGTAAATTTGCGAATAAAAAACGTGGCAACAAAGTAAATTTTAGGTCAATTATATTCTGTTTACAAATATTCCACAGCGAGTCTGGTTAGTGTAGGTACCTATGGTTTATCCATTTTAAATGAAGCATGTTAGTGAACAAACTACGACACAAATAACAAAATCTCACTTGCTTGGCGTCGAGTTTGAGTTATAATTGTAAGCAATTTTTATTGAAGGGAGGATCTAAATCGACAAGTAATGTAAATTACGTATAAAATGACGCGCCAACAAAGTGAATATTAGGTATGGGCTGTTTGTTTACGTTTATGCCTCATTCAAAATGGTCACGGTATAGTTCTAGTAGCTTATGATTAAAATTATAAATGTCAGGAAATAATTATCTTCAGGTTGACAGTAACAAGTTGATATAATGCGCAGGCTGTCAGTATGTAGGTGGAATAAGAAATTACTAGCTTTCTAGACTTAGCATGCAGTGACATAATAACTATACTCAAGATTATCTCAAGGTAGTGTAGGTATTTAATTTATTTATGTACCCTATCGTTCATGATTAACACTGCGATAATTCATCATCATTATCATCAGCCTATATTAGTCAACTACTGGACATAGGCCTCCCCTAATGAGCGCCATAGCGCCCTGTCTTGACGCATCCAGCATCTGCCTGCAGTCTTTCGTAGATCGTCATCCCATCTGGCCGGAGGGCGCCCTAGTACGTTTGCCGAGTCGCGGTCTCCACTCAAGAACTCGTTTACCCCATCGGTTGTCTGTTCTTCGCGAGATATGGCCGGCCCAGCCACTTCATCTTGCTAATTCTTTGAGCTATGTCGATAACTTTGGTTCTCTGTCGGATGTATACGTTACGGATCCTATCTTTCAGAGAGACTCCGAGCATCGCTTTCCCATAGCTCGCTTAGCGACCTTGAGCTGGTGGACCAACCCTATCGTGAGTGTCCGTCCACGTCTCAGCTCCGTAGGTCATGCGATAATTAGTCTATCAGTAATGTAGCAACCACAACAAGCTTTGCTTACTTTAACGGTCGACGATGTTGTATTAACACATTCATAGCCCAGGACGCATTCTAGCCATTTCAACACCGATCGCACCGCCCCGAAGTAGGCAGTGAATGCCTTTCGTAACATATTCCTGGTGGCCTTCTCGGAAAAGAAAAATCGATTTTTCGTTTTCGTTGTCGTGCAAAACTAACGCTTATGTCGCATACATAAGATAAGCGTTTGCACGAAAACAAATCAGAAACTTCGAATTTGTTTTTAAGAGTATAGGCCTTGATCTCTACATGCCTAAATCAAACCAATCTATGTATTTTACACATAATATTATCTACTTGTCGAGAAACTGATAACACCTTACATTAGCAAACATTAAGTTAACCATTACTGGATACTTCTTTTATCAAAAAATATTTAATTTCATTTTCATATTTCATAACAATAATTTAATCTCTCTTTCCTTGTTACAGGTATAAGCAGCTACAGAATAACCTCTAAGAAGAAATACGCTCCTATACCCGGTCTCAGCTATGGCGGTGTTCCGAACATACCTAGCGTTAACGCACCAAGCATGACCTACCAGAATATACCACCACTGTTCAACCCACAGCCAACCAGCAACGATGTAAAGGCAGCTATAGGTTTTACTACAACACCAGGAGTCATCTCCGAAGAGAAAGCAACTGAAAAGCTCCTTACAGAAACTGAATATATAGCTAAAAGCTCGGTTATTGCTTATTTAGACGACGATGTCCCTGATATTAGTAGAAATGCTGAAGTGCGGAATGTTCCTGATATAAGTAGAGGTGCTGATGTGGTTATAGGGGAAACACCACGGCATACGTCTTATAATGTAGCAGGGACTTTACCATTCTTTGGAGCAGCAGGAGTTACAGAAGCTCCTACAGATTCACAATTACCGTTGGCAGTGAATCAACCAGAAGAAGAATTCAAAGACATAACTACCCCAAGACTGCCAATAATACCACCTCCGCCAATGTTCTCTAACCAGAGAAAAGAGAGCCAGGGTCTTACCGCCGGAAAATCAGTCTTACCTCCGTCTGTAGCAAGGCGTATTTCTGCAAATCAGCCGTTGATAAAACAGTCTGTACCTAAACCATTTACGGAAAATATATTCGTGCCAACAGTGCCAGTGTCAAATTTAGAGCAAATTCAACCTTTTGTACAACCAACAGAAGGTGTACAGTCAAAAGCAGACCAATTCTTCACACCGCCTGCTAATATCTTCATCCCTTCAGATCCTATAATTTCACCAATCACAGGCCTTCGAGCTTCGTCATCTAACATTGTACCTCCGTCGTTCCCGCCATCCGGAGTAAATATTGCATCAAACGCGTTTTCTACGCCTTCGACTATCTTTGCGCCTGTGGGACCAACATCTGGATCTCAAAATTCATCTGACATGTTTATTGGATCAATTCCTAAAGTTGGAACAGCTACACCAAGCAGTGTATCTACTAACGTTCCTACGCTCCCTGCATCATACCCTGGATCAAATCCTGGACTGTCAAACGCACCTGTATCAATGTTAATACCACCTACGTATCCGGAAACTACAACGCATATACCGACTGTACCCGCAGCTTCTGAATTGGTACCTTTGATAGAGCCAAATGCCACTGCATTGCCAATGGCACCATTATTCCCTGCATCAGTGGCTCCTTCAAACCCTGCAATGTTTACACCACAACCTACTTCATTCTTCAATCCTATTCAAGAACCAATGAAGCCAGCTGAAACAAAGCCATTGGTAGAGCCTCCAAAAGCATCCGGTGTAAACTTCAGGATGACCAAGAAACGTCCTCAGTATTATGCCGGGCCTATAGAAGGAGTTGGTGATATTAGTAATAACGTAAAGCCGGTTATAGCTCCCGTAATACCACCAGTGCCTTCTGTTGATATAAATTACTCAGGATCTCTATTCACACCGGAGCATAAACATGTACCTTATACAGCTGAACTTACCGCTCAAAATGTGGACGTGCCTTTTGATATAAGCAAGCACACAGTAGCTCAGAACATTGAAGCCGTACCTTTTAATACAAGCAAACAAAATTATACTCAGAATGTTGATTATACAATGCAGAACGTTGAAGCTACAGCTTTTGATATTAACGTGAAACCGGATGAACACACACAGCAATATGCACCGTATGGTTCTCAACCTACATACGGTCAATTCACCGCAGGTTTTGATTTCAGTAGACCTACAACAGATGCGTTTGAACCGCCGAAACAGGAATCAAAAGGCTTTGGTATTATAGGCTCTCTCAAATCGAAACTAAGCTCTATTGACATAAACAAGATTCAAAGTACGGTTACTACCTTTTTTGATCCAGCTTACAACGAAGATAAAAGCGAGCCTGTGGCAGAAACTACATACGCACCTCAGCAATACGGTGCATATCCGCAAAGCAATTTCGAAGTTACAGTACCTAGTGTTGGTAGTCATTACCAGTCCCAAACCAACCAAGGAATGAACCAAGAGTACAATTATGATCACAATCAGTATTATCAATCTCAGCATGCGTACAGCTATGCACAAAATGATGGAAATAATGCTTATAATCCGGAATCATATACACAGCAATTATACGGCGCCACAGAACATTATTCCAATAAATATAATCAAGATAACATTCCACAAAATGTAGGTTTAGGTCACAGAGCTGAAGAAAATAAAGACACTCCAGTTTCTGTCTTCTATCCATCAACTATTCAACCAACAGAAGCTAAATCTAAGTTAGCTAGCGAAAAATCTGCAGATACTCAGAAAATTAATGCCGCGAAGGTGGTCAGTCCATTTGTTAACCCGAACGTTGGAACTCACGGCGCTATCGGCGATGTTGCTAAACCTATAAACCCTATAGGACAAAAAAGCTACAAGCATGTTATTGAAACTAAAGCATCAAGCTTTTTTGATAACCCGTTGGGAACAAGCGAATCTATATTCATGCCACATGTTACTAAGGATCCGATTGTATCGGAGGATTTCATAGCACTTAGCAAAGAACGGTTCAGCCCTCCACTTCCTCCAGCTAAGAGTTTCTTCGATGAGAAGGCTATGCAGGAATTGGCACTGGCTGAAGCAATTGCTCTTGATGCAATTCCACTAAAAGAGATTAATACAACTTTGCTCTGCGACGATCCTAAAGTAATTGATCAGAAATCAAGACTTCAAGACGCTGGGATTTTTCCAAGACTTATAGGTAATATTGGCATTGATCATCAAGAAAAGAGTATAATCGAAACTGTTACCAAATATGTAGCACCATTAGAAGTCTCTAATGTGCCCCTTTATGGTCTCACTCCTATGGCAGCCGATAAGACTCAAGAAATAAGACATGAATGTAAAGATATTCCTAAAGTTCTGCACGAAAGCAACTTATACCCTGATAATCGGCCAACATTTAGTTTTTTTAAAGACGTAGCTGAAAGGAACAATGAAGAATCACCCAAGGCTAGTCTTAGCATATCTGATGTTAAGAACGTTTTACTAATAGAGCCACCTCAAGAACATATAGGAGCAATACTCAAACGGAATGCTAGTTCAGGTTTACTCAAAGACTTACCAGAAAATGATGCTAAAGTGGACGAAAATCTGAGTCTAGACAAAGACAGCACTTGGAATAAAGACGTGGTTATGGAAACAACAAAACGTAATGTAAATTTATTATATGACAAGAATACTAGTGAGTTTTTCGACCACTTCCCACAAGAAACTGCTCAGAACCAAGTTATATCATCTGGACCAGCTTTAGACTTAAGCATCTGTGAAACGTGCAGAGAAGTGAACAATCCCGATGAAAAAGATACAGAAAATGTCACCAAACAGATGATTGACAATGTTATGTCTTCTATACAACTATCTAATCCCGTAGAAGTACCTTTGCCTGAAAAAAATAGCTTTACAGTTGAAGAAAAGAGTAGTGAATCTGAATCTTTTGATGATATAAATCGTATTGCTGAAGATACTATGGAAACTTTGCAAGGTCAACAATTATCAGAACATTCTGATGACTCCACATCTGGCTCTAACTATGGTTGGAATACCGATCAGCTAGCATACACCTTAGCTACTGATAAAAGCTCGATTAACTCAAATCTAGAGCAACCAGATTTTGCTCTTAACACGGATAAATATACAGCTTTAGATTCTGAATACACTTATAAAGTCGACCCCAATACAATTGGATTCTTCGGTGATAATTCGATATTTTTCGATAACGTACCGAAAAACGCTAGCGATGAAATAAAAGCGGAACTCAAAACACACGAAGACGTGCTGCCACAAGAAATGATGGTACCAACCGCGCCACCGGATGAAGACAATAAATCTGACGAAACCGGTGTACTAGATGTGCTCTCTATAGAGCAGGATGCCAAAAACGACTTTCCTCTTGAAGAAGATTTCGTTATTGAGCCTTCTGAGACAGATGACGACAAGATTGAGTTCAGAGAACGTAAGAGAAGCTCTGAAGGTTCTGACACATTTACTGATAGAATTGATAAATTCATGAGTAAAGGTGCTATAGAGTTAACGTATGATAACATCTCCCAAGTGGTTTCTCAACTTAAACCTATGGCTTCTTATTTTGACACAGGGAACTACGCAGCCGAAACTCACTATAATATATTGAATTCTACGGCTAATGTCAATGCTTTTCAAGATACAACCAATGTCAAAGACGCATATGAAACCACCAAAGAAGCATACCGACCTCCAGGCTTTGAAGAGGATATAAGAATGCAGTATGCACTTGGACACACCACAAATGATCCAGAACCAACAGAAGAAGCATTTAGATCACCACCAGGATTTGAAAATGAAATAAAAAAGCAATTGAATGAGTTTAATAAATCTGATACTAACATTCCTTTTATACCCGAGACATCAACCCAGACTAGACCCACGAGCACGACCACCTATACTAGCCAAAGTACAGTGGGCACATTCAAAAATTTTGGAACAGAATTGACGTATTGTAGTCAAACAACTAATAAATTTAACAAAACTGGTGCCCAAGCCGACGGCAAAACAGTCTTACAAACTCTTGAAACAAAACACAGTGATGTACCTACAGATAAAAGCGAAAATGAGTCTTTCAGTACTACT
Source organism: Eupithecia tripunctaria (assembly GCA_955876795.1). Lineage (NCBI taxonomy): Eukaryota > Metazoa > Arthropoda > Insecta > Lepidoptera > Geometridae > Eupithecia > Eupithecia tripunctaria. The sequence goes on along the minus strand of OY041628.1, from coordinate 1,781,889 downwards.
GAAACATCAACGCTGGCAAAAGCTTTCGGTGCTGACGCAACTCCAAAGGCAGAAAGTATTGAGGAAAAGAATGTTGATAAAGCTAAACAGGAAAACAAAGGAAATACCTTAGCTGATCCAAAGAATTTCTTCTCAAACGAAGAAGCAAAACCAGAACAAGAGAGTTTCAACAGACTGGCTAGCTATTTCTCTATGCCAGTAGCGCAACCCGATCATTCCAAGTCTTTTTTTGAGCTTAGCCAAAGCCAAAACCATTATCGACATGTAACCAACGTTAACGCTGATCAAAATAAAGCTATAGACGACAAAACGCGAGAAAACATTCATAATTTAATGCACGATTTGACTTCAACAGACAACATAGCCCTCAACGATAGCAAAATCAGTACTGTAAACTATTTCTCAGTTGAGTACGATACTGAACTAGTTTTCGCTAAACCAAAAAATCTTAACGCCGCAAATCCAGACCAAACATCCTCTTCTAAAACCGGGCTACAGTCACATGCAAAGCCAATAAACTTAGGCGAGAATCTGGAAGATTTAATCAATGAAACATCAGCGAAAGATAATTTAACAGATAACCCAAAACTAGACGCAAATAAACTAGGTAAAACGGAAGATATAAAATTAAAAACAGATAAAATAAATATAATAACCACGTGTGAATATTGCTGTAATTTAAAACTTAACGAGACAGACTATAAACTTAGAAAAGCAGCTGATTCTGAAACTAAAGGAGAAAAACAAACTTTAAATATGGATGACACTGAAAGTATTAACAAACACCACTCGATTTCTTTGGATTTCGAAAATAATACGGGACCAACAGCGCAAGATGGAGTTACAGTTACAAATGAGGTACTTCTTTTGTTCATTGACAGATTTAGGTTAAGTTTTAAACTAAGTATTTTCAATCCGAACATTAATGTTAACTTTTGCCAATTCTCATCTCTAAACTTCCACCGGAAAAAGCGTTGATATCACGAGAAGAGCGAAGTCAGCTGTTTTGACAACTACATAGTTGAAGAAAGGTAATAACTTCTACTATGAAGCCCAATACACAATACAAAAAAAATCTTTATAGGCCCATCTAAACGAGCTGGTGTATCATCAGCAGCCAGCGATATTCTAGTTGTACCAACTATAGATACAGAATGTTGTGTGCGTCACAAGAATCAACGTAAAGCCTTGTTCTCAGATCCAATGTCTGACATGTGGATATTCAGAGTCAGAGTCAGAGTCAAATCGTTTATTTCTTTAGACTTACAAAATAAGTACTTAGACAAGTCAAATTAGGTCAAATTAGACGACCACTGTGGCGCGGTGGGCGAAGGTCCGCCTGCGACGCAGGAGGTTGCGGGTTCGATTCCCGCCTCGGGACAAATATTTGTACGATCTGCAGATATTTGTTCAGGGCGTTCTGGATGTTTTCTATGTATAATAAAAAATATCTATCTATGTAGTGTATTGTATTATGTATATCAGTTATGTAGTACCCATAACACAAGCTCTGCTTAGCTTGGGGCTAGATAATGTTGTGTGAATTGTCCAGCATTATTTATTTTTATTTAATTTTTACTATATAAACAGCTTGATAGTACTGTTTATAGAGTAAAAAGAAATGACTTGTCCATGTGCTTATTGTGTAAGAATGACGATTTTTTCAATGATAAACTGTTAGTAGGTAAATGTATTGCACGTCATTCTCTCTCCAATATTTTTGCATATCGATTAACGGTCAAGCATGTTGATTAATTAATTATATATACTTGTGCACTTGTTTTGGCAAATAATCTTATAATCTTTATCTCTAACCCTAACATGGACGACCTCTGTGGCGCGGTGGGCGAAGGTCCGCCTGCGACTCAGGACGGTTCGATTCGGGACAAATATTTGTACGATCTGCAGATATTTGTTCAGGGCGTTCTGGATGTTTTTTATGTATAATAAAAAATATCTATTTATGTAATGTATTGTATTGAGTATATCAGTTATCTAGTACCCATAACACAAGCTCTGCTTAGCTTGGGGCTAGATAATGCTGTGTGAATTGTCCAACATTATTTATTTATTTATCATTATTATTTGTTTTGTTTATTTATGTTTCAGAGTCGTTCAACAACCGAATACACACCGGTCAGGCATCATTGGTTCTATCGCGTCGATGTGGACGAAAAGTCTGTATGGCGTGGCTTCTCTACCACTGATTCTGATGCGCTGGAGCAGGCGTACCGAAGTCGTAAGTACACCTTACTACTTACTCCTATGTCTCCGCGAGCAAAATTCACTTATGAGTCAGAGTCAGAGTCAAATCGTTTATTTCTTTAGACTTACAAAATAAGCACTTAGACAAGTAATTTTTTTACTATATAAACAGCTTGATAAATAGTAATTACTATCAAACAAGAAATAAGTTGAAATTGACTCTAAATTTTTGTCCACTAGCGGAAGAAGTGAAAAAGAAACCACTAGCAAGTTTATCGCTTATCAACTAATACAATCTTAGCATAACTAAGTCTAACTGTTTTAACATAGTATTATCGGTGTGGAACTGGGCGACATCAGGCCAAGCATTAACATCATTAAAGTAATCATCTACGGAGTAATAGGCTTTCTTGATAACATTTCGTTTTATGTACAGTTTAAATTTACGAATAGGGAGCTCAATTGCTTCAGTTGCTATGGTGAATCTGCCCGCTTCGCATTCGCTGCTGTCATCTAATTTTATAAATTTTTATATGAAATAGTATGCGAACTCACGCACCTATCCGCGCCAAACGATTCTCATTTTAGAAAATCTTGTAATATACGGATTCCATGAAAAAAATTGTGAGTGCGGGTGGCGAGGGTGACGTCATCCGTATTTATTCGGTCCGTCTCATAAACGTCAGTTCTATACAGAAATACAACAGACATCGAATATTATAAATCTGAGTAGGTAGGTATATCTAGTGTCGAGTGAAGACCGCGACTATATAAACGTAGTGTAGGTCAGATCTGATGACGATCTTTGAAAGACTGCTGGCATGGCACTGTTGCATATTTTTCTGATGTGCTGAGTATAAAAATCCTGAGAATACACAGTGGACGAAAAGTCTGTGTGGCGTGGCTTTTTCACCACGGATTCTGATGCGCTGGAGCAGGCGTACCGAAGTCGTAAGTTCACCTTACTACTTGCTCCTATGTCTCCGCGAGCAAAATTCACTTATGGTGAATCTGACCGCCTCTCATTCGCCGCTGTCATCAAGTTTATAAATCTATACATAAATGTGACATCGCGCACCTATCCGCGCCAAACACAGGCGCAGGAAGTCGCGGTTTCGATTCCCGCCTCGAGAAAAATGTTTGTACGATCGGCAGATATTTGTTAAGGGTGTTCTGGATGTTTCCTATGTATAATGAAAAAAATTCTATCAATGTATTGTATGCAGTATGTCAGTTATTATAGAACCCATAACATAGGCTCTGCTTAGTTTTTGGCTAGATAATGCTGTATGAAAATTGTTTCGCATGTTTATTTATTTATTTTCTCTGCACATTTCAGCGGAGCTCAGCGACGACACACTGATCCCGACAGATGGCGGTAGATTTGACGTTAACATAATCGGGCGGCTCCGAATCGCGATCTATTGGAAAGAGAAACCTACTAATGTTAGAAGGTATGTAACGTCACACTTGAGCAGCATTTTAAATACGAATTTGGATATGGATGCATGTTTGTTGCTTCTTCACGCCAAAACTACTGAACGGATCGTGCTGAAATTTTGCATACAGGTAATTCTAATCCTGGAATCTAACATTGCTAATTTGTATCCCATAAATAATTTCCCGTGGAATAGAAATTACATTTAACGTTTCCATAGGAACAACTCGGGGCGCAGCGCAGTAGTATTATAAATACGAAAGTTTGGATGTTTGTTGCCAATTCACGCCAAAACTACTGAACGGATCGGGCGGAAATTTTGCATATACTAGTTCTAGGCCTCAAATAAACTTATAAGTGTACTTTTTATCCTATAAATAAATTCCCATGGCAAACAAACGTTTCCAAAGAAAAATCGCGTTTGTAAAGATCAGCAAAAACGTAATCTCTTTTTTTTTTACTATAGAAACTTTCGTAGTTTGGTAAGCGGGGATGCGGAACGCGCGCGTCTAGAACCGCATTCGCCCTGAAGATGTCCCTCGTTAAGAGATGAAACGTTGGTGTTCTTCCAACACAAACAAGGTTCGTAGTTAACCCGCTTACATTCATAATGAATAATCCTTGTTTACAGATGTAGCTGGTTCTATAAAGGCACCACAGACGCTCGCTACGTGCCTTACACAGAAGCTGTAGCTGACAAGCTAGAGGTAAGCAATAAAATAAGCTAGAAGTGAGCTAATTTTATTTTACTCGCTTGCTATAAAAGCGTGGATAGCATAGTATAGTAGCCGCCAAACAACTTGTCCAGTGATGGTTTGCGAGATGGGGAAGTTTGCGGCAGGTACACTCATGTATAGAAAAGGGTCTTAAAATAATTAATTTTGTTTTAAAAAACTATAACCGACTTAAATTTTTATAAGTAAGTAGTTTTTTCATGGATTTTCATGGATGCCCGTTGTCCAAATTAAAATGGGACCACAAATCAATCATGAAAATGGGACCACCCAGTCAAAAGTTCTGAGGTAACAAACAAAAAAAATTGTCGAATTGAGAACCTCCTCTTTTTTTGAAGTCAGTTAAAATAAGTGTCCAATAGAGTCCGTTCAACAAGAGAAGAGTCGTGGCGTTACGGTGAACTAACACTTTTAGTCGTACTGCAATGACAGAGCAGTGTTGTCAACGCAACACAAGCTATCAATGGTCACACGCGCGCCCTCACGACTAATTAGAACTTTTTAGGACTCTACCCTATTGTGGTGTGGTGCTTCATTCATTAATTCGTTCAATTAATCATTCATTCAATCATACACTCTTCCAGGAGGAATACCGCCACGGCGTCACCACTGGAGAATGGCACAGACGTTTGGTCCTTCCCAACAACGAGTTGGTAGTGATGCATGGGCCGGCCGTTATGGTACACTTCTTGCACGCTGGCGCCCCAGATTCCTTCAGTTCACCGCCTGTGAGTTATACCAGCCTGGTACTTTAGATTTATATTGATACTTTAAGTCTTTGTGTATTTTGTGTGTGTAAGAGTCTGTGTGTATTTTCCTTTATCACACTACTTTTTATCATGCTTGCCTAATATTTTATAAGTTTAGAAGACTTCTTACTCCTCCTACCATCCTCAGATAAGAGACTTTTAAAAATAGATCCGTCTTCCATTGTTCGACATCGATATATTGGTAGTTATTTCAGAAGTGATAGTACTGCCATTGTATTCATGTTTACCTAGTACTTCGGACGACATTTTTAGCTCACGACTAGCCCTGTTTATGTAATATACCATACATAACCCCTACAACACTGCAAATGGAATCCGAATATCAGAAGGGATTCCGGATACCGAATATCTGGAATCCCTGATTAGTTCTGTTCTGACCACGACTGGCCAAGTTCAAGTAGCTATAACGGTGATATGTGACTTAGATAGTAAGTTTCTGACTTTTCCTTGCTGATGTTGCTCAGCTGCTCAATGTATCTTGCCCCTGAGAAAACTTCACGAGCATACGTCATGGTGCATTTCTTGAACGCTATTCAGTTCACCACCTGTGAGTTATAACAGCCTGGTACTTTAAGTCAAGTTTCTTCCCTCTGATAAGTCATCGTCGATATTGTAAGATATGTAGAAATAAAGTGACAACAATAAAAATAGAAAAAGTTTAAATTTCAGAAAAACGCTCAGAGAGACGCTTCTCAGAGTAAAAAAAGGCACCAAGCTATTGTACTTGGTTCCACCTACCCCCAGTTTTCGTATGAGATACGTGTTGTGCTGAACACCCTGTATTAGTTGGTTATTCAGAACTTTTAGATAGCTTTTGTTATTCATGTTTGCCTAGTACATCAGAAGGCACTCATAGCTCAAGACTAGCCATGACTTTATAGCATAATACGTGGAATTTATTGAATGCTATCTTATTTAAAGATGACTAGTTATTTTATCTTGAAGAATGCCCAATCCTTGACTAAGTAGGACCTAACACCAATTCCTATTTATCCTCTTCCCATCCTATCCAGTTCCTCCTCGGCAAGAAAGTGTACAGAAATCCTCCTAAGATCAGAGTGGCTCGGGACCTGCGTCCTAAAGTGGACCATCTCATACTGGTAGTGCACGGTGCTGGAGAGTATAAGAAGAACAGCTTTGAAGATGTTAGTTCACCTCTTTTGTAGTTATGGTAGCCTGGTACTTTTACGTGTTCTTAAGTGGAGAACGGGAGTCTGCAAACGTAGTGAAGGTCTCTTTTGTAGTTATGGTAGCCTGGTAGTGGTAGGTACTTAAACGCGTTCTTTAGTGGAGAACAGGACTCAGCAAACGTAGTGTATGACTCTTTTTTAGTTCTAAAAGCCTGGTACTTTTACGTGTTATTGAGTGGAGAACGGGTGTCTGCAAACGTTATGTAGTTCTCTTTTGTATATGTGATAGCCTAGTAGTTATACGTGTTATTTACTGGAGAACGGGACTCTGAAAACGTAGTGTAGGTGGAATGACGGCCTGTGAAAGACTGCTGGTAGATGGTATTTACAGCGTGTTGCCCTTGAATTGCGTTATCTGTCCATTACACTAAAAAAACATTGGTAGACACTTGGTATAACATCTGCTTCCCCCACCAGTCCACAACCCGCCCACGCGTGGTCCGCCGCGGCCACGAGGAGTCAGAGATCGAGGACCCAGAACCGTCTAGTATCGATCACCTGCTGCTGCTGTGCCACGGCGTCGGCTCAGCGTGTGATATGCGCTTCAGATCCGTCGAGGAAGTCGGTAAGGGTCGGTAACCCTGCATATCCTCTCCATCTTCAGATAGTTCCAATATCCTTACTGTTGTTTCATTCATTCTTTCATTCTATCATACACCTACTAGCTGCGGCCCCCGGCTTCGCACGCGTTGATACTACATGGAAACATTTAAAGGTAGGATTAGAATTACCTGTTTACAAAATTTCAGCCCGATCCGTTGAGTAGTTTTGGCGTGAAGAGGTAACAAACATCCATCCATGCACACTTACGCATTTATAATATTAGTGTGATTCCTACTTTCATTCGCTGACTCAGTCATTCCTTCATTCACTCATTTTGGTATCCAAACTTTTTTCCTTCTTACTTTGTTCTGATCTTCGCTTAAATCTTGCTCTATGCCCATTCTATGGAGGATCGAATGAGCGTAGAGCAAGACCCAATTCTTATTCACCCATTCGTTCATTCACCTATTTATTATTTCATTCGCCCATTCTTACTTTCGTTCATTCACTCAGTCATTCTTCCATTTACTCATTTAGCATAGGTTTCCTTCTTTCTTTTCTTCTCACTTGCTCTACACCCATTCAGTCATCTATTCACCTATTCGTTCTTTCATTCACTTACGGAACCGCCTAGCATCGGCCACCTACTGACATCAAATTTAAATTTTGATTCACATTTAATTAGTGCTTTCATTCACCATATCGTTCATTCATTTAGTTCGTTATCGATAAAAGTTGTGTACGTCTCATATAGTTACGTTACTTAAAAAAATTAAAATAACATTTAATTAGCCTTTATTTCTTCTTATGAAACGACTAATATAACTATCTATTTACGAACATTGATTAAGGTAGTCGCCATTTTTGGCTTAGGCCTCACCCAGGTCTTTTCACAATTTCATTCGTTCCCATTTTCATTTCCTAGTTACGTAACTCATTGTTGCGTAATTACAGTACGTCAGTTCATTCATTAGTTTAGCAACTCATTCCTTCACAAATTCACTCACTCACTCACTGACTCATTCCGTTCAATCTTCCATTCACTCAGCTCACCCGTACGTACCCTTGCTTTATATCTACCCTATCTAAAAAATTAGTACACGACTAATTTTACTTTATTTTTCATTATAGTTGAAGACTTCAGAGCTACCAGTCTGCAACTACTACAGTCACATTACAGGAACTCTTATGACAACGGCATCGTTAACAGAGTTGAGGTATTTAACATAATTTTTTTTTTATTGATGTTTGCCTTCGGGTGTCGTTAGAGGAAAAAGTCAAAGGGTTATCCACCGGGAGGCCGGCCGCAGGGCCCCTTGCAGAACTATTTTTTAACCAGACTGCGATCCCCAACTCGAATAACCAGCGTGGGGATTATGGTGCTCCTACGACACCCACGGGAAGAGTTGGGGTGGTGCAATTATAGGCCGGCGCAACACGGTAATTAGAGGAGTCCTATGTCCATTCACCAGGGGGTGCGCAGCAGCGCTCCCTGCAGATCAATTCTACCACCAAACTGCGATCCCCAACCCGCATGCTCAGCGTGGGGATTATGGGCATTACCTCCCATGAGATACGCCAATAAGGTGCTCTTCAGGGGGAGGCCTGCGTCCAGCAATGAACCAATATAGGCTGTTGAGGTTGAGGTTGTCCAGCTGTTAACAAATATAGGGTGATGATGATGTAGTGGAATGGGAAAAAAAGGGGCTTTCATATGCATTGCAGTATGAATATAAATAACAAATTAATTCGTGATTACAGGTGCTACCTATATCCTGGCATGCACAACTACACGTTGGAGAAAAAGGGGTGGACGCGCGCCTTAACAAAGTCACTCTAGAGAGCATTCCGCGACTCCGCGCGTTCACCAACCACACTGTGCTGGACGCGCTGTTCTATACCAGCCCGGTCTATCATCAGGTGAGTGAATGAATGAATGAAAGTCGTAGACACGCGCCTTAACAAAATATTCAACTTGACGTTTCAAGTCTTGTAAGTTCTTATATAAATTTGATTCGATTTAAAATACTAAAATTGATTGATTGGGAAGTTCTTTACACAAAAACATTAAAGTCCGTTGATCAGGGCTCTACCCTTTATCTACTTGACGCTAGACGTTATCAAATGAATCAGCCTTATCGCTTAAAAGCGCTCTCTTCCAGGTATCCTTTGGATGGAAATAATGATGTGAAATTAAGAAATGCAGGAGTGTATCAAATATAAGCAATCGTTAAATATCACAACATTATAAAAAGTTGAATATTTGCAACCATATAATTATCTTTTGCAGACAATAATAGATACAGTATGCTCCGAACTGAACCGTATCTACACACTCTTCAAGCAGAGGAATCCTGGCTTCAAAGGCGGTATATCTCTGGGAGGACACTCGCTTGGCAGCGTTATACTGTACGACCTGCTCTGCCATCAGAGCCCTGAGGTAAGTGACGCGTATTTTTAAAAGTTGGTATCGATTATGCAGGACCATTTCGCGCGAGTTGATATTGATAAGCTCTGTTCGTGATTTTCTATTCGACTCAGCTCATTATCATAATATAAGTAGAAAAGAAAAAGATACAATAGAACATAAATAGAGCATATGAACTCGAGGTCGATCGAATCAAATCACATAGTTATAAGATAGTTAGATTCAAAGGCGGTATATCTCTGAGAAGACACTCGTTTGGCAGCAGCGTTATACTGTACCTGCTCTACCATCAGAGTCCAGAGGTCACTAGTATTTTTGTAAGAGTTGGTATCGATTATGCAGGACCATTTCTCGCGAGTTGATAAGCTCTGTTTGTGTTTTTCTATTCTACTTAGTTCATAATATAAGTAATAGAAAAGATACAATGGAATACGAACAGAGCATATGAACTCGAAGAATCAAATCAGAAGATAGATAGCTTCAAAGGCGGTATATCTCTGGGTGTGTAGGCGACCTCTAGCGACAAACTGCCGAACTCGCTGCCACTAACTCATATACGAATACCCGATATCAACTGTCGGTCGAAAGACCACCGGGCTCTGAGGACTAGATGCGTCGGGCCCGGTCAGAGGAGATAATTATCCCTCTATTTCTATTTGGGCGAATACCACCTTTATGCCCCAGGGTGATTTATAACATAAAATATAAACTATCAAAACTGCTGTCTGCACTCCCAATTTACAGAGAAACTTTAATTTATTTTAGAAACCCATAACGCCTCTGTCAACTTCAAACAAGAGCTACTTGGGCGCTGCGCGGGCGGCCATGCACAAGTACCCGCAACTTGAGTTCCCGCCGGACGCGCTCTACGCACTGGGGAGCCCTATCGGTAAGTGAATGAACGATGGAACGAACGAATAAGAATAAGAATCATTTATTTGCCAAAACATGAGTATTAACATGGAATAGGATGCAATTATGTTAAAATATAAATTAATTAAGACCTACATGTTGTGTCATTACTGGCGTGCAAATAGGAGAGGGCACACGGCCGATTGTTCACTATTGTGATATGTCTTTTTTAAAAAGTAGTACAAGCATATTCAAAAATTATCAGATATACTTAAAATTTATTAAATATTACAATTGGTAAGTATAAAAAATCTAAATTTGTCAAGCAGAAAATCATTAAAGCTATAATAACATTTCTCTACGAGTACATTCTTGAGACTATTTTTAAATTCATTCGGCGTATCAGCGTACTTGTTGTTCATAAATTCATTCGGCGTATCAGCGTACTTGTTGTTCATAAATTCATTCGGCGTATCAGCGTACTTGTTGTTCATAAATTTACAACGAACGAATGAACGGAACCCATAACGCCTCTGTCAAGTACAAACAAGAGCTACTTGCACTATCTATACCCTTACTCTCATAATCCGATGGGACGACAGATCGACACGACCGGGGAGAGGTCAGGCGCAGGACCATCGGCTCAACGTGCTTTCCGATGGAGGTGTAACACCGCTAACTTCCAGACTCCGGGCAGTGACTGTGAATTTTTGCCAGCTTAAACCACAAAATCAACTATTGGCCCGACTCGGGATTCGAACCCAGGACCTCATAATCAACGGTTGAACAAGCTGACCGCTAAACCAACGAGGCAAACGTCTTACAATAGGAATGTACCTACACTACAACCCTAACGACCTAGGCTACCGACTTCGAGCGGATATTTTGTATGAATAATTTTCGCTCCCGAACTGAAAATAACTGTTTCACAACTTTAAACCTTATTAACAGTATTAATAACATCTTTCCAGCTATTTTCGAATGCATCAGAGGTGTCGAAGCTCTAGGGATGGACTTCGCACTACCAACTTGCAAGCACTTTTTCAATATCTTCCATCCATACGATCCTATCGCGTACAGGTTAGTTTTGTATTATTATAATCAATGATTTCAATCGTTAGATAGTCCCTTTCTTTATAGAGACCGCGCCGTGTCTGTTGCTAAGCGAAGTTTGTGAGCTCACAAACTTTGTCAATTGAAATCGGTGAATGGCGTGTTTTTGTGTTATACTTGTTCACAAAAGTTAAAAATGATTGCACATCAAAAAATCGTTCACGACCTCTGTGGCCGGTTGCGGGTTCGATTCCCGCCTTGGGGCAGATGTTTGTACGATCTACAGATAGTTCGACGACCTCTGTGGCGTGGTGGGCGAAGGTCTGCCTACGACGCAGGAGGTTGCGGGTTCGATTCCCGACTCGGGACAAATGTGTGTACGATCTGCAGACATTCAAAACGTATTATTGAACGGCTAGCAAGCATAATTTGAGTAATTACCTATTTTAGAACGATTTCAAACTTTCATATCTCTGCCTAGTGATTCTTTGAACTCATCTTTACTCAAGTGTGGTCTGGACCACGCTTGAGCAAGATTTGGAAATTATTTCTACGCGCCAAACATTTTTATTTTAAATAAAACGCCTAAAATGTTTAAAATCACGTTTCGTTTCACAAAAACTACCAAAATAACAAAACAGCTCAAAAAAAAATATTGTTATAGTCAGGTTGTAAAGTAAAAAAACGTGTTTCGCCTAGATACATGTGTAGGTAGACCATAATTACACAAAACCCTACTCACTCAAGTAGAGATTTTGCTGGTGCAACTTACTATATAAGTAGCGTCAGAGTTACGTTCTATAATACAGATTTGCTTGAGCAGAGATTTTAAGCTTGAGTATAACTCACGTAATGACTGCATAAGTAATGCTTTGGGAAGCTTTAATAATGCGGGCCTTAAGAGTATTTACAGGGTGTATTAACAATAATGTTTTTTGTTATAGAATCGAGCCGTTAATAAACCCGTTACTGCAAGATGCGAAGCCATTCTTAATTCCTCACCATAAAGGCAGGAAGCGGATGCACTTAGGTAAGTTATATTTTTAACCGACTTCAAAAAAGGAGGGGGTTCTCAATTCGACGAATGTTTATGTTCGTTTATGTTTATGTAGCTTTTTCAGTAGCTAAGCCGTGTCTCGCCAGTCATTCCACCAAGCTCTCACAGAGAACACCTACCCTAGTTAAGGGTTACAGATTATATTACAGTCACTTCGTAGAGCCCCATTTGAGTAGTCATATCCTAAATAAGGATTAAAGATAATTATCTTATTGTATTTTCATGTACGTGTGTCTTGTGTAATGAATAGACTCCGTTCAATATAATAACTCTACTAACTCTTTTATTAAAACCAACCCACTGTAGTAAAGTGAAGACTAAAGAATATAATACAAAAATATGTATATAACATAAGTGTAATATTCCAGAACTGAAAGATACGATGGTTCGCGTGGGATCTGATCTCAAACAGAAGCTGTTGGAGTCTTTGAGGACCACTTGGAATAAATGGAAGTCCAGCCCGCCGCCGGACGGACAGTTAGAGAAGGTATAGACGTTCATTCATTCATTCATTCCTTCATTCCTTCATTCCTGCATTCCTTCATTCCTTCATTCCTTCATTCCTTCATTCCTTCATTCCTTCATTTCTTTATTCCTTCATTCCTTCATTCATTTACTAGCTGCGCCCCACAGCTTTGCACGCGTTTATACAATGGAAACGTTCCAGCTCGCCGCCGGACGGACAGCTAGAGAAGGTATAGACGTTCATTCATTCATTCATTCCTTCATTCATTTATTATTTTACTAACTGCGCCCCGCAGCTTCGCACGCGTTGATACAATGGAAACGTTTAAAGGTGATTTCTATCCCACGGGAACTGATTTATGAGATAAAAAGTAGCCTAAGTTTGATTCCAGGTTTAGTATTACCTGTATGCAAAATTTCAGCCCGATCCGCTTAGTAGTTTTGGCGTAAAGAGGTCACAAACATCTATCCATCCATACATCCATACAAATTTTCGCATTTATAATATTAATGTAATTTATTTTGCTTATTTATGTATAACATGGTATACAGCTGAGGTTTTAATGCATGCTTAGGTCAATAGGTCATGCACCCTGAAAAATAATTTATACATTTCGACGACCTCTGTGGCGTGGTGGGCGAAGGTCCGCCTGCGACGCAGGAGGTTGCGGGTTCGATTCCCGCCTCGGGACAAATATTTGTACGATCTGCAGATATTTGTTCAGGGCGTTCTGGATGTTTTCTATGTATAATAAAAAATATCTATCTATGTAGTGTATTGTATTATGTATATCAGTTATCTAGTACCCATAACACAAGCTCTGCTTAGCTTGGGGCTAAATAATGCTGTGTGAATTGTGTCCAGCATGATTTATTTATTTATTTACATTTAAAATGGCAGAATAAAATTAGATATGATTATGTAGATATTAGATAATTATTTTACACACAAGATCAAGTAATTTAAATTAGAAAGCTGAGGTGGTTTAATTATTTTCACATAGGTAAGGTCTCGAGGTTTGATCTTATTTTATGTTATGCAGTAGTTTGTCGGATAGGAATTCGTCAACTGAGTTACATTTTATAGCAAGTAGGTTTTTAAGTTTTCTACCGAAAGCTATGTCGTTATTTTCGTCTTTATTTATGCTGGGGAATTTGTTATATATTTTTACTAACGTATTATTTGGGTTTTTAGTGGTTAAGCACAGGTGGTTACCTATTATAAGCTATCATTATTTCTTTCAATCATTCATTCATGCCTCATGCATTCAGAAAATTCCTTTCCGCAGGGGATGGTTTTGCTGCACACCTCAACCTCAACAGTCTGTATCGGTCCACTGCTGGACGTAGGCCTCCCCTTGATAAACGCTTTATTGCCGTTTATCTCATGGGGGTAAAATCCCCACGCTGGGCATGCGGATTGGGCATCGCAGTTTGCTGGAATATTTGTTCTGCGGAGGGCGCTGCTGCCCGCCCCCCAGAAGATATCCCTTAGTCGCCTCTTACGACACCCACAGGAAGAATTGGGGTGGTGCAAGCTATTTATTTATTTTATTTATTTATTTCAGGTTGTAGAAGAGGAAATAGAAAAAGAACAACTTTGCGAAGAAACTAAGGAAGATACCAATGCTGATTCGGTAGGTTTCAAACTTAGAAATATAAGTATTCTTTACGGATTTATGCGGGTTAACTACGAACCTTATTTGTGTTGGAAGAACACCTACACATAATATGACAAAAAAATAATTCGGCCAAAAACGTTTTTCGTTAGTCGAATTGTTATTTAATTTTAGTCGAATTTTCTGCACAGCAAGATATCACATTATTTCTCTAGCTAGAGGAGAAAAATCTTGAGACGGAGTTTGCTTCAATTAAAACTAACAGGCTAAAGGTTTCTTCGTCGCTTCTTTACTTTATTCTACACTAGCAGCAATTACTATTTTAGTGGGATATTTAATAATTAATATTCTATTTAATAAATATATTAATCGATTTTTATTAGAAGGTCAAATAATTGAATTAATTTGCGTCTCGCGCAAATTAGTTCAATTATTCCGGGATAAAATATAGCATATGTCACTCCCTGAAAAGTAAGCTTTTTAATGATTAAAGAATGTTTTAAATCGGTCCAGTAGTTTCGGAGCCTGTTCAATACAAACAAATAAACAATCAAATTTTTCCTCTTTAATATTAGTATAGATAAAAAATAACACAAATAAAAAACATCACTTTACTTCCATGTTAGTGTTGGACCCTTTCTAAGTGTATATTCATTGTATTTATGTATTATGAAGCAGAGAAGTAGGTTTAGAAATTAACATAAGTAAAACTAAAATGATGACTAACGCAGTTCCCGTAGACATAACCATCAATGGACAGAAGCTTAAATACGTGGAAGAATATGTGTATCTGGGTCAGATAATGTCGCCAAATGATCAGACATCCAAAGAGATAGACAAGAGAATTGCAACGGGATGGAAAAAGTATTGGGCTTTGAAAGAAATCATGAAAAACAAGAAACTACCCATGAAGATCAAGAAAAAAACTTTTGACACATGTATACTGCCATGCATCACATATGGCTGTGAAACATGGGCATTGACAAAACGACACAGAGACAAACTAGCAAGGTGTCAGAGAGCCATGGAGAGGAGCATGCTAGGTTTAAAACTATTGGACAAAGTAAGAAATATTGACATCAGAAAGAAAACCAAAGTAACAGACATACTGTCGCGTATTGACCAACTGTAATGGAGGTGGACTGGACATATGCTTCGTTGCAAAAAGGAGAAATGGAGTAAACAGGTGACAGTATGGTACCCTAGGGATGGCTAAGCTAGAACTCGAGGTCGTAAAGCAATAAGATGGGAGGATGACCTAAAAATGACATTAGGACCCCTATGGACTAGAGTCGCGGCAGACAGACAACAATGGAAGGAGTTGGAGGAGGCCTTTGCCGTAAGGCACACCGAAATAATAGACATTTTAATGTAACAGTTTTTATTTTAGTGTTAATTTAAGAAATCATTGTAAAACTTCGGAAATAAAGGCTATATTATTATTATTATGTATGAATGTGCCGAGATACGACTTAAGTATTTAGAAATAGGTGAGTTTTCGGCGTGACGCTAGTGCGATTCTAGGGTTCAAAGATTTTTGTATAGATCCGGACAGACGTTTACGTTTATTTGTATAGAAGACACATAAACAAATAAAAAAAAAATTAAAGTTGTGGACAGACGCTTACGTTTATTTGTATAGAAGACACATAAACAAATAAAAAAAAAATTAAAGTAGTGGACAGACGCTTACGTTTATTTGTATAGAAGACACAATAACAAATAAAAAAAAAATTAAAGGTGCTAGAGAGTATCAGGTCTCTGAGATATAAAACTTTTATAGTGCTCGGCGAATTAAAAACAAAACAAAATGGCGACTGATAGGGTCAAAATCTTTCTAACTGTTGTTATTTTTTTCAGACAACACCAGAAATGCTAGGAAAACTAAACTCTGGCCGCCGTGTCGATTACGTTCTTCAAGAAGCACCGTTAGAGATGATCAACGAATATCTATTCGCTATGTCCAGCCACGTCGGATACTGGTAACTGAATCATTCACTCACTCAGACGTTCTCTCACCCAGACGTTCACTCATTCTTACCGCTCATTTACTTTTTATTCGCTCATTTATTTTCAAAACTATGGTACTACAAGTACTATTAGAAATTATCAACGAATAACTACCTATTCGCTATGTCCAGCCACGTGGGTTACTGGTAACTGAATCATTCACTCACTCAGACGTTCACTCATGCTTACCCTTCATTCGCTCATTTATTTTTAAAACTGGTACTTCAAGTATTGTTACAAATGATCAACGAATATGTCTTCGCTATGTCCAGCCACGTCGGATACCAGTGATTGATTCATTCACTCACTCAGACGTTCACTCATACTTAGACATTCACTCATAATTTCAGTCACTAAAAGATTATTATAGATGACGTTATACAAGGAGCATCGCTAGAAATTATCGACGAACTATTTTCTGTCCCACGGCGTCGCACGCATTGTTTCTATAGAAATTTAATGATAATTTCTATCCCATAGGAACTGATTTATGGGATAAAAAGTATGTTTTCTATGGTTTATCCATTTTGAATGAAGCATGTTAGTAAACAAAGTCAAAATCTCACTTGCTTGGCGTCGAGTTTCAGATATAATAGTAAGCAATTTTTATTGAAGGGAGGATCTAAAATCGACAATTAATGTAAATTACGTTTATGCTTCATTCAAAATGGACACGGTATAGGCTTAACTGTATGCAACATTTTAGCACGATCTGTTCAGTAGTTTCAGTGTCAATAGGTGACAAACATCCATCCAAACAACTAAACATCTATACTTTCACATCTACTATAACATTAGTGTGATATCTATTCTGATACTGGTAACTGATAAGTTCATTCACTCACTTGATCGTTCAGACGTTCACTAAGTTGTAAGGACCACGAGAAAACACCCCTGTTCTTCCACCTACCACCTTAACAGTCTTGTTTTTTCAGGGAATCTGAAGACACAATGCTTCTAATGCTGCGTGAGATCTACAACTCTCTAGGCGTGCCTCCAGACTGCACCGTGCCACAGCAAAATATGACCGTCACACGGACCAAACTGGTGAGTGAATGAATTAGTGAATGAGTGAATGAACGATAAGTAATCTACGACTCTAGGCGTGCATTCAGACTGCACCGTGCCGCAGCAGAGCATGACCGTCACACGGACCAGTTTGGCTAGCGAGCGAACGAATGAGTGAATGAATGAATGAACGATGTGTGATTTACAACTCTCTAGGCGTGCCTTCAGACTGCACCGTGCCACAGCAAAGCATGACCGTCACACGGACCAAACTGGTGAGCTGAACGAAAGAATGAATGAGTGAATGAACTATATGTGGTCTACAAGGTTCCTTCGTCGATATCCCAATATTTTATTTATATGTGATGAGGGTTCAAGTCCTTGGTTTTTGCTGTTCTTCCCATCCTGAATCAATTACACAAATTAAAAAAACTTATTTTTATTTTGTTCTGTCTTTCCGTCCCACTATTCCATTTTGTTCAACTTTCACAAAGTGGTTACAAAGATAAACTAATTGGAAAAAAAATCCAATTAGTTCAACTCGTTGAACTTTTTGGAAGAAGAAGGTCTTAGTGATCCTATCCATCCATGGTTGTCTGATAGAGATCGATAAGACCGCCCATTAGTTTAAGGTTTTCTTGTTAATGTGAATAAAGTGTTGTTTACTCTATTATATGTAGTCTGTCAAACTTATTTTTTTTTAGATTGAGCATGAATTTACATAATTGGCATGCCTTTTTCGTAAAAACTCGCAGGCACCAAATAAATTACCTAAACAAAATCTTTTAAACTCATGTTTTTTTTTCAGGATGAGGCATCAGTCGTCAACGAAAAAGGTATGTAAAGAAGTGTTTAAGGCCCGAATTAAGTCTGAGATCTATGCTTAAGTGACATTTGTACCATATAAAATTGTTACTCGAGCAGAGATCGATGAATGACACTTGTATTCAACGATCAATCGTTGATTTTGTAAGTTCTTAGTATAAATATATATAGCACATTTTTTTTTATATATTTAATTTTTAATAATAATTTGACCTTTCTTTTCACTAAAATTTTAATGATTTTAGTAACCATGATAATATTAATAATAATGCTGGACAATTCGGACTGTGTGGATTGTTCAACATTATTTGTTAACCGACTTCAAAATGATAAATTTTGTTTAAAAAAACTATAAACCGACTTCAATTATGTAGTTTTTTCATGGATGTTCATGGATCCCATGGTGAGAACTGGACTAAATTTAAATGGGACCACACGGGAACCACCTGGGGCCTGATTCCACTAACACAATCGCCTCACTATGACAATATTATCGCTTCATTATCGCGTACAGTCACCGCCATTGACACCTTTTGGTATTCTACTAACACGATCTTTTTTGTTTATGCCATATCTATAACTATTGCGATTATTATAATATGCCCCACTATATTATTGACAATATATTATAAGTCATAGAGATTGTAATCTTATGGTAATAGAATACCAAATAAATTTACGACTAAATCTCTATCTTAATCGTATGGCGCCATTATGGCATTTTGTTTAAAATATAGTGGAATTAGGCCCCAGCTTTCATAATAAAAAATCATAAAAATCGGACAACCCAGTAAAAAGTTCTGAGGTAACAAACATAAAAAAAGGAAAAAAAATACAGTCGAATTGAGAACGGAGCCTCTCAAATCGACTGTTTTTTATGTTTGTTAACTTCTTTGACTGGGTGGTCCGATTTTCATGATTCTTTTTTGAAGTCGATTTATAGTTTTCTTTAAACAAAATCAATTATTTGTAATATAAGTACCTAAGATTGATCTTAACCATTTTGTTTCAGAACACGCATCCACAAGCAAAGAATTCTTGTGACAATAAAACCAAGCAAAAAAAAAAAGGTTAAAACTTAGTTTATGTGGGCTTTGGCCTTTTTCAACACACAAGATAAAAAAACCACAAAAAAACACCATAATGTAACTGAAGTTAAAGTATATTTTAGTTAATGTTGCATAATTTCATTTAGGTATTAATTTTTATGATTATTTATTATTTTTCATGAAAATATTAGGTTAAAATTCTTGTAAATTTTTGTCGAGCCCATTCCAAAATAATATATTTTCTAGGCTGTTGAAATTTGTGAAAATCTTTAAATATGCCCCTTGATATTGTATTAAGTTCACTTGTAAAACACCTTATTTTCTTTAACTCATTCATCATAACATAACATAGCTAAAATACAAGGTAGGTATATTTTTATGTTTTGGCGTATGAATTTAAAAAATAATTACGTATAGTGTTTTTCGGGTTAAATAAAAGGTACATCCATATGTTTTACAGATAAAGTACAAAAATTTTTAAAAATAACACATATATCAAAATATATACCTAGATCGATATAGATCGAAAAACATCATTGTTTTTTTTTTTAAAAAAACAATGTTATATTGTATTATGTCAGTATGTAACTCAATTATTTATAATTGGAACTCATATATATAGTTACATTGATATATGTCTCACTCAATAATTATGTTTTGTTCACCTAAACAATCTAGGGGTAATATCTCTTTAAGAAGGTATATCGCCGATTTCAATAGTTAAGGTTTTATGACTATTAAGTGTCATACATCATCAGGCTATACTAGTCCACTGCTGGACATAGGCCTCCCCTGATGAGCGCCATAGCGCCCTGTCTTCAGCTTGACGCATCCAGCATCTGCCTGCAGTCTTTCGCAGATCGTCATCCCACCTGGCCGGAGGGCGCCCTACACTACTTTTGCCGAGTCGCGGTCTCCACTCAAGAACTCGTTTCTTCGCGAGATATAGCCGGCCCACTGCCAGTTCATCTTGCTAATTCTTTGAGCTATATCTTGTCACTTGCCTGTCGTTAAATTTGATGCTATTACCTCGCAGCGAACTATTTATTTATTTATCATTTATAGAGATTTACCCTTAGAGTGACAGTGACTCGAAAAAAATACATAATATTTATTTTTGAAAAAACTTAGCTAAGACTGCGTATTCGAAAATAAAATTGAGTTATAAGTTGAGTTATTCGACATATTTTAAAACGCTTTTTGTTTTTTAATTTTGGTTTTGAGTTACGAAAATACAGTCTTTATTTATAAATAGGTGAACTAACATTGGTTGTAAAAATAAAAGTTTATATTTTACTATATATTGTTTTATTTTAATATGGATATGACATAAATAACAACATACCTACCGGACTCTGAAGATATCCCTGTTAAAGGATGAAACGTTGGAGACCTTAAAAGACTTCCAACACAAATAAGGTTCGTTTTTAACCCGCTTACGTCCGTAATGAATTGGTAGTCTGTTCAGAGTTAGAGTCAGAGGCAAGTCTTTAATTTTTTATGACTTACAAAATAAGCACTTAGACAAGTCAAATTTTTACTATATAAACAGCTTAATAAATAGTAATTACTATCAAATAAGAAATAAAGGTGCAATTGACTCTAATTCACTTCAATTTTTTGTCCACTAGCGGAAGTGAAAAAGAAACCACTAGCAAGTTTATCGCTTATCAACTAATACAATCTTTGCATATCTATGACTAACTGTTCTTACATACTATTGTCGGTGTGGAACTGGGCGACATCCGGCCAAGCATTAACATCATTAACGTAATCATCTAAGGAGTAATCAAAGAGAATACAATAACTTCGTGAGTAATAGGCTTTCTTGATAACATTTCGTTTTATGTTCAAAAAGAGAAGAGTCGTAGGTGAGGGGGCGTGTGTCCCAATTGACAACTTGTGTTGCGTTAACAACACTGATCTGTCATAGCAGTTCGACCATCGAGCTTTGGCTAGTACTATATAAACTCTATCTACCTACAAATATGTTCAAAAAGAGAAGAGTCGTAGGTGAGGGCGCTCGTGTGCCAATTGACAACTGATGTTGCGTTAATAACACTGATTTGTCATTGCAGTACAACCATCGAGCTTTGGCTAGTACTATATAAACTCTGGTACCTACAAACATGTTCAAAAAGAGAAGAGTCGTAGGTGAGGGGACGTGTGTGCCAATTGACAACTGGTGTTGCGTTAACAACACTGATCTGTCATAGCAGTACGACCATCGAGCTTTGGCTAGTACTATATAAACTCTATGGTACCTACAAACATGTTCAAAAAGAGAAGAGTCGTAGGTGAGGGGACGTGTGTGCCAATTGACAACTGGTGTTGCGTTAACAACACTGATCTGTCATAGCAGTACGACCATCAAGCTTTGGCTAGTACTACATAAACTCTATGGTACCTACAAACATGTTCAAAAAGAGAAGAGTCGTAGGTGAGGGGACGTGTGTGCCAATTGACAACTGGTGTTGCGTTAACAACACTGATCTGTCATAGCAGTACGACCATCGAGCTTTGGCTAGTACTATATAAACTCTATGGTACCTACAAATAAGTGTTAGTTCACCGAAACGTCATACGACTCTTCTCTTTTTTAACAGACTCACCTACCTACCTAAGTGATTTCTATCCCATGAAAACTCATTTATGGGATTAAAAGCAAGCTGTTTGATGCCGGGATTTATGCATTTATGGGCGAAGCATAGAGATTATATAGTACTAGCCACTATACTGTACTATAAAATCTTGATGGGGATGGATGTCTTCATGGCACCACTTCATGCATAGAGTTTGTATGTACTATATAAACTCTATGACCTAACCTAACCTACCTCGTTAAAACCCTGATATTTTCTGTCAGAACGTACAACTCTGTGACGTTGATCAGGCAGTCTAAAGGATACGCTATAAGACCTTTTTTGAGAATTTTACTCCAAATCAAAGTATAATACCTTTAATATAGTTGAATTCGAATCCATCCTTACGTTACAACGTTGCCTATAGCTTTGTATTGATTAACGTTGCTTTTAGACTCCACGAAGAAAATGGCGAATTTGTAATCAGTTGATTATACATAGATATGAAATTTTTTAACGAAAGACAAGGCAATATGGCTTTAGCCATATTTGTCCAAGTCGACAAATTAAAATATAATAATATAAAAAAACGTTGCTTTTATTTTAATTTCAATATAATATTACTGACATTGGCAAATTTAATAACAATAATAATAATAAATAAATAAATAATGCTGGACAATTCACACAGCAATAATAATAATAATAATAAAAGTTTTTATTTCAGGAAAGGTTTACAAAGTACTTACATAAAACTTATCTAAGGTTATACATGAAAAAGATTTGCCAACAGTACATAGTAGGTGTACCTAGGTACATAGTAGGGAAAACCTTTGTGGATCGACAAGATTGACTCCTTGCTCTAACTAAGTTTTCACTTGTATGTAGACGCAAGGGCTCTCTCTCGGCTTCGCCAGGATTTCATTAGCACAAGTAAAAATGTTGCTGCTTATTGGTAACGCCTGTAAAAACAATGATAGGGAATTGTAAAGTTAAGAATAAATACTCTATAAATCTCTATAAACCCAATTTGAGTTTGAGTATGAATGTGCGACAATAAAAAAATTATGAAAAACTTGTGCATTGGTTATCTAAATTAAATTATGTTACAATACCTAAAAATAATTTCTAGAGTTAACCCATTTAATAATTTAACATTGAACCGTTAGCAACCGCTCAGTTTGGTCGTAGTTCAAGCTCTGTAAAAATTGTTTTAAATTACGTTTACAATTCAGATACGACTCACTTTGTAAAGATAGATTTTTATTTAAGTTATTGTAAAGATATGGTGCTAGGAACTCTGTGTGGCGTTGTGCAAAAGATGTTTTACGTGGTTTTATATTATATATTATATTATATATATGAATACTTTGTTTTTTCTTCTTTTGCTTGCTGCATCAATGTCTGGTGGTTCCCTGTGCTGGTTTAGAACAACTTGGTGTATGAATAATTTCCGAACTGAGAGAACACTACAGTCGTTGAAGAGTGTGGTTTTTGGGTACCTGAAGGGTTTGTTATAAGCCACTTTGAGAACCGCCCTTTGAGCTCTCTCTAAAGGGAGCATGTGGGTCTTTGCAGCTCCGCCCCAGGCAGTCAAACAATAAACCAGCAAACATTGACATAGAGCAAAGTACGTACTTAGTCTTTAACTGAAGTTCACTTGCGGCATGCCTGATGTTTTTAAAAACAGCAATAAGTTTACGTACTCTAGCCGTTATTGTGTTAATATGGTGCTCGTAGCTGGTCTATTGTGATGCCTAAGTATTTTATACGAGTAGTTCTACATTTTTCTATTAGCGGACAATCACAATTTGTAGGAGGTAATTGAAGACATGGCAATTTATGACGAGACTGTAGACGCCATGGTTTCACCCGCGTAGTTCCCGTTCCCGTGGGATTCCGGGATAACATATAGCCCACCTATATCTCTCCTGAAAAGCAAGCTATTTAATGATGAAATATTTTTTTTAATCGGTCCTGTTCAGAGTCTATTCAATTCAAATTATTAAACAATCAATCTTCCTCTATATAATTAGTATAGATTGATCATTATGGTATCGCGTCTCCTAAATAGACAAGAACATTTTTTTCTCGATGGTCTGTCATCACTTTGAAGTATTTTAATCTTTGGACATCCAAACTAGAATTTCAACACCCACATTTTACAAATTAAATTATCAAAATTCTCCAGTTCATGGATCAAAAATATACCAACCTAGAATTAAAGTCAGGATTCGCTGGCTTCAACAAACATAAGTCTTGGTACAAAATAGATTTAGAAGGATCGTATATAACTAAATACCAGATATTACCAAACGATAGGATCACAAAACCAAAGTCCGGAAAAAAAATGAGGCTGAAAACGCAGCAGCAAATCACAAAAATAGAGGCTCTTCAAAAACCAGAAGGGCTAAGTTATTGTCATGAAATTATAGTGAAATTAAGTGTGAACTTGTGTGTAACATTACTGTTTGCTTTGTTTTTATACTGTGTGTTTTCCTTTCTTGTACCTATGAAAATATCAAGGCATAATGAGAATTATTAGATTAATAAAAACGTAACTTGTCCTGCAAATTTTGTGTTTATCAATTTAAAAAATAAAAAAAAATTGCAATTTTTTCAATTACAAAATTGCAATTTTGTGAATGTCAGTGTCGTTCCGGATAGTAGAATAAAACCATTTGCTACACTGCACGGCCCCAGAGGAGGCCAGACACAAAACGGGGCTAAGGCGTCTTATTGAGGTAGGGGAGACCGGGGTTCGAAGTGCCGATTTTTAAATAACACCTTAAAAGAAAGTCAAAAAATGGACTGACATTCAAGTTAGGTATCATGAGGCTCGCCTGTGAACTTCTCCACCAGGTGGCGATGTTCACCCACAAAAACATCGGTTTCTTCAAACGTAGAGGCGTAAATACCACCATATTTTGGTCGCACCGAGCCATAAACTATGCAAATCGGAGAGGTCCGTGTACGTCATGGGTCCTTCTGTATATAACAGGCTGCCGGACACAATCCGCGGGGATGCAACCTCCACGGCGACGTGCAGAGCTGTTTTCAATTTCTGTAGATATATACTACTACCAAAAATGACCATTTCAAATTTATTGCATTAATTGTGCTAGGGCAAATGATCATTGCCAGTTTCTGAGGTGTAGCGCTCTGTGTTCTGCACGCGTTGAAAATTGCAACCATCTGCTTCGAAAGCGGTATGATGTAATTTGACATAATTAGAGATGTCTCTACATTACTTCTAGTTAGTGTTAAATCCTTCTTATTTATTATTTCATTAGCATGAGGGAACAACAGTAACGACTGCGTCTTTAATCAAGACCATTTTGGATGAGGCACGCTGACGTATCATCCTAATATAAATCGAGTACCTACATTATAACAAATAACGTGTTGCGTGTTTTTGAACAACACTTTGTTGGGCGCAGGATATTTAGTGTCCGGTAGTCATTATGAGTCATAATCCCATTCGGAACGAGATGTAAAGGTGGCGCCCATGGCGCGTTTCCGAGAGTAAAACATAACTATAACCTGGTTGGCTTTCTCAAACAGATAAGTGATACAGCTATCTGATCCTGCGGTTTGTCTGCGTTGTACAATGATTAAAAATTAACAAAATAAATGTGCCGCAAACCGTACCTAAACTGTTTTGTAACAACTTTGAAAAACCACAAAAAGCTTTAATATAAACCAATCTAAAGAAAGTCGTGTTAGTTTCACTATTTATAAGTCAAGAACGGCTGAACCGATTTATCTGAAAATTGGTGGTGAAGCTTAGAACCAGGAGACCGACATAGGGTACTCTTTATCCCGTTCACGGCTGCACTAATTTTGATGAAATTTGGCAGGGAAGTAAACGGTATCCCAGGGCGGACATAGGCTTCTCGAATAGCGTGTAAAGGCGCAGGCTAAAGCTAGTTAATATAAAATCAAAGAAACCAATGGATACGTAAATAAATTTTATTGCGTAAATTTATACAAAAACATTTTTAAATGCTAAATTTGAGACCGAAAGCTAGCCAATACATACCTAATGACCATACAAGGTGCAGAACAGGTATATTAATGTGAAAATAACATAAAAAAAGTTAAAAGAGGACATTTAGATAAGTAGGTACCAGGGTTGTTGCTGATGACGTTTTTAGACACATCAGTATGCGATGCCGATTTTTAGGATTCCGTACCTAAAGGGTAAAATCGGGACCCTATTAAAAAGACTCCGCTGTCCGTCTGTCAACAGAATGTTACTCATGAACCGTGACAGTAAAGCCGCACACACGTTTTCAGTATTAGATTTCCGCATTCGGACTTTAAAATACATAAAAGGCGGCACATGTTCGCTATTTTTCCGAACGGAAAAAAATCCGTACGTACGTTTCGAATGCGGCGTGTTCGGAAATACCATTTGGAAAAAACGACGACGTTATGCGGAACACAACGCTTGCATACACTATGTTTGTGTCGGCGCACACATTCGGAATTGTTATACATATAGTAAATGCAATTAATTGCTAATAAATCGTCGTCCATCGTCGTGCGTTCACTACGCTATCACTATCGGTACTGACTATACATTCCGAATGAAAAAAAACGAACGTTTACGCTAGTCTCACAGAATCCCAAATCAAAATTCCGCATTCGGAAATCGGATAAAGAAAACGTGTGTACGCTAGTCTCACAGAATTCCAAATCGAAATTCCGCATTCGGAAATCGAATAAAGAAAACGTGTGTACGCTAGTCTCACAGAATTCCAAATCAAAATTCCGCATTCGGAAATCGAATAAAGAAAACGTGTGTACGCTAGTCTCACAGAATTCCAAATCGAAATTCCGCATTCGGAAATCGAATATGGAAAAAGTGTGTATGCTTCCAGCCTAAGACGGTTTAAATCTTCACTGATGGTGTAATTCTGTTGCTGCTTTAACAACAAGATGATGAAGATGGTTAAATTAACGCTATCATCAGCAGATGAATATGCTGATATTCGCAAGAACCCAGGTAGCTACTTAGTAGATTGTATGTCTAGCCAACAAACGTAGTTAGTTCTTAAAATATAAATTTCTATCAGGATAACTTTAACTTCATATAAAATTCGACATGTTAAGTAAACTTAATCTAACAATAGATTATTGCAACCAGCCGGTTTCTCGAACGCTTATTGTTTTGACAAATTGTTGACAATTTGTCAGACTGTACACGCACAGCTTTTATTACTCGCGTGGTTTTTTTTGCAGAATTCTGTAACTTAATGGAAGTTCACTAGCGGAAAAATATGAATGTTTGGAGCACGATAAAGTTGTAGGTAGCTAAAATAGCAAGGAATTTTATTCGTCGTGCGTGTAAGTTAAGTTAAGTACGCAGGTTATATTCCACGAGATTAAAATTCACGCTGTGAGATTCCGCAGTGCGTATATAACAAGCCGTTGACTATCCATTCAATGTGACAAGTGTTCGAAACCGGCTGTTATCCACCACGCATGCCCAACGTGGGCATTATGGGTCCCCCTTGAGATAAAAGCCAATAAGGCGCTTAACAGGGCGATGCCAGTCCAGCAGTGGACCTTTTATTTATAGTATTATCATACACAAAATAATTATTACCATAACATAATTATGGCCCATGTCTGGACATAATAGGTCAAAGATTATCAGAAAATATTGAACACGTATGTTTTCTCTTATTGTTGAAACAAAATATTATGAAGATAGCCAGTTATAGTTACGCGTGACGTCACAACTTGCAACACTTTATAGCAAGGCGTGACGTCACTAGCCCCCTACAAACTTCTACGCGCTTTATTTTTTAAATGACTTCAAAAAAAAGGAGGAGGTACTCAATTCGACAGTATTTTTTTCATTATTGTTACCTCAGAACTTTTGTCTATGATCCGATTTTATTTTTAGTCCAGTTCTGACAATGGCTCCATGAGAGAACCATAAAATTGAAGACGGTTTACAGTTTTTAAAACAAACACAATTACAAAATTTATCGATTTAACAAAAAATTACAAACATATAGCCAGCTAGTTGACGCGTGACGTCACAACTTGCAACACTTTATAGCAAGGCGTGACGTCACTAACCGCCTCCAAAGTTCGATGTGTTTTATTTTTCTCATTTTTTGTTTGATTGATAAAATACAAAATACCTACGCGTCGAATATCTTCTGATAATGTAAGTGAAGTAATTGGAATAATATTTTTTTACTCAGGACACTATGTTATGGCAAACGTGTGAACAACATATGGAACACGTTCCCCCGCATCCTCAACCGCCTGTATTGGTCCACAGCTGGACGCAGGCCTCCTGATAAGCGCCTTATTGGCATATATCTAATGGTAAGTAATGCCCATAATCCCCACGCTGGGCATGCGGGTTGGTGATCGCAGTTCGGTGAATTGTTCTGCAGGGGGCGCTGCTGCCCGCCAATGACGGATATCCCTTAGTCGCCTCTTACGACACCCGCGGGAAGAGATGGGGTGGTGCAAATTCTAAGCCAGCACCCCACAGCTATCCCCCACATATTATTCGAAGCACAGTGAAGCGCTCGCGTATGAAACAGAGGAGTCCTGTTTATTCATGCATTGTGATGATTGTGCGTATTTCAGAAATTTCATCGACATCTTTGGTGCGTTGGATTGGGCTTGAAGTTTTGTTACCGCCTGGAACAAAAAACAAGGTTTTAAAAGAGGATTGTCAAGAAAAGTCTTTAAGGCGGCCCCTGCCGGTCCTTCTATCGTCAACGCGAGCGTGATTGAAAAGCTTGTTGTTTCATCCAGCGCAATGTTAGAAAAAGATAAAATTAATTTTGTTTTAAAAAACTATAAACCGACTTCAATTTTTACTGTTTTTTCATGAATTTTCTTGGATCCCATCGTCAGAACTGAACAAAATTAAAATGGGACCACACGGGAAGCACCAGCTTTCATATAAAAAAAGAATCATGCAAATCGGACCACCCAGTCCAAAGTTCTGAGGTAACAAACATAAAAAAAAAAAAAATACAGACAATTGAGAACCTCCTCCTTTTTTTGAAGTCGGTTAAAAAGAGAGAGAAAGTGCCTGATCGCTTGGTTGACATTCGGTTAATTTCGCCGCACACTTTCCTCCGAGGTCGGCCCTAGGAAGAATAGCGAGAGAAAATTTCAAAAAAACTTGTTCTAGGAAATATGTGTATTTCAGTAAGCCTTACAAGTTTGTGAAATAAAACTTTGTCGTATAGAATTTCCATTACATTTGCAAGGTTTCTATCTAAATATTAAGGTTTACAATTTATGAGTACATTATGAACGAGCAAAGTTCATGTAAAATTTGTGCAAAAAAGCTAATTTTTGAAGGTTTATACTGAATTTGTTTCACAGAAACCTAGATATGGTGAACAAGATACCTAATTATGTAATTAGTTAAAAGTTTCAAACAAACGATCTGTTACAACACCATAATCACATAAGAGCGTTTGTATGAAAAATAAGACGGGTTGCCAGCTTTTAAAGCGACTCATCACACTAATATTATAAATGCGAAAGTTTGGATGGATGTATGGATGGATGTTTGTTACTTCTTCACGCCAAAACTACTGGACGGATCTGGCTGAAATTTTGCATACAGGTAATTCTAATACTGGAATAAAACATAGGCTACTTTTTATCCCGTAAATCTGTTCCCGTGGGATAAAAATCACCTTTTAACGTTTCCATAGTAACAACGCGTGCGAAGCCGCGGGGCGCAGCTAGTTAAATTGTAAGAGGAAAGATTTGTTTGTTTGTATGGAATAGGCTCTGAAACTACTGGACCGATTTAATAAATTCTTTCATCATTAAAAAGCTTACTTTTCAGGGAGCGACATAGGCTATATTTTATCCCGGATTTCCCACGGGAAGGGGACTACGCGGGTGAAACCGCGAGGCGCTGCTAGTATCTTACAATTACGTTAAACAAAGGAATTTTCAAAAGATTATAAGACGATTTGTGATACCTATCATAAGCTATTTTACTATAAAAACGTTCGTAGTTTGATGAATTCATTATGAACTACGAACCTTGTTTGTGATGAAAGAACACCAACGTATGAAACGTTGGTGATCTTCTAACACAAACAATGCCTAATGCCTGCCTGAAAACCAGTGCAGTGTTGGGCAATTGCCTGATACTGCAACATGCTGAGGCAGGGACCCATTTACCCTTTACCACCCTGTATCTAGTGTAAGTACTTAGTTAGTAAAATTATTTTAAGCTATTTACTCCATATCTGTATTGTACCTACTAATTTAAGTGTTTTTGGGTAAATAAATTATATATATCTCTCTCTCTCTCTCTAATGTTAGGGGTACTGATTAATAAGTCCTCCAACAATTCGAAATTTTCGAATGTTTTTTTTTGTGTGTTCTCTCAGATTTTTTGACTGGGTGGTCCGATTTTCATGATTCTTTTTTTATATGAAAGCTGGTGCTTCCCTTGTGGTCCCATTTTAATTTAATTCAGACAATCGGCTCCATGAAAATCCATGAATAAAAATTGAAGTCGTTTTATAGTTTTTTAAAACAAAATTAATTATTCAATGAAGTTACTAAAAAAATTATATAAGTTTAATATAGGTACCTGGAGTAGTACTGCGATAGGGTGCCTGCCACAGATGGTGTTGCCATATTTGTTTAGGTAGTCCGTGAATGGTTTCGGATCCAGTTTCTCAATTATATTCATACCCTGAAAAAAACGTACATCAAAGTTATTTAAGAGAATCAAGAATTTTTCATAGCTACACAAAAACAAAAAGGAGGGATATACAAAAATGTAGGCAACTAGCAGTGCGTCGCGGTTTCACCCGCGTAGTTCCCCTTCCCGTGGGAATTCCGGGATAAAATATAGCTTATGTCACTCTGTGAAAAGTAAGCTTTTTAATGGTGAAAGAATCTTTTAAATCGGTTCAGTAGTTTCGGAGCCTATTCAATACAGACAAAGAAATAATCAATTCTTTGTTCTTTATAAAATAAGTATAGATAAAGAAAAACGCATTTGGATACAGAATATATTCAGGCATTACTTTGCGGAAACCAAATACATTGGTCTACTGCTGGACGAAGGCCTCCCATTGATAAGCGCCTTGTTGGCGTTTATCTAATGGAGGGTAATGCCCATAATCCCCTCGCTGGGCATGCGGGTTAGGGATCGCAGTTTGCTGGTATAATTGTTCTGCGGGGGGTGGATATCCCTTAGTCGCCTCTTACGACACCCGCGGGAGGAGTTGGGGTAGTGCAAATTCTAAGTCAGCACCACACAGCTATATAATTTAAGGCTTATTTAAGCTGTATAATTTGGATAAACCTTTAGTTAATGATTCAAAATAAAACCGGCCAAAGGTGAGTCGGACGAGCGCACGAAGGGTTCCGTAATATTATCTATAAAAAAAATACAAATCTTTCCCCGTAAATAAACAAAAAGTCAAGGTGACGCGGTCACCCATCCAAGTACTGACCGCGCCCGACGTTGCATAACCTCGGTGATCGGTTCTTAAGGCGATAAGGACGTTGCCCTCCTTAATTAGTAAAATTATTTAACTTTTATTAATTGTTGTGATATAATCAATATAGCGGCTACAGAAATACATCATCTGTGAAAATTACTTAAAACGTACCTCTATGACCGAGCTTTGCTCGATTTTTTTTGGTAAATTTTGTTTGTTAGAAATTATAATATTATTATTCGCCAATAGATGTCACGAAGAGTCAATTAACGATAAAGTTGATGAAAGTTCATTAAAAACACGAATAAAACGACATTTTCTTAAAATAAATCCTAGCTAGATCAATTTATCGCCCCCGAAACCTCATGTATACTAAATTTCATGAAAATATATAGACAAATATATAATTCAGATTATATATTTATATGTATAGTACATGAATTGCTCGTTTAAAGGTATAAGATAGGGTCCCGTTTTATCATTTGGTCCCGCAACCCTAAAAACCCCCGTTGTACCTAGAGATGGGTTTATGCCGGGCATTTACAGGGCGGATTGAGTAAATGCCTAATAAACGTCTTTTTATGCCTTATAAATGCCCGATGACAGGGCAGAAACTACGCTTTTAGTCTTTAACCATTTTGAATTTTTTTAAAGAATTTTCTTTAATTTAAAGTATTATAAGGTTTACTTCGTGATGTCTGAGAGTCAATATTATATTATTATTAAGTAAGTATGAATAAGTGGTACCTTGAAGCAATAAAAACCATGTACCTACTTAACGTCTTAAGAATAAAACATTAATACGTAAGTACGTACGTAGCGTAGCTTGTAATAATTTAAATTGAAAAAAAGACGTGTGGCACTCGGGGACTGCCGCGGTAAAGCTATTGCAATGCCATCTAGAGGCGAGTTGCTGAACTAAAGAGACAAACGTCATATTTCAAAAAGTCATTAAAAGTTCTACTATTCATCGATAGATGGCAAAACTAAAAAGTATCACCGCTGTTCCGGTCGGAGTGGGGAGCGTGAGGTTTTTTCGTTACGGAATTTCTGGATTCGGTCCCCGCGCTCAAGGCCCGCGATAGAAGCTATGCAATAGCTTCAAAAACAAAATGTTTATAAACTGCAAGCGTAGTTTCTGCCCTGTCATTTATTCAATCCGCCCTGTAAATGGCCGGCATAAACCCATCTCTATGTACCTGTTTGTCGAGCCACTCGATGCTCTGGTGGATGGGCTGGTCTCTCTCGCACCAGGTGTACCGGAAGCGACTGCCCCAGTGGCAGAAATCTGAGGAGATGATGAACAGGTTCTGAGGGTCTGCCAAGTAGGGGGCTAGGATGGCACCGTATCTGTGAGCGAAAGACAAGGGAATTCAATAATTTTTTACTTGTAACTCTTCGGTATTATAGGCCTCAGATTTCAAGATGAAGAGAGAAATTAAAAATTACTTAGATATCACTTATTGATAACTAAATAAAAGTAAATTTATCTTAGGCCAAATTAACGTTATTTTATCTAGATCGGAGTCCCCATTCTATCTTTTTAACCGACTTCAAAAAAGGAGGTTCTCAATTCGTCTGTATTTTTTTTGTTACCTCAGAACTTTTGACTGGGTGGTCCGATCTTCATGATTCTTTTTTAATATCAAAGCTGGTGCTTCCCGTGTGGTCCCATTTTAATTTATTTTAGTTCTGACAATGGCATCCATGACAATCCATGAAAAATTGTAAAAAATGAAGTCGGTTGAGTTTTATTTTTAATTAATTATTTAACGCCTACACAAGCTGAGTTGGGACCATTTTGTAACTAGAACTAAGATTTCTTCTTCGAACTAAGATTCTCTTGATTTTTTTTATTTTATTGTATTTTTATGTTTTAGTTACAAATAGACGCTTTTGATTTGATTTGATTAATAAAAAAACTAAAACTCGGAGAGTGGGTCTGAAGTTGCCTGAGGAGTGGGTTAAAAGTAATACTTTTCAGCCCTAGGGAGAATCGTTTTCCAACTGATTTTATTTTTGAGCTTTCCTTGTGCCGATATCTTGGAAAGCTCAAAACTTAAATCATGGTAAATATCCCTTCACTTTAGTGTAGATTCAAAAGTTATATTTTTTAAGTTTAAGTTTCAACTAAACCACAGATAATATAATACTATAACTATAATATACTACTAATAACTAATACTAATAACATAGATTTCATATTTCATATTTCATTTATTTTGCTTACATGTACAATTCATTCTTAAGTCTAAGTGAATTAGTTGTTATTATGTACATGGACCCTGGAAGGGCACTGCAAACTTGAGTTCGAATACATTGTCAAAACATTATTATCAAATATTATAAATTAATTTTCAAGCATAATTAAAAGTAATAAGTTAGATTTCAAAATATTTACCATTTTTTCAATGATAAACTGAACAATAACCCTCGGGTGAAAGTAACTTACTCAGCCCCGGTACGCGAGGGCGTTAATAATTCGAGAGATTTAATAAGTTACTTTCAACCCTAGGGAAAATCAAGATTGGAGTCACAGAGAGTAAGTACCCTTTGTCGTGGCTGGTTCCAAGAAGAGACTGTGGAACATGAAGTATTACACTGCACGGTCACAGAGGAGACCAGACACAAAACGGGGCTGAAGCGTCTTATTGAGGCATCTACCCCATCCACACCCACAGAGAAGCTGAAACGAAGCTGTCAGTCACCTAAAGTCCTGCTCCGATACTACAAGGAGCTGGGCTGGTTAGGGCCTGTAGGCAGGGGGATAATGCACAATACACTCCTATGCGAGACGTGCAGATCTTAGGCCCGTTTTATGAAAGCTTGCTCAGTCATAGAGCTATGCTTGAGTGAGGTTTAAGCCATGGAAAAGAGTTGCTCAAGTAGTCAATAGATCGATGACTGAGCAAGCTTTCATAATACGGGCCTTAGGCCGTCCGCACATGGAGCTACTAAAAAAGAACTAGTTACAAACTCAAATTAATAAGGAGTTACTTGAGCGTCACCGCCCATACATTCTCGCACAGGTTCGCACACGACGCTACTAGTCAAAAACCAGAACTGATCACGCGTGACGCGACATGCCGATCGCCGCGCTACTAGTTACCAACTTGACTGTTATTTTGTTGTGAAAAATGAACGATCAAAAAACCGAAGTGATTGAAACCTTGCAACTTGAGTAGCATCGTGTGCGAGGTACAGTTTCTAACTAGTTTGTAATTACAATTACTGATTAGTTCCGTCAATTTTGAGTAGCTCCATGTGCGGACGGCCTTAGTTCCTCAGAATTAGAATTGTAATACTCACTTGGCTTCCTTGTCAGGCGATATAGATCCCACCAGAATGGGTATTATAGTAAAACCAGTCTTGTATCTGAAACGGAAAACATTAATAAGGTACGTACGAGTTATGCCCATAATTTGGGGAGACGTCATCAGAGCGCCTAGCCTTTCTCACCTTAGTCAGAGAATAGTACTTTGTACACCGAGTTGAGAAAGTGGTCGATTCCGATCAAGTGTGGCATTTGAGCCGAGGAGTATTTTTATTTTTTATGATGACGATGAGGTAAAAAACAAACAGTAACTTCAACTTCTTATTGCATGGCTTGCAACAAACAGTAAAACTGCACTCAGTTTCGGGCGACAAAAACGATGCCATGTTGGATTCTGTGACGTCACGGATCACCGGATCACCTATAATGGTCTGCTAACATAAAACAGCTGCTAAGTAGTTGTTATTTTTCAGTCAGACTTATGTCAATAGAAGAAGACGGCAAGATTTAGCAGTGTGCTAAGTTAGCAGACTATTATGAATAAGGGGGAAAGCTTCATGGCAATACAAAAATGTTCAAGTGTGACGTCACCATTCAGCTGCCAATAGCGTTGCGTTTAGTAATTTTGCGAATGAGATTTAAAGTATCTACTTCTCAATGATTAAATATCACAGTAAAACATCAATATATACGCAAATAAATAGGTATACATTCTATATCAATAGAGAGCACGTAAGAAAATAATTTGTTTTTTTGAAGTCACATGCATATGTTGTATTCTTGTTGTATTCTATTGTAATCCTACTATCACACTAATATTATAAATGCAAAAGTTTGGATGGATGTATGGATGGATGTTTGTTACTTCTTCACGCCAAAACTACTGGACGGATCTGGCTGAAATTTTGCATACAGGTAATTCTAATCCTGGAATAAAACATAGGCTACTTTTTATCCCATAAATCTGTTCCCGCGGGATGAAAATCACCTTTTAATGTTTCCATAGGAACAACGCGTGCGAAGCCGCGGGGCGCAGCTAGTAATATTATAAACGCGAAAGTTTGTAAGCAGTCTGTATGTATGATTGTTACTCTTTCACGCAAAAACTACTGAACGGATCGGGCTGAAATTTCGCATACAGGTACTTCTAGGCCTGGAATAACACATAGGCTACTTTTTAACCGACTTCAAAAAAAGGAGGAGGTTCTCAATTCAACTGTTTTTTTATATGTTTGTTACCTCAGTACTTGGTGCTTCCCGTGTGGTCCCATTTTAATTTCTGGTTCAGTTCTGACAATGGAATCCATGAAAATTCTTAAAAAACCTTTAAAAATTGAAGTCGGTTATATTTTTTTAAAACAAAATTAATTATTATCCGATAAATCAGTTCCCGTGGGATAGGCGCGCAAAGCCGCGGGGCACAGCTAGTTTAAAATACAAAAATGTATACATACTCCTCCATAACCTTGGCGATGTACGGAAGGTGCATTTCTATAGAATGTTCATCTTCATCTGTCTGGGCGTCCATCCATTCAAACTGCCTCGTCGATTCTAGCTCTGTGTATACTGAAACAAATACAATAAATAATAATAAATAAATAATAAATTCACACAGCATTACCTAGCCCCAAGCTAAGCAGAGCTTGTGTTATGGGTACTAGATCAAAGTCAAAGTCAAATCGTTTATTTCTTTAGACTTACAAAATAAGTTAGACAAGTCAAATTTTTACTATATAAACAGCTTGATAAATAGTTATTACTATCAAACAAGAAATAAGGTGCAATTGACTCTGATTCACTTCAATTTTTTGTCCACTAGCGGAAGAAGTGAAAAAGAAGATAACTGATATACATAATACAAATACACTACATAGACAGGTAGTTTTTTTATTATGCATAGAAAAACATCCAGAACATCCTGAACAAATATCTGTAGATAATTTATAAAAAAACATTTTTTTTTATTAATGTGAAATATATATATAACTGATTCTGACATCTATTGGCGAAAAATAATGCTATAATTTCTCAAAAACAAAATTTACAAAAAAAAGGTCATCCAGGTACTAGTTTAAAATATTAGTATAGAGTACCTGGGTGACCGAGCTTGGCTCGCTTTTTTTTGGTAAATTGTGCTTATTACAAATTATAGTAGTACTATTCACCAATAGATGGCAGGAAGAGTCACTAGATTACTATAAAGTTTATTTTGTAAAATAAATAAATTAAGAAAACACGAATAAAAAGACATTTTCGAAAAATGAATCCTAGCTAGATCGATTTATCGCAAAAAATAAAAAATTAATCTATCTGCAACGGTCCAGGATTTTTTAAATTTTTTTAAGTCCGAAATTTGATACCTTTGTTTAACTTTTTGAATACTACGCTACAAATTCAATTAAATAAGGAATTGATTTTCTCTGGAATTAACCGTGGATAATTGGCCTTGCGCATGCAAGGCTTTCGCAAATGATTGCTATGGCGCATCACAAAATATTCCTAGCCACAACAGCTTGTTTTTTCAAACACTTAAAAGTTTAAATTAGTGTATTCGATTTTTTATGATAAACTTTAAACACCTGTGGTATAAAAAAAACGTATGGAGAATTGGAGACCGGGGTGGTCCACAGCTTAAAAAACATGCCTATTTCATGTAGTTTCTTAAATGGTATTAGTACACTAAATTGTTCAATTGTCAAATTACCGAGTTAAGGCAAAGGCTATGTTTCTCTAGCCCTATTTTTCTTAAAACAATAGCAAATACATAATAAGATTAGAATTTTATTTCCATTATCAGTGGAAGTGTATTTTAGGGTAGTTAGAGTGTTATTAATGATTGAAACAACAATTTCAAGTAGGTACTCTTATAATAAATGTTCAAATTGTTTGCCACCTACTCTAATACAGGCTCTCTACATCTATGTAGATTATAAGTAGAACATGTACTCACTCTGTTTATCAATAGTGAGATCGTAGAGCGGTGTTTGGTACTTGTCCATCGAGGAAAGCGCACAGCCATTCAACCGCACGTGGTGAGACGGGCCTAGGATGAATATACGTTTGCTGTAACAATATATTATTTATTTATTTCATTTTAATGTAGTGAAAACTTCTTTAGCGGCGTTGAGCACTTTTTCGGCATGGGTAATAAATGGTAAACTCGCGTCAGGGTCACGTGATGCTGATCTAACATGTTAGATCAGCCTAGCGTGATTGTGGTGACGTAAAACGCTGGCATTACTGTAATTTTAAATTGGTACTACATTGTAAGCTACTTAGATGAGCTTTCAAAAGTTCAAAGTTACAGCTACCTGTGTAAATAGTTCACTAAGTTTAAAGAAGATGTCGCTAGTTCCGTCCGTGAGCAACACAGAACCCACAGCGTCAGTTGAGATGACCTTACATAGTAGTAAAGAAGTGTCGCCGCAGGCTAACAGATGGCGCCGTTCAAAATATTTATTGTTGCAAAGAACAAAATTGCCAGTTTTGGTGCCTTAGTACATCGGAAGAGTGTGCGTGCAGTTTTCACTTCTGCCGGCACTTCCGGAGTGCAACCCGTTGTTTTTCTTGTTGTTCCTAGGTTTAGGTACTTAGTAGGTACTTATAACTGTTGTACCTACCTTTGTAGTCACGTTTTAAGCAAATAAATGTATCTTTATTTATAAGCTGCACCCCGCGGCTTCGCCTCTGTGGAAAGTTTTTATTTCACGTCCCACGGGAACGGGTTTTATATTTATATCCTACTAGCTGCGCCCCGTGGTTTCGCCCGCTTTGTTCCTCTGGAAACGTTAAAAGGTGATTTTCTTTGCTATAAACCTCACGGAGTCCCGAGACCTTTCCAACGAATGCAAAACCGTGGAAATCGGTTAGTGCGTTCTGGAGTTATAGCGTCAGGAAGGAAAACCCGACTTATTTTTATATTATAGATGTCTGTCTCCTGGTTCTAAGCTACATCTTCACCAATTTTCAGCCAAATCGGTTCAGCCGTTCTAGAGTTAAATAGTGTAACTAACACGACTTTCTGTTATACAAGATTTATTTATTACAAGGCAACGCCAAAGATTTAACTTTGCAGGTGGTTGGTGAACGCAGGGAATCGAACCCGCAGCACTATACGTCGCTGGCTGGGCAAATTAGAAGGTAAGAGTCAGAGTCAGAGTCAAATCGTTTATTTCTTTAGACTTACAAAATAAGCACTTACACAAGTCAAATGTTTACTATTTAGACAGTTTGATAAAACTAATTACTATCAAACAAGAAATAAGGTGCAATTGACTCTAATTCACTTAAATTTTTTGTCCACTAGCGGAAGAAGTGAAAAAGAAACCACTAGCAAGTTTATCGCTTATCAACTAATACAAACGTAACATAACTAAGGGCCTCGTTCACGATCTCCAAGTAAAGTGTTGAGTAGTTACTTCTTAGATAACGTTAATTGGCAAGTAAAAGTCACGAGTATCTTTTGTCCATTTCACAAACGAAAATTGAGCCTCGAGTAACAACTTACTGGATGACGTATAAAATCATACCCTACCATTCGAACAACTTCTTCTTTCCGGCCCTTGTGGGAGCACGGAGGGGGGCCTCGAGGCTTGGCCTCTTTACCCCGGCTTCAACTCGATGGGTGACGACCCCTCGGTCCTTGGGTTGAGGCAAAAAACGCTCTTTTTGCCTATATTATTATTACTTTTTTTTTTTTTTACCTACCATTCGTTGAATCATATCGTTCAATAAACGTCAAACGTCAAAGGCCGTTGTCAAATGTCTTGTCATTTGTTTTGTTTTGGTGTTTTGGAGGGAGTTTTTGAAAAGCGTTGTGTCGTGCGTATGATTATTTCTCTTTATTTTCTATCATTATCTATGGATAAAGTTAAAAGGGAAAGAAGTGCAAACTTTTCTATTAATGAGAGGGATATTTTAGTGCATCTTGTGCAGAAATACCAAGATGTGCTGGAAAATAAACAAAGCGATGCTTCGACGAGAATGTCAGTAGATTTTACCTCTATAGGTTAGGTATTAATAAAATCATTTGATTAATGACAAAAAACCACTCACCTTTGCGATTGAGGGATTATTTTGTGTTTTATTAAGATAAGCACTTTGTTTACTGCATATTTTGATAGGCGAAATCTAGCAAAAAAACAGTTTCATCTAGGTCCGTAAAATAATCAACACGGAATTTAAATACACGAATCCTAGGTACTCGTTGCATCGTAGAATCTTCTAATTCATCCAATTGATGATCACTTAGGTCAAATAAATCCATTTTTATTAATATATTTTAAATAATCGTTGGATATTATCTGATAAGTATCGACACAAAATGAAAACTTACAGCTTTGAACTGTAAAGTAAATACGCTAATTGGCAGATGTTGGGACGAGTAAGTTACTGGTCAGATAATCATATGATTAGTGCTACTCGAACATCGTGAAATTGGCATGTGAAGTTACGGGTGACTTTATCTAGTGGTTAGCCTACTCAAGACTTTACTTGAGGGTGGTGAAAGAGTCCCTAAGTCTAACTGATCTTACGTAGGTACTATTGTCGGTGTGGAACTGGGCGACATTCGGCCAAGCATTAACATCATTAACGTAATCATCTAAGGAGTAATATAGGCTATATATATAATAGGCTTTCTTGATAAGATTTCATTTTATATGCATTAAATTTACAAATAGGGAGCTCAGTTGCTTCAGATGGAAACTTATTATAGAATCTTACGTAATTGCTTACAAATGATTTCCCTACCTTTCGTAATCTATATGTTGGGATGTGTAATTTGTTCTTGTAATTTGTAATAAAACACACTCACACAACGACAGGGCTGATTTGTCTGTACGCGTAGGCTGCGCACGCGCCGCAGTACGAGTACCCGGCGTGTCTGAAAAATAATATAGATTTAAATCAAAATAAACCGGCCAAGTTTCGAGTATCTATATCAGAGTATGTTTAATGAGCGCACAAGCCTGAAAGTGAGAAAGTAAGTACTTGAAAATGTGACTACATAAAATTCATCATTTATCATCATCACATCATTTATTCAGACACAAAGATCCATAGAAAAGGGCATGTAGTACATGTCACAGATTAAAGTAATGTCAAAGTAAGGTACACAGTCATAACTTAAACTTAATTAATATAATAAACTAGCTTTTGCCCGCTTTCGCACGCTCTATTCAAGCAACTGCCCGTTCCCGGGATACCGTTTACCTCCCTGCCAAATTTCATCAAAATTCGTTCAGCCGGGAACGAAATAAAAAGTATCCTATGTCCGTCTCCTGGTTCTAAGGTAGGTACCTCCCTACCAATTTTCAGCCAAATTGGTTCAGCCGTTCTTGAGTTATAAATAGTGTAACTAACACGACTTTCTTTTATAAACATAGATAGACTAGCGATCCGCCCCGGCTTCGCACGGCGTAAACTTCACGGAGCCCGAGACCTTTCCAACGAATGCAAAACCGTGGAAATCGGTTCGTGCGTTCTGGAGTTATAGCGTCAGGAAGGAAAACCAGACTTATTAAGCTATTGCATAGCTTCTATCGCGGGCCTTGAGCGCGGGGACCGAATCCAGAAATTCCGTAACGAAAAAACCTCACGCTCCCCACTCCGCCGGGCAAGGAGGTGTGGCTTGAAGGCCGTGCATCGTCTAACGTCGTTTCAGTTCGGCAGTCTTCGACACGGCGGCGTTGTGTGCGTGCGATTAGACGTATTGTACGACTCTACGAAACTCGCACGAATCGAGACGAGCTGCTCCGAAATCGGACGAATACATAAGCAGCTGTTTATGAGAAAGTATATAGGTGTATAGGGTCACCACGCTCAAAAAGTGTAACTTGAATTAATATCAAAGAAAAAGCAATACTGCATGAATAAAATAAATAAATAAAATTATAATTGCATAAGTTGATACAAAATGCTATGCAATAGCTTTACCGCGGCAGTCCCCGAGTGCCGCACGTATTTTTATTTTTATATTATAGATTTGCTTGGCACATGGTCAGGCTTGACATCCAGTGCCTTTGCAGTTTACTGCAATGTCTATCAGCCAGAACCCGTAACAGACTATTGGTGCTGCCCAGCATCCTGCGTTTTATTGATGTTATTTTATTTCTAATCACAGCGTAAAACTCCTTTACATGTGCGTCAGCAAACATGCCAGACGCACTACAGTATCTAGGCAGCCCCACCATTGCTCTAAACAAATTATTATATAGG
The DNA here is from genome assembly GCA_955876795.1 of Eupithecia tripunctaria. Classification (NCBI taxonomy): domain Eukaryota; kingdom Metazoa; phylum Arthropoda; class Insecta; order Lepidoptera; family Geometridae; genus Eupithecia; species Eupithecia tripunctaria. The sequence continues at coordinate 1,740,096 of OY041628.1, read as the reverse complement.
ACACGTAGGGCACTGATGGACGCCTTAGTGTAAGTAACTCACAGGCCGCTGGTATAAAAAGATTGGCAGTAGGATTTAAATAACGAGACTTTAATCTCTACTGAACAATGGGCGAACCTGCGGATCAGCATGTTTCCTCGTACCGCCAGCTTCCCACGTTCCCTTTCTATGTCACAATTATCACGTAGATCTGCAGTGACCCAGTGGCCTAAATATTTAAAATTACTAGCCCTGTCCAGTTCGCGACCGCCAAGGCAGACGGAACTTAACAATGCAATTTTAATTATGTTATAAGTTATTATAATGTACCTACTTATCCAATTTATATTATACTACCATTACCATTTATTCTTGTCCTGTTAAACCCAATTTCTATTTATTCTTGTATTCTATTTATAATGTACCTATAACGAAAGCAAATCCAAAATGATTGTTGCGCCCTGACAGGGTTTTTATGCATTGTGTGCCTACCCACTAAGACCTACACCTAAGAACAATATCTGTATGCATAAAATTACAATAAATGAAATGAAGGAATATGTATATATAACGGACTGAGAATGGGCTGAGAAAGAGAGTAGATACGGGCTCCGAGTTTATAAAGACACTTACGGTGCTATGATGGCCCGAGCTGGTCCATGAGTAAGGTCTGCTTTGGAGAGCCACATATCCAGCTGACGAGAAAGCTCCGTGCCTATAACAAGAAAAAAATAAATAGAGATAGGTACTTACGTAGGAATAAAAGAGTTTGTTTTAAAAAACTATAAACCGACATCGATTATAATGTTTTTGTCATGGATGCCTGTGAGAACTGAACCAAATTTAAATATGACCAAACAGGATGCATTCTTCGAAATAAAAAAAAGAATCATAAAATAAATACACTCCTATGCGAGACGTCCGTGCAGATCTTAGTTCTCTTAGTCTGAATACCAGCGCTGTTTTGCACCTGGTGCAAAACAGCGTAAGGCTGAGTGAGACTGATGCGTTTTGGCTCACCTCGGCAGCACTGACACTACAAATTAGTAAGAGTAGGTAGATTAGGTATAAGTTTTTATATTTTATTTTAAGATTACTTTTATTGTCATCTAACCTAAGTCTAGTTCTAGTTATTTTTTTTCTGTGTTTTTTTATACCTACCTATTTTTGATCTGTGTTCTGTGCTGTCCTTGTATGCTAAATAAAAACTTCTATCTCTATCTCTTAATCATGAAAGTCGAACCACCCAGTCAAAAGTTCTGAGGTAACAAACATCAAAAAACTAGGTGAACCGAGAACCTCTCATTCTAATTCTAAGTGTGGGAACTGGGATCTGCACTGACAACTCGCATGGGAGTATTTTGTGCACTGTCCCCTAGCCGAAACAGGCTAACCTAACCAGCCCAGCTCCTTGAAGTACCGGAGCAGGACCTTTGGCGATTGACAGCTTTGTTTCAGCTTTTCTGTAGGTGTTGGTGGACGGGTTTGATGCCTCCATAAGGCTCCTCAGTCCCGTCTTCAGTCTGGCCTCCTCTGTGGCCGTGCAGTGTACCACAACGTGTTCCACAGTCTCTTCTGGAAACAGCCACGGCACAGGCTGCTGTGGCTCCAGTCTTTAAAAGGTGATGGTTCAGTTCGCAGTGACCTGTGATGATGCCCACCATTGTTCTTAGGTCCTCGCGGGTCACGTTGAGCATCGTGTATGTTGTTTTCCCGTCTTTGGAAGGGAATATCAATTAAGTGAGTTTGCAGTCTGTTCGACGCTCCCATAGTTTCTGGTGTTCTCTTACAGATAGATAACGTCTTCCTTTTTTTGAAGTCGTTAAAAAGAAGACCCGTCAAATGCAAGTGTAGGTATGTAACTCGCACGCCAATTGTTTCGATCGTTGGTTAATTATACAAATATGTACTACCTACTGGCAGCGCCTCGCGATACCCGCGTAGTTCCCGTTCCCGTGGGAATTCCGGGATAAAATATAGCCTATTCACTCCCTGAAAAGTAAGCTTTTTAATGATGGTAGATTTTTTAAATCGGTCTAGTACTTTCGGAGCCTATCACACTAATACAATGAAAGCGAAAGTTTGTATGGATGTTTGTTACCTCTTCACGCCAAAACTATTGAACAGCTGAAATTATGCATATTATGTAGATAATTCTAATCCTGGAATCAACCATGGAACATTCAAACATAGGCTACTTTTTATCCCATAAATCAGTTTCCGTGGAATAAATTTTAACTTTTAACGTTTCCGTAGGAACAACGCGTGCGAAGCCGCGGGGCGCAGCTAGTATATTCAATACAAACAAACAAACAGTCAAATCTTTCCTCTATCTAATATTAGTATATATATTTAGATAGTAAACATTTGATTTCGTGTGTTAGTTAAGAATGAATAGAGAATATTAATTATGTATTAGGTATGTCACTTGTTCATGCATTATTTGTAATTAATTTAAACAATTAATAGTTTTCTTAAAAATAAACACTTTCACATAACATGCAATTGTCTTATGATTTGGGCACCCATTTTCGGGTGAAGGCCTGCCGGGTGAAGATTTGGAATAAAAGGCTTATTATTATTATATTATTATATATAGATAGTATAGATAACATAGAGTACAAATTTGTATAAATAAATATTGACAAATGACACTGTAGTAGGTACATATTTGTATAGTTATAATTACCGGTTCAAGTCTTTGCTATTTAATGAATAGGTACCTACCTAAAATAGATTATTAAAAAGAAAATTACAATCAAACAATACAAATAAATTAGAACTAAGAGTGTGCCATTATTACCAGACACAACGACACATAAAGTGTCTCATTGAGGCATCAACCCCATCCACACCCACAGAAAAGCTGAAACGAAGCTGTCAAGTCCTGCTCCGGTACTTTAAGGAGCTGGGCTGGTTAGGGCCTGTAGGCTGGGGGATAATGCACAATACACTCCTATGCGAGATGTCGGTGCAGATCTTAGTTCCCCATTCTAGACCAAACAGATTTTATTTACTGATCTGATGTTAGGTCCAAAATAATCGAACACCTTTCATTTGTCACATTTGCTATTTCTTTGCCAAATTACTTAATCTTTTGAATAAATTTAAAATATTATAAGACACTCAACCTCGACAGCCTGTATTGGTCCACTGCTGGACGCAGGCCTTCCCCTGATACGCGCCTTGTTGGCGTTTATCTAGTGGGGGGTAATGCCCATAATCGCTGGGCATGCGGGTTGGGGATCGCATAGAATAGAATTGTTTTGCAGGGGCGCTGCTGCCTGCCCCCTGTGGATATACCTTAGTCGCCTCTTACAACACCCACGGGAAGATATGGGGTGGTGCAAATTCTAAGCCAGCACCACACCGCTCAAAGCTTTAAGACACTAAGTAAAATTAAAACAAAATATACCACATTTACAAAACATTTAATAAATTACTCTGGCAATAAAATCATTAGTTTATTATAAAATCTAATGTATCCAAATGAAGCTAAATAGGCTATAAATACAAAATAGTTGTTTTTGTCTAGATTATTGAGGTAGACTATAGACCATACTCCAGCCAAATTCTATTTAAATTGTTTGTGAAAAAACAGTAAAAAATCACATTCTTGAAATAGAGTTTCAGATATAATTGTTACTTTTATTTATTGATGTAATGATCTAAAATCGACAAGAAAATGTAAGTAGCTAAATATTATTCTACAGATTTTTACAGACACTACATGTAACTATCAAAGGAATTGAAAATAGAAAGTATTTATGAACGCAAGGGTTGTTTAATTACAAACATTATGGTTGGAGTAGTCTAGAAAATAAGGTGTTTCAATGTCTAATATGAATAGTCAAAATGGTGTAGAATTCACTCCTCTTCATTCTCTATCATTCTTGCTATTTTCTCTGTAGCTTCCTTCAACAGCTTCTCATTAAATTTGGGGAAGTCTACATCAAAATCTCGCTTCAAGGATTCTAAGTCAAATCTGGAAAGAAAAAGCTTTGTTATCTAAGAAAAATACATTTAAAGTGACTTTGTTAATACATTTTCACAATAGAGAACTACATTTTCATATATCCAAAGGTTGCCTGGAAAGGATCGCTTCATTGTACTTGTGTCTTAAGTACCTAATTTCTTATTGTATTTTTGTTGGTGTATGATAAAGTATTTTTATATTTTCTTATAGAATAGAAACCAATTAAGACAAGGATTTATATTTGATACAGAAAGTCATAAAACTTAAGATTTTTACTGTCCCTGCTACTTTTACTAATGCAAAAAAAAACAGTGTAAATTTTAAGACTTTGTAGTCAGTTTTAAGTTTTATTAACAATCAAATTATCTTTTTTACTAGAACTTTTGTTAAAGGGATGTGATATGCGCATCCTTTGGACAATGTGTGCGTCTAGAACCACACTCGCCCTGAAGTTGTCCCTCGTTTAGGGATGAAACATTGTTGTCTTCCAAAATAAACAAAGATCGTGGTTAACCCGCTTACATTCACAATTTATCAAATTATCATTACATAGAACATCAATAAACATTACCTCCCCTTCTGCACTTCTGTCCAAGTATCCTGAGTGTTTTTAAACTCATTAAACTTATTCAAATCCAAGTCCGAATGTTTTTTAATCTGTTCCAATCCTTCTATAGCATCATTGACTGCATCCAATAGCTGCTGATGTCCACTTGTCTTATTGAATCCGAAATCAATATTCTTCGTATTGAGTTTATCTAAGCTGGCTTGTTGTGTGTTCGACAAGTTTTGGAGGATATCGTGAGCGTTGGAAGAGTCGGTTGTTTCGTAGAATTGAGAGCAGTCTTGATTCTTCATATCTAGGAGTCTGGAAGTTACAATTAGTGATTACAAGTTAGGTAGAGATTAAAGAAAGAAAGAAAGAAAACAAAACTCTGCGGGTGTTTCTGCGGGTGTTGTAAGAGGCGACTAAGGGATATGTACTAGGACCAGCAACGCCTCTAAAACCATTCTACCACTTAACTGATGACCCCAACGTGCACTCCCAGTGGGTTTTATGGGCATTACTCTTCATCATTAAATTCAATCATTAAATATAATAAATAAATAATGCTGGACAATTCACACAGAATTATCTAGCCCCAAGCTAAGCAGAGCTTGTGTTAAGGGTACTAGATAACTAAATGTTCAGACTGTTGGCATTCCTTTTTAATAAATAAATACAAAAGTAGACTCACCTTTTCTGCTCAACAACAAAGGACATATCCTTCAAACGAGCATTAGTTTGATCCAATAGTTGTGTTGTTTTCTGAAAGCGATCAGCCAAATGCGCCATCTGAATATCCATGTGAGTTTCCTCGCGTTCGATTTTATCGTCTACCATGCATTCTTCGAGCATAGCGCGTAGATAATTCCCATAGGCAATTTGGCGGTATTCACTATCGAAGGTCGGAAAACTTTCTTTACTTATGATCGTTGTATCGGCTTCACCGGAAACAGTAGTGTTTTTATTGAATTTCGAACGGGGCTGTGAAACTGAAACTTTTTCTTTGATAGTTGGTGCCCCAGTTTTAGGACGACTTTTCAATGATGACGACGCAACGGCGACTGTTACCGTTGAAGGGCGCTTTATTTTGGATGTTTTCGAAGTCGGAGCACTCGGCATGGCAAAATTCTTCTTCTTATCAGCCATTTTACGAAAGTTTTGTTGTTTTTCGATTGAAAATGCAAAACACAAACAAACTGCGACGGAAATCGTTCGTTGACTGTCATTTGACATTTGTTTGAATTGCTGTCATGGCAACCATTTCGTTCAGGAACTTAGTTTGAATAAACATTGAATATATATTCCCGAACGAAATATTTATTCCTTGCATTTTCTGATATAAATATTTTTATAGAATGCACAATGATTTACGAACGACTATCGTATCGTACGACTCTTGAATAAATAAACAAGTCTACGACCGACGACGTAAACTTTATTCTCGGTAAATTAAAACACCTTTCTGGAGGTCAAACCAACATAGTCGTCCGTCATATACGTACGTAGGTAAACAGCTGTTCTGACTAAGGTTGTACCAAGGAGGTTGCGAAACAGAAACTTTGATCTTGATTTTTCGACAAATATTTAGTAAACGAGCACTATTTACGCATTCTTCTTGTTCTTATACACATGCCGCAAGTACAGTAATTACGACAAGAGACAAAAGGTCAATAACCTTTCAGTCAGCATTTTACAATAGAGCACACAAAAGAATAAATAACAATAAGTATGTGGATAGCAGTGCTTGGTTATTCATTTATAATCTTGCCATTCAGTTCCACGGACTCTTTTACCAAGAACTTTGCATAAATGATCTTGGCAAACTCGATCAGTCGAGCTCGTGAAGCAAATTCTCTTGCAGGGTTTGATTCGAATACATACCATTTTCGGTGTACCAGCTCCCAGCATGCGACGCATTACGGCAGGCCATCGTCCAAGATAAGAAAGAGATCTTTCTGTTGAGAAATTGCAAAAAACCAATTGCAACGAATCACGTTCAGACAATGCACAACACAACACCCAACCAAAAGCAAAATGTAAATAACACAAAGACAAGACAACTTGATTCATTGATAGAACAGAAACGAAGTTAGGCACTTTGAAAAATAATATGTTTTTGTCTATGAATGTGCTTGTTTGCTTGCTTGCTAGTTGAAGGCTAGTTGCGACATCACTAAAATGACCGAATGATAATAAATTGACGTTTAATTTTTTTACCTGTGGAAATCGAATTTTTTGCTTGTTGGTTATAGGTTGCCGTGTTAGCGACAATGTCGCTAGATCTAGCAGTTTTTGACTGAATTAAGGATATTTTATTTTTGCTAACCCCACAAGAACTATGGTTTATCCATTTTAAATGAAGCATGTTAGTAAACAAAGTACTCAAACTCAAACTCAAAAATGCTTTATTTCCATATATACAATAAATGTACACCTAGAAAAGGTCAAATCATATTTAAAAATACACTGACACGGAAATAACGTGGTATTTTTGATTTTGATCGCTTCGGTATGTAGACTAAAGTAAAGAAACGACTAAGAAACCTTTGGCCTGTTAGTTGTTATTTTACGAGTTGGAGCAAAATCCGACCCAAGTCGAGTTTCAGATTTAAGTAAGCAATTTTTATTGAAGGGAGGATCTAAAATCGACAAGTAATGTAAATTACGTATAATAGGACGCGCAAACAAAGTGAATTTTAGGTTAAATATGGCTGGTTTGTTTACGCTTATGCTCCATCCATTCAACATGGATACGATATAGTAGGTAGCACAGCACTCGGGGCTATGTAAAAATTTACTTATCTAAAAAAATGTAATTTATGTATACCATTATTTCAATTTCATTGATTATTAGTAATAGCTTGTTAATATTCAAATTCTGGCTAAGCTTTGATGTCCAGTCCAGACAGACGCCCCAGTAACGAGATCCAAGGAGAATACAATAACTTCTGACGAGATTATTCTTTACAAAGTGGCAGCACACTACAGTTATGACCAGTGTTGCCAGACCGTGGGCAATTGCCCACGCCATGGGCAATTTTAGGATTTTTTTTTAAGAAAGGGCGGAAATGTCTTGGAACCGGTAAAATATGGGCAATAACGTTAGGGTAAATAAATAAACAAACTATATAATTATTTCTCAATCATCTTATAATTTACGTTGGCCTTGATGTGTCTCTTCGGATGAAAGCTCCCCCCGCCGTACCCGTTTCTTTTTGATTGGAGTGTTGGATCTACACCGCCGCCGAGACCCGCTTTCATCAAGGGACTCCACCGCGCTTTCATCACCCGTCTCCATCTACGACATACCATAAGCAATCTGTCTAAAAAGTCAGTTTACATGATTTTTTTTGCTCCACTCGTAGTACTCGGACAGTGTTCGTGTCGCGGTTCCGGTTCACAACTAACTTCACGTTGGGTTGGAGTTGTCAAAGAATGCCATAGACAAAAATTCTTTTAAGGGCGGGAGTTTCGAAAAATTAAGATTGTTCTATCTAGGTACAAAGGATGTCACGGTACAACAGATTCCCGTTTCCTGAGTCCCGTTTTCGACGTCGTTTTTGTTTTATGGGCGATTTAGTGTCAGAAAGGGCAATTTTAACAACCTGGGTGGGCAAGAGTTTTGATCGGGTCTGGCAACACTGGTTATGACTTGACTTTTGTTTGTGTCGGTAGACGGCGACGTCTACTGTTTTGTAGAAATTATTGTATTTATTTATTTCTGAACTGTTGCGTACATAGTGAGACTGTCGTAAGATTCCAAAATTTACAAATTCTCTTTCCCAAAATCGTTTTTTCATCATGATGTCGATTTTACGTAAGTAATTGTAGATCGAACTTGCATAATTTTAGCCGAAAAAGTCGGTCAAAAAAATGGTTTTATCACATTAACACACTGTTTAAATTATTATTGGTATCTTCCTATGACGATAACAAGTTTCTTTTTAATGTACATGTTTATTGACCCTTACCTTTCCGAATCAGTATTTTTTTACGGTGTGTGTTTTTTCAACTCGAGACGACTGGTATTGTATTGATATGGATCAGTTGAGCTCCCTGTAGATTAATTGCAACATTCTGCAGTTAGCTCAATTGTTTTAATTGTAAATACTAGTTCTACTTTGTTTCTATTATTGTAATTTTCTTTGTCAAAAAAGATAAGCTAGTATGTTGAATAGGGAGAGAAAATAATTGCATGTAGCGTGCTAAATTGATTTTGTAAACTTAACATTATTAATGGTTGTAGACAGTAGGTACATTTACTAACAGACTTCAAAAATGATATTTTGACTGGGTGATCCGATCTGCATGATCTTTTTTTTATTTGAAAGTTGGTGCTTCCAGTGTGGTCCCATTTTAATTTGGTCCAATTTTGACAGTGGGATCCATGATAAAACTATAATTGAAGTCTGTTTATAGTTTTTTAAAACAAATCAATTATTATTTTTTCAAATCGACTTTAATGCTGTTGACCACAGATGGCCATGACAGAGTTTCATTCGAAAAGTCTAGCTTTCTTCATCATGCTGAGGTCAGGGTAGCTAAAAATCTGTGCTTATGTATCTTCAACCTAAACAGGCTTTATTGGTGCACAGCTGGACTCAGGTCTCCCCCTGATAAGCCTCTTATTGGGTTTTATCTCATGAGGGTAACACCCATAATACCCATGCTGGGCATGCATGTTAAGAATCGCAGTTTGGTGGTGGGCGGTGGTGTCATTCTGCAGGGGTGCCTTTACCCGAGCCCGGTGGATATCCATATAGTCGCCTCTTAGCCGACGCATGCAGCCAACTGAATCGCCTACAGTTGAGTCTTGCAGTCTGCAATTTGGCGTCCATGTATTGGAGAAGTGCAGTTTGTGTAAACAAGCCCTTACGACACCTGCTGGAAGACACAGAAGTGCAGTTAAGAGTGTGCAATAACGCCGCTATGAGATGGATGACAAGATATGGTTTTCTCGCGAATGGGAGGAACAGAGCAGAGACGTGCACCATATCTTCTATGCACCAAAACAGTTTTTACCTAATTACAAGTTAATGAAACAACAAACTTAAAAGATGTAACTAAAGAAATACCTTTAGGTTTCTTACTAAAAGAAAAACCTAAAAAAGTGTATTGTTCCTGAGATAAATAGCAAAATATGTGCAAAACATCTATATTTAAAAAAAAAGTATCAAGTAAACTTTCACCAATCGTGTTTTAAAAACATGTAATTTAAGATAAAAGATTGAAGTAACATTTCCCTAAATATAAAGGTGGTAGCATTCACAGATTCTGAGATAAAATTATTAAGCTATAAGCATATTGCTTATGGCACACTCTTAACTCTTAACTACTAATTCTAATTCTAATTCTAATTGGGGGAACTAAGATCTGCACGGACGTCTCGCATAGGAGTGTATTGTGCATTATCCCCCTGCCTACAGGCCCTAACCAGCCCAGCTCCTTGAAGTATCGAAGCAGGACTTTAGGTGACTGACAGCTTTGTTTCAGCTTTTCTGTGAGTGTGGATGGGGTTGATTCCTCAATGAGGGACTTCAGCCCTGTTTTGTGTCTTAACTACTAACTCATATTGTCTGCGAACAGCGTAAATATTTTACTCAATAACCTGCCATAATCCCACAAATTGCACAGGTAGTCATTGAAACCAAATGTTTAGATTAGTACCTACTTATGCTATTCTATAATCTATTAGTATATATACATCGCCTTAGGGTTAATTATATTCTATGTTTCAAGTTGTTTACTTCTTCTCTTATGTTCGGCATTTCTAGGTATTACTGCAAAGTACATGAATACCTAGAAATGCCGACCATAAGAGAAGAAGTAAACAATTACAGCAAAAATTATAAAGACAGACTAAACGATCACAGCAACACATTAGCTAAAGATCTCCTTCAAGACAAAGACCACATAAAACGCCTCAAGAGCTGGCACATACTGGAACTCGACCAGAGATGATGAAATGATCCAACATTATGGAATGGCCACCGAATATTCCACTAAAGACCGCATCTAATTATGGCTAGACAGCCGATTGTAGATACAAAAGGAAAAAAAAATACATTGCCTCAGGGTTAATTATATTGTATGTTTCAGGACGTGGGAAGTCAATCCATCGAGCAGTTGCCTACAGCACTGAGGTTAACCAGAAGAATCCAAAGACAGCCATAGTGATGCTCAACATGGGAGGTCCTAAGACTGTCTATGAGGTACAATACACAAGTACACATCTCAGCCCATATGATAGATAATTCGTTTTTTTTTTTAAGTTTTTTTCTCTGTTACTTAGAGGGTTCTGTTTCTGTTCAGGGTGTTCTGGATGTTGTCTATGTATAATAAAAAATATCTATCTATGTAGTGTATTGTACAATGTATATCAGTTATCTCTAGTACCCATAACACAAGCTCTGCTTAGCTTGGGGCTAGATAATGCTGTGTGAATTGACCAACATTATTTATTATTTATTTATTTTATTTAATGAGTTTTTTAGATGGTTTGTGATTTAGACTTATTATATAATTAACCGATTTAGTTTTAAATTATTGGACAAAGTTATTTATATGTAAATTAAAGTAGGTAAGTGCCTAGATAAACCTAACATACGGTTTATCTAAAGTAGGTAAGTGCCTAGATAAACCTAACATAGGCTTTAAGGCATTGCTGACCAACCTATGTAACAAAGTTTTAACTTTAAATAAATATTAGAAAAAATAAAAATCTTTATCTTCAGGTTGGAGACTACCTCCATCGCATCATGACAGACAGGGATATGATCCAGCTGCCGGTCCAGAGCAAACTGGGTCCCTGGATCGCTAGTCGGAGAACCAGCGAGGTCCAGAAAAAGTACATGGAGATCGGAGGAGGGTCTCCTATTTTAAGGTGGACTAATTTACAAGGTAAGCAAATTTGTGAGTAGAAATAGAAAATAGAAATAGAGAGAGACTTAAAACTAATACAATTTGTTAGAGTTACAAAACGGTCCCGGTCTCAGCATTTGATTTGATTTGATTTGTTTCTGGGCTGGTTTCCGCAACTAGGCCGCAGGCGGGCCCTTTTTGCGTGTCGGGTGGGGGGCTGTTCATCTAACCACCCGATGTCTTCCAGGAAAGCCAGCAGCTCGCTGACGCCGGTGCATGCCTCCCTAGGCGTCCTTGGTGTCCCGAGGTAGTGTAGTCTTTGAGAAGCTACGCTATCGCACTCTACAAGCACATGCGTGGCCGTCTCCTCTGCATTCATGCACCCTCTGCATAGGGGGCTGTCCGTGATACCCAGATTAAAAAGGTGTTTGTTTAGCATGCAATGTCCTGTGACAACGCCGACAACAAGTCGGAGCTTGTCACGCTTCAGATTGAGTAGCTTTCGGGAGTATCTCGGGTTTAAAACCGGGAAGGCCTCCTTCGACTGTCTGCAATCTGGAATACTTGCCCAGTGGTCTTGGTGTTGTTTGATTGTGCGTTGGCGGATCCAAGCGCGGACTTGACTGAATGGTAGGGGAATTATGGGTTCGGGCCCTGTCGGTTGCCGCTCCGAGCCTCTCCGAGCCAGTGCGTCCGCTTCGTCATTACCTCTTGATCCGCTATGTCCCTTTATCCATTGTAGTGTGACTCTATTCGACTTACTTACTTGTTCTAACAGGTGGTGGCATTGTAATGTAAGTCCCGAGTTGTGTTCTCTTCTGTGCAGTGCCTGTAGTACCGCCGCGCTGTCCGAGAGGATCCTGATTTTTTGGCCAGTTACCTTTCTTCGTAGCACTGCGCTTGCAGCTTGGATAATACCTACACATTCCGCCTGGAAGATAGAGTTGTAGGCACCCAGCGTTGTTGTTATATGGATGTTTAGATCTTCCGAGAAAGTTCCCGCCCCGGTACCTGTTTTCATTTTAGAGCCATCTGTATATATTCTTAGTTCGTATATGTCTGAGCTATCACTTGGCTCTTCGTGCATCTGTATGGTGAAGCTTCTGGTGTGTATGTGTTTTTTAGATATCCTGTCATAGATCGACCGGTCTCAGCATGATTTGGTTGTATTTGCGTACAATCAACGCTGGTCTTCCGACTGAGCCGTTTTGTGACGTCACTGAGTAGAAAATAGACACAAACAAAGACACACATGTTGAACTAACATGTTGAGTACTTTACAATCTCTTTCTCTAAATAATATTGAGTCAGAGTCAGAGTCAAATCGTTTATTTCTTTAGACTTACAAAATAAGCACTTAGACAAGTCGAATTTTTACTATATAAACTGCTTGATAAATAGTAATTACTATAATAAGAAATAAGGTGCAATTGACTGTAATTCACTTAAATTTGTTGTCCACTAGCGGAAGAAGAATGATTTGAATTGAAATATGACATTGAATTTTATGATCTGGAATGAATTGAAATCTGTTTTGAGTCATTTTTTAATGTTGTAAAGTGAATTGTGTTTTTTAATTTTGTATAATGAATTGTGTTACTGCGTTTTACTTTTCACATTGTTAATTTCTGACATGTCTTGTATGACCTATGTTATAAATGGTGAATACCTACATTATAACTAAATAAACACTATATTGTCACAGGTGAATTGCTTACAAAGAAGTTGGACTTAATGTTGCCAGAGTCAGCCCCACACAAACATTATGTGGCTTTTCGATATGTACCACCCTATACTGAGGACACATTCAATGAACTTGAAGAGTAAGTTGCTATATTCATATATACTCTGACGACCTCTGTGGCGCGGTAGGCGGAGGTCCGCCTGCGACGCAGGAGGTTGCGGGTTCAATTCTCGCCTCTGGACAAATGTGTAGATCTGCAGATATTTGTTATGGATGTTTTCTATGTAGAATAAAAATTATCTATGTAGTATTGTGTAGCTTGTGTTATGGGTACTAGATAACTGATGTACATATATCAGTTATCTAGTACCCATAACACAAGCTCTGCTTAGCTTGGGGCTAGATAATGCTGTGTGAATTGTCCAACAATATTTATGTTATTATTTTTAAAGGTGATTTCTATCATAGTGGAACTGATTTATGGGATAAAAAGTTGCCTATGTTTGATTTCAAGATTAGAGTTACCTGTATGCAAAATTTCAACACGATCCGTTCTGTAGTTTTCACGCGTGTTATCCGGAATATTAAAAATTAAAAATAGCTTTATTTGTAAAATTATTTCAGACATTGTTCTATATAAAATAATCTCTCGCTGCGCTCGTCGATGTAATTGGTTCATGGTCATTGGTCATTGCAACACTATGTAATTGGTTTGTTACAACCGTTTTAATTAAATAAATAAATTAATTTACTGCTTCCGGCATTCGTATCGAATTTGATCCCGTTTTTATTCTTCCTTACTACCAAACAATTCAGTTTGTTTTAAAAAACTATAATCCGAATTCAATTACCTCATGTAGTACTTAGTCGCCTCTTACGACTCCCGTGGGAAGAAGTGGTGCAAATTCTAAGTAGACATAGACAATAGCCACATAATTTTTTTGCCACTAAACACACATTTACAGAACACATAAAAAATAAAATATTTAATGTTAAATTATACAATTAATAACATACGGTGGGTGCATTTAGCAAATGATTTTAACAGTATGTAGGAAAAAGTCACACGGCCAGCGACTAAGCTAGAATTAAAATATTTGACGACCTTTATGGCGTGGTGGGCGAAGGTCCGCCTGCGACGCAGGAGGTTGCGGGTTCGATTCCCGCCTTGGGACAAATGTGTGTACGATCTGCAGATATTTGTTCAGGGCGTTCTGGATGTTTTCTATGTATAATAAAAAATATCTATCTATGTAGTGTATTGTGTTGTGTTATGTACATCAATTATCTAGTAGGTACCCATAAAACAAGCTCTGCTTAGCTTGGGGCTAGATAATGCTGTGTGAATTGTCCAACATTATTTATTTATTTATTATTTGTTTCTTTTCAGAGATGGTGTAGAACGCGCAGTGATATTCTCCCAATATCCTCAATACAGCTGCGCAACCACTGGCTCCAGTTTAAATGCTATTGCAGATGTTTATAGGAAAAGGTATTTTTAACCGACTTCAAAAAAAGGCGAGGTTCTCTATTCGACTATTTTTTTGTTGATGTCGGGTATTTATATATGAATTAGCGGCAGCGACAGACACGTTTGCGTGATCTAGGATAGTTCGGCAGTTTGTCGCTAAAGGTCGCCTACTACACAGATATATTTCTATACCAATAGAGAAAGTAAAAAAAAATATTAGCTTTTTGAAGTCACATGCGTATACCCTATTCACACAGCATTATCTAGCCCCAAGCTAAGCCTAGCTTGTGTTATGGGTACTAGATGATATATAATCCTGGACATTATACAAAGATAGTGATAAAAACTTAATTTCGATAACTTCATAATTTTTTCTCTAATGTATAAATATCATATTAATAGCTTAATCTAATGTATACACACAAAATCAGAGATAACTTTTTGAAAAGGTGTGATGTTCACAAGACAGAAGAACAAATTACATATCCCATCATATAGATTACGAAAGGTAGGGAAATCATTTGTGGGCAATTGCGTAAGATTCTATAAAAAGCTTCCATCTGAAGCAACTGAGCTCCCTATTCGTAAATTTAAACTGTACATAACATGAAATCTTATCAAGAAAGCCTATTACTCCGTAGATGACTACATCAATGATGTTAATGCTTGGCCGGATGTCGCCCAGTTCCACACAGACAATAGTATGTAAGATCAGTTAGACTTAGTTATGTTACGTTTGTATTAGTTGATAAGCGATAAACTTGCTAGTGGTTTCTTTTACACTTCTTCCGCTAGTGGATAAAAAATTGAAGTGAATTAAAGTCAATTGCACCGTATTACTTATTTGATAGTAATTACTATTTATCAAGCTGTTTATCTATACAACGTGTAACAATATATGGGTACTATCCGAAAAGGGGGCGATTGTCCACCCTCCGGGGAACAACTTTTGTTCAACGACTTTTCGAATTTCGATTTAAATCTCTGAAAAAAACTGCAACAAAGTTTCAACATGGATAGCTGATTTTGTACGAAGTGACAACCCTAAAGTCAGCTGTTTCTTGCACTTGGGACAATGACCTCAGTATGGTCACAGATGGAGTGACAGGTTCAAAGTTCGTAAAGAGAAAAACGCCTACAGCATCATAGAGACAAATTGTCGTAAGTTATGTCACAGAATTATGGGCTAGGATAACATTTCAATTTGAAGGTTGAAGTTACGTGAAGTTAAAAATACGAAATAAACTGTACGCTCTTTGTTTGATAACACAGTCATGTAATTTTCAAACTGTTTGTTATTTCTTGTGTATTTATCTCATTGAAACATCCACGGGCTGAGTTGCAGGGGTCGATTCTTAAGCCGCGACCACTACAGCTAACTTACCTAAAACTTTACTAAATGATTCTTTCCGTTATTCAATATCGGTAGTTAGTCTGTTCTGTCTGTCCAGAAATCTCTGACACGTGCATTTAGTCAAAGGCATGCGCCTAAGCGCCTTGATTGGCTCTGACTTTGTTAAACAGTTTTTAATCGCCAATCATAGAACAGATTGTCCCTTTATGAAACACCCCCTTTCGCTAATTGGCTGACGGCATCTATCTAACAAAACGCGCGTTTTATGTCAAGCGTACGTAGCATACTTTTTTGACCACGGGTTCCGCAACTTTTTATAGAATATGTTGTATAGAATATAAAAATTTTACTTGTCTAAGTGCTTTTTTTGTCTACGATTTGATTCTGACTCTGACTCTATATCCTGGACAAAATACAAAGATAGTGTTAAAGCACTTTATTTCGATAACTTCATAAATGTTTCTATTTACAGACCCCCGCCAAATATCAAATTCAGCCTGATCGAGCGTTGGGGGAACTCAAAATTACTCGCCCAATGCTTCGCTGAACGTATCTGCGAGAAGTTAGACTTATTTCAAGATAAAGTGAAGGATGACGTACTTATTCTGTTTACGGCGCATAGCCTGCCATTGAAGGCAAGTATTTTATTTTTGAAGTTAAAACTTCTTTAGCAGCATTGTGCACTTTTTTAATACTATAAATGCTCAAGTTTGTATGGATGCAAGGATGGATTGGTAGATGGATGTTTGTTACCTCTTCACGCCAAAATTACTGAACGGATCTGGCTGAAATTTTGCATACAGGTAATTCTAATCCTGGAATCAAACATAGGCTACTTTTTATCCATTAAATCGGTTACCGTGGGATATAAATCACCTTTAAACGTCTCCATAGGAACAACGCGTGCGAAGCCGCGGGGCGCAGCTAGTTTATTATAAATGGAGGGTGCCATAGAACAAAGATGCTTTTACTTATCGTTATAGTTTTTCTGCTTATATTTGACCTTGTTAGGTTGTTAGTGCTCGGGTTTAATCAATATGCGTTTGAAGATTTTCTTATTATTGTATTTTTCTATCATCTTTTTTACCTTAGCTAGATGGAGCTTTTTCGATAGTCACTCATATGTGTAGTAATGTATTATATTTACTCTACCTAATGTTAAACAAGTTAAGGCTGATGTAAATGTAAATGGAGAAACGTTAGAAATTATAGAAAGTACCGTATTCTTAGGAATCACCTTAGATAATAAACTTCAATGGGGCCCACACATAGATAAGCTATCGAAGAGACTTAGTTCTGCAGCATATGCAGTCAAAAAAATCCGTGATCTCACAGACGTGGACACATCTAGACTAGTTTATTTCAGCTACTTCCATAGTATTATGTCTTATGGTATACTGCTTTGGGGGAACGCTGCAGATATTAACACCATATTTGTGCTGCAGAAGCGGGCTGTTCGTGCCATCTATAAAATGGGTCCCAGGGAATCCCTACGTGATAAATTCAAAGAAATAAATATAATGACAGGACCAAGTCAATATATTTATGAAAACTTGTTGTACACTCATAAAAATATCAATAGTTTCCCAAAAAATAGCGATACCTATACATAATGTCAATACTAGAAATAAACATAAACTCGCTGTACCCACAACTAGGCTGCATAAAATTAATGTATCATTTAAAGGGCAATGTATACGCTTCTACAACAAAACCCCTACTGAGCTGCAAAAAATAACAGTAAATAAATTCAAACAAACTGTTAAAACTTTACTATGCAAAAAGGCTTACTATAAAATATCAGATTATCTAGAGGATAAAATAGCTTGGGTCGGATTTTGCTCCAACTCGAAAAATAACAACTAACAGGCTAAAGGTTTCTTCGTCGTTTCTTTACTTTAGTCTACATAGCGAAGCGGTCGAAATCAAAAATACCACTTTATTTCCGTGTCAGTGTATTTTTTAATATGATTTGACCTTTTCTAAATGTACATTTATTGTATTTATGGAAATAAAGCAATTTTGAGTTTGAGTTTGAGTCACTCATATGTGTAGTAGGTAACTCATATGTGAAGTCACTCATATGTGTAGTCACTCATATAAATTCACGCATTACACTACACCCCGCACGCCTTCGCCTCCGGCCAGGCCACGATTCCTGTGTGCGGTGAATTTAAAGCCTAGTCAGGGGCATAAGTAAATAATGTAGGACAAAATTCACACATCATTATCTAGCCCCAGCTAAGCAGAGCTTGTGTTATGGGTACTAGATAACTGATATACATAATACACTACACTACAGTAGAGATAGTCCAACCATTATTTATTTATTTCTGTAAGGTAACGAAAAGCTGGTCTATACATAGTAAATAGTTGATGGTACTGGCAGTGCTGAAAAAGGGAATGTACTGGCTACTGCGTCAGTCTCAAGGGTGATATAAATAAAATGTATAATGTATCCAATATAATAAAATGTATAATGTATAATAGCTCAAAGAATTAGCAAGCTGAAGTGGCAGTGGGCCGGCCATGTTTCGCGAAGAACCGATAGCCGCTGGGGTAACGAGTGTAGAGTGTAGTGTAGTAGTGTAGGACGCCCAACAGGTGGGATGACGATCTGCGAAAGACTGCAGGCAGATGCTGGATGCGTCAAGCTGAAGACAGGGCGCTATGACGCTTATTAGGGGAGGCCTATGTCCAGCAGTGGACTAGTATAGCCTGATGATGATGATGATGATGATGATCTTATGGGGGGGGGGGGGACATAAATTCGGGATCGCAGTTCGGTAATATAATTTTTCAGTTCATTGCGCTGCTACCTGCTGCCAACAAGAAACCTTTACCTTGTTATGTTAGGTTGTTTGTGTTCGGGTTTAAGCAAAATGCGCATAAAGTTTTCTTTTTTATGTAATTTTTTTATCACTTTTCATCAGGTCTGGCGTTCAAATATTACGTAACGCAATAGGGTATATGCATGTGATTTCAAAATGGCTAAAAAAATATATACGTATTCTCTATTGATATAGAAACAT
The DNA here is from genome assembly GCA_955876795.1 of Eupithecia tripunctaria. Classification (NCBI taxonomy): domain Eukaryota; kingdom Metazoa; phylum Arthropoda; class Insecta; order Lepidoptera; family Geometridae; genus Eupithecia; species Eupithecia tripunctaria. The sequence continues at coordinate 1,721,192 of OY041628.1, read as the reverse complement.
ATCTACATATTTATTTTTGCATTTTGAGAGGTTTTTATTGTAGAATTTAACCATTGAAAAATTGATATTTTAAATTTCAATCGCAAAATTTCAAAACGCTACGCCATTGACTAGAGCGGACGTGACATCACTGTGCACATTTTTTCTTTTTTTATTCTGCTTGCTGCACCATGATTTGACACTATTCTGCCCACTTGACATTTCGTATTGTCGATTATTTTCAGTTTTTTCGGAAAACCTCTTTCCTGAGATGATCGCTACCGAGGTCGTCACCAAAGGTTTTAATCAAGTGTGTACGTCGACGTCACATAAACATGGCGCCAATATGGCAGCGTTTTTATCACCCGAAAATGATTGTAGTTTTGATTTGTTTTTTTTACCTTGTTAATGCGAAATTCAGTGATGGTCTTATCATTCCTCGGTTAAATAATGACCTAAAGAATCGATTAAAACAATAAAAAAAATCGATGCATATACCCTATTGGGGGGGGCGGGGGAGTCTCGTAAAACGTTACGATGCGTTACAGGGGCGGGAGGGGGTCTTTCTTACAACACGTTACGTAACATTATTTCTTATTTTATATAAAAAATTAGGGAATTAAAACTCCCAAATTGGCAACCCTTTTCGTAATTTTTTTTTTGACATAATGCATACATACCTGATAGGTCGACCATCTACCTACTATCAATCGACCAAGGCAGCATCAAGTAGCACATTGACAGACGGACAGCGGAATCTTAGTAATAGGGTTCCGTTTTAGCCTTTGGGTACGGAACTCATAAAAAGTAGGTAGGTAGGTGAATAATGTTTATTCTTAGGTAAGTGCATACTATTTGATATAATATAATCTAATTACTTACCTACTACTAATTCAAAGGTACATAATAATAATATTTACGATCAGACGATTACGAAGTAAACCTAATAATATGAAGAGATCGAAGTTATAACACCTAACTATTTAATAAAACCAAAGACCTTTTTCTGCACCACTGTACAAAAATCTTCAAAAATTGCGTTACGTAATACTTGAACGCTCCCTTACCTTAGCTAGATGATGCTTTTTCTATAGTCCAGCCAATATTTATTTATTATTATTTATTTCCAGGCAGTAAGCAGGGGCGACACCTACCCCTCAGAAGTAGCAGCCACAGTCTCTCAGACCATGTCAGAGCTCCGAGTACCCAACCCTCACCGTCTGGTGTGGCAGTCCAAAGTGGGCCCGCTGCCGTGGCTTCAGCCGTATACCGATGATGCAATCAAGGTACGTCGGACATACAGACAAAATTGATTTATTTCCATACTAGCTGCGCCCCGCGGCTTCGCACGCGTTTTTTCTATGGAAACGTTTAAAGGTGATTTTTATTCCACGGGAACAAATTTATGGGATAAAAAGTACCCTATGTTTGATTCCAGGGATAGAACTACCTGCAACCAATTTCAGCCCGATCTGTTAAGTAGTTTTAGCGTGAAGAGGTAAAAAACATCCATCCATACATCCATACAAACTTTCGCATTTATAATATTAGTGTGATGTGAAATACAATAAATGTATTTTTTTTTTGCATTCATGTCCATTAAAAGTTGTTAACAATTATCTACATGAACTCTGTAAGGGCGTTGTAACATTCTGGGTCAGAGTTCTTATGTATAAAAGTTAGTAATTTTATATTAAACTGCGATACAGAGGAAAAGAAATCCCAATGTCATCAGCATTAAGTAGGGCTATAATAATTATTATGTCAGAAATAAAATTAAAATGAATGAAAAATTATAAAAATTAAAGATTATGATAATGTCAATGGTAAATATAAAGTGTTTTTAATAATTTAGTGCAACTGTGGTCGTTGTAATGATGTATTCCTAAAATGTTAATTTTTCTGTTACAGGCATACGCTAAAAAAGGCCACAAAAATATGATTTTAGTGCCAATAGCGTTCGTCAACGAACATATCGAGACACTGCACGAGTTGGATATCGAGTATTGTCAAGATGTAGCCTCTGAGGTAAGATATTATAATATATTTTTAAAGATAAATAAATAAATAATGCTAGACAATTCACACAGCATTATCTAACACCAATCTAAGCAGAGCTTGTGTTATGGGTACTAGATAACTGATATACATAATACAATACACTACATAGATAGATTTTTTTTTATTATACATAGAAAACATCCAGAACGCCCTGAACAAATATCTGCAGATCATACAAATATTTGTCACGAGGCGGGAATCGAACCAGCAACCTCCTGCGTCGCAGGCGGACCTTCGCCCACCGCGCCACAGAGGTCGTCAGACTTTACTGTTGGAATTTTATTCTTAGAACGCAAAACGTACCTACCTACATAGAATAGATACGAAGCCCCTAGACATTTTATCATAGCAATCGCTCCCTAAGATGCTAGGTGCAAAGATAAAGATTTAGCCCCTTATTCATATTAGTCTGCTAACTTAGCAGTGCTAAGTTAGCACGCAGCTATTTTTAAAGATAAAGATATACATATCCCCTTATTCATAATGGTCTGCTAACATAAAACAGCTGCTAAATCTCGCTCTGTTTTCTTCTATTGACATGAGTCAGACTGAGACTGAGTACTGAGACTGAGTACTTAGCAGCTGTTTTATGTTAGCAGATCATTATGAATCCTTATTCATACCTACATAAGGGGGTAAGTTATTTATTTGCAATAACATGTGTACAAAAAGGTCACAAATAGTACAACAATAATATGCTTAACCATTTGCGGTATGCTAAATAACAAAAAATTATAAAGAGACTAACAGTGCCTTGCGGTTTCCCGCGTAGTTCCCGTTCCCGTGAAAATTCTGGGATAAAATATAGACTATGTCACTATAAAACTTTTAAATCCATCATGGTTATTAATACTAAAGTTTGAAAGCTCAAAATACAAATCATGGTAAATAAAATATCCCTTTTTAATGAGGAAATATTTTTTTTTAATCGGTCCAGTAGTTTATGAGTCTATTCAATACCAAACAAACAATCAAACTTTACCTCTTTATAATTTTAATAAAGATGACACGAAGCGTTAAAAACTATCTACAATTATTCGTAGTAATACTATTATCCCATAGGAATATATTTATTGGATAAAAAGTAGCCCATTTTTGATTCCAGTATTAGAATTATCATAAAGTCAAAATCAAGCAGACAGTATTAAAATGCGTTTTATTAATATTGAATTCCAGGCGGGAGTAGCGCAAATAGAACGAGTGGCAACACCGAATGACCACCCAACGTTCATAGCGGCTTTAGCGGACACCGTGGCTAATCATCTGAAGGTGGGACCTCCTGTCTCGAAGCAGTTCTTAGTCAGGTAAGAAAAAATAATAATTAATTTTGTTTTAAAAAACTATAAACCGACTTCAAATTTTATAGTGTTTTCATGGATTTTTCATGGATCCCACTGTCTGAACTGAACCATATTAAAATAGGACTACACGGAAAGCACCAGCTTTCATATAAAAATAGAATTACGAAAATCGGACCACCCAGTTAAAAGTTCTGTTCTTTATATTTTTGAAGTCGGCTAAAGCCACAATCTATTAGTCCATTAGTTAGTTAGATTATAAGATATTTACTCTACTGCAAATTTTTTTTTGTCGATTAACAAAAAAATATGAAGTTACTAACTGCGCACCGCGGATTCGCACGTGTTCTTCCTATGACAACGTTTAAAGGTGATTTCTATCCCACGGAAACAGATTTATGTAATAAAAAGTAGCCTATGTGTTATTCCAGGATTAGATTTACCTGTATGCAAAATTTCAGCCAGATCCGTTCATTAGTTTTTGCGCTTATAATATACCTACTAATATCTAGAACCGCACTTGCCATAAAGATGCAGATGTTCCTCGTTAAGGGATGTAACGTTGCTGTTCTTCCAACACAAACAAGGTTCGTAGTTAACCCGCTTACATTCATAATGAATTCGTCAAACTACGAAAGTTTCTATAGTAAAATAATAGTAGGATTCAAATTGGAACGGTAGAATGGACTATGTTAACCGGAGTTATGGCCAACATTTGAATCAAATAAACTTTAAAAAATAAATGTAAAGAATAGTTCTTTCGTATAATAATAAAAATTACCCAATAAATTTGTTTTTAATTAAAAAATAAATTATTTAAAAAAAATACCTCCAAATCACCCATTATTTTTTTTTTTTCTCATTTCAGATGTCCAGACTGCCAGAGTCCAAGATGCGATTCATCGAAAAAGTTCTTTAAAAACCTCTGCAGCGAAAAAAGTCAGACAGGAGTTAATGATGATGAAATAGTTAATCTAATATAATAACGCTGATTGTAAATTATTAAATAAGTGAGAATCGGGGGCTAGATGACGGCTATCTTTATATATATGACGACCTCTGCAGGCCTTGGTACCGATACTATTTCGGTAATACCGGTATTTCATTTTCGTTAATTTTGAGTACCGGTAGGTACCTAAAAATACCGGTATTGAAATTGAATTGTTTATACCGGTATTTTTCGTGCATAATACCGGTAAATAATTAAATATGCCGGTGTTTTAGTACCGGTACTCGAAATATACCGGTACTACTTCAAGGTCATTAGTACCGGTATTTGCAAATACCGGTATTCCAAGCCCTGTCTGTGCGGCGCAGCGAGCGAAGGTCCGCCTGCGACGCAGGAGGTTGCGGGTTCGATTCCCGCCTCTGGACAAATATTTGTACGATCTACAGACATTTGTTCTGAGGGACTAATTAGATTTTTTTAGTCGTCTATTATAGGTGAGGAATTATAATTGGGGAACCAGCGTTTTAAAAGCATCTGTTAAGGGCACATTACGCGCCATTTTGTGAAAAGGATAGGATATAGGACTTTGCGGTTATAGGAGCGGGACAGAGCATACGTTTTTGGAACGGTTTAAGCACAAAAATAAAATCTGTTTTTGCTTGTTTATTAGTAACTACACAACTTATGAAGAAACTGGTTCAAAGAACTAAATAATTATACCTTATCCATCCAGCTTATAGAATGTTAGTAAACAAACCTAAAATTCACTTTGTTGGCGCGTCCTTTTATACGTAATTTACATTACTTGTCGATTTGAGATCCTTCACGATTTGAGATCCTTCCTTCGACAAAAATTGCTTACAATTACATCTGAAACTCGACACCAAGCGAGTTCTAGTTATTTGTGTCGTGGTTTGTTTACTTACATTCTACATGCTCGATAGACAAGGTATAGTAATAACATACAAATCAAAACATAAATAATGTAATTAGACCACAGGGTTTCTAAGATGTCGACCAAATTATGTGCAAAACAGTGTGTCTACCATGAGTTGTCACAGTTAAAACCCCTGATGTTACTACAGTAGTAACGTAAATACGCAGATAGTTAAGGTTGCCTGGGAGAAATCGCTCTCAGCGATAAGGCCGCCTTTTGTACTATATTTATTTATTATTTAGATATAAGACTTCCATGTATATTGATTTTTATTAGTACGATAAATTGTTAATTCATTCAATTCATTCATAGTTATCTACGCGACTCATACTGCGCATTTTAGTACCCAACTATCCGCTAGAGGCTCTTTAGAAGTTTCCATACATTTTAACCATCTTCAAAAAAAAGGAGGAGGTTCTCAATTCGACTAAGTTACCTCAGTCATAACTTTTGAGTGGGTGGACCAATTTACATATTTTTTTTAATGCTGGTGCTTCCAGAGTGGTCCCTTAATTTGATCCAGTGCTGACAATGGGACCCATGAAGAAACTATATTATTGAAGTCTAAAACAAAATCTATTAACTACAGTAGCTAGCGAGTATAGATTATGAAAACTCATGGCAGACACACACTGTTCACTTTCATTATTTTTATGTTGTTATTCATCAGTCTTGCGCCAAAGAAAAAATATTGAGTTTTAGGTAAATAGATTTTTTTTACCACTGGCATCTCGTGAGTAGTGTAAAACGGGGTGAGTAGAGACTCCAGGGTAAATAGAAACCTGCTATACCAGCCAGATAAATATAAAGATATTTATTTGCAAAAACATGTGTACAAAAAGGTGACAAATAGTAAGATAAAAACAACATCTGATCGTTTGCGGTATGCAAAACATATTAAGAGATGACAGCATGCAGCGTTAAAAACTATCTACAATTTATTAAAAAAAAATTAGTCATTAAAAAAATTCGTCTAGGCTTTAGTAACTTTTTTAAATTAACATTATTTTTAATTGCCTTTAAAATGTAATGTGGGGCCAGGTAATGTGTTGCTCTAACTTTTCGTCCATTTCTATTCGCCCTGGAGTTTCTATTCACCCCGTTTTACTGTACTGAGATTTAGGCCTAGTTTGACAACCAAACCCGTTAGATTCGCTCAGACAAACAACTTTGCGGATTTTATATATTTTCTGTACATGAAGTATAAATAGCGAAAAAGTAGTTTTACATTCCTAGTAAAAAAAACTACAAACCCCTGTTTTAGTAAATTTCAATTTAACTTTGGAGCAATTTATAATTTTATTTTTGTAGGGGCATTTTTGCATTGTATTAGGTTTCTCATTCAATGCAGAAAACATTAAGAACTATATCATCATCATGTACTTATAGGTATTAGTCCACTGCTGGACATAGGCCTCTCCTAATGAGCGTCATAGCGACCTGTCTTCAGCTTGACGCATCTCCCTGCAATCTTTCTTAAGTCAAAGAGAAACAAGACATTGTTAATTTCAAATACAGAGTGAAAATCTATTTTAACCTACTTAAATAAAAGGAGGTTGTCAATTCCAACTGTTTTTTATGTTTGATACTTCAGATCTTTTGACGATATTTGAAAGCTGGTGTTTCCGTTGTGGTCCTATTTTATTTTGGTCCAGTTCTGACACAACCATCATGGCATCCTTGAGAAAACCATATAATTTAAGTCGGTTTATAGTTTTTTAAAGTCAAGAATTGTACAGTGCAATATAAGTCTGTAAGTAAAAGCCAAAATACCTCTGTGCATTTAAATGGTGTTTTCTATTTTATTTTCGTGGTTTTTTGAATAAATGACTATTTATTACACAATCTTTTTCAAAATCTTCGCTATTCACACACGGTAGCTATAATGTAAAGGTGTGTACATTATAGCACGATACATCTCATTATATCTTTCAATACTTAGAAATCGTCGGAAGACTACATACGGCAGTTTGTATATTTTTAAATGTATGCAATATGAAGGGATTTAATGTACATTACATAATATACATAATAGCTACGGTGTGTGAAGTCCTTTAGAGCTATTGACTACTCTGTAGGCGCCGCTAATTCGAAGGAATTCACAAAGTTTTCGATTCCTACGTTACTGGACACTGTGGTTGGTTAGTTATTCTCGTGAAGGATTTGGGATATTTTTGATTTGTTTATTAGAAATTTAAAAGAAACTTCAAATTTTATTGTTTATCGTGTTATTTATATAAATACTTAAGTACATAAAATTTCCTTAATCCATATGTTACAAAATCTCTTAGTTTATGGCATAACGCAAAAGGTATTGATATGGATCAGTTGAGCTACCTGTAGATTGTTTTCAAATGGCAGCCAAATTGTAAATACCTACTAGTTCTAATTTATTTTTCTATAGCTTGATTGATGTAAAAAAAATAATTTCGCGATTAGTTATCACTTATCAATTATTATTATAGATGATTTTAATGGGTATAATTAGTAATTAATAACAAAAGGTGCATTAATAACATACACGATAGGTGCCCGATAAAATCATAAAATATATTTTCTCTTAATAAGGGATAAGGGTAGGTAGGTAATCTATTAAAAAAAATACATTTAAATTAGAACTACTTAGTATTTACAATTGGAAAATTTTTATTGACTCAGTTAAATTCATATACTGATATCAGTATAAAGATGAAGATTCGATTGTTTGTATTGAATAAGCTCCGAAACTACTGGACCGCTTTAAAACATTCTTTCATCATTAAAAAGCTTACTTTTCAGTGAGTGACATAAGCTATATTTTGTCCCGGAATTCCCACGGGAACGGGAACTACGCGGTTGAAACCGCGAGGCGCTGCTATTCATTTATAAACATACAAAATGTCCGTCAAGTTCAGCCACCACCGCACCGGCGAGTTTGATTTCATTAAAAATATTTTATTTAAAATTGTATCCTAGATTTATGGAACAGCTTTTTTCTTTCCTCAGTGGCATTCAAAAGTAACTTACTTCGCTTAGTTAAATCCTGTTTTCATTTTATTACCTAGTAAAAAGAAAAGTCTTTGTAAACACTCGACGCATGAAGTTGCGGGTTATTTGGGATAAATGTTTCTACGATCTGCACATATTTGTTACAGGTATTTTTTATGTACAATAAATAATAGATCTATCTGTTTTGTATTGCATTAAGTTTATTGATCATCGAGTACCTTTACCTGTACATTACAACACACCCATGCTAAGCGAGCTTTTTGCTTAGCTTGATGATGCTGTGTGGATTGTCCACTATTATTAAACATACAAATGTTTCGCATTTATAATAATTTTCTAGTGCGACGGATGAAATAACACGAATACATTTTTCAAAACTAGGAATGTATTATGAAAATGTCCCTTATTAATCGGCGAAACGACGCTTCCTAGTCATTTTTCGTAGTATCTGGGCGGAAACAATGGGCGAAACGAAACTACTTTACTAGGTATCGTTGTAAGTTTTCACCATAAGGTTGGCGTTTACTATTAATCAGAAAACGAACAGCATTGCTTTACTTTGACGTCTAAAGACAACAAGAGAAATATTCTGTCAAAAACATCAATAAAAATATTTTCCGATTATTTATTTGAAAAACACAGGCCTCAAGCAATGAGAATATTATGACGCTTCAAGAAATCAGCAATTAAAATTTAGAATCTGCCTGTCTGGCATGTGGGCAATTTTAGCTTTTATTAACAACTAGCTGCGCCCCGCGGTTCCGCCCCCGTGGATTTTTTTTATGTCCCGCCCCACGGGAACGGGATATCCTAAGTCCGTCTCCTGGTTCTAAGCTACCTCCCCACCAATTTTCAGCCATATCGCTTCAGCCGTTCTTGATTTATAAATATTGTAACTAACACGACTTTCTTTTATATAGGTAACTATATAGATTTAACTAAAGTATCTTAGAAAGATAACCAGATAACTAACAACTTTGTATGCTAACTGAAAATTTCTAACAAGAACGGCAATTAAAATGTATCTAGTTATATTTTTAAAAAACATGAATATGTAGGTACAATCAAGATTATGTACCGAAACACAGCCGTATTCAGATTCTTGGCTACCGAATAGATTCGATTGATACAGTGCAAAGTCCATGAAAAGATTTTCAATGGGCGAATCGACACTAGTAATTTTTCGTAGTATCGTTCGACCGTCAATGGGCTGAACGATAGTTCAGTAAAACGGGATGAATAGATTCCAGGGTGAATAGAAACGATCGAGATACTGGAGCAAGACATTACCTGTCTGGTAGCAGAGGAAGTACCCTTGGTATGTGACTGTTCACCTTCTGAGACAGTTATCTGACCTCTAAAGGATGTTTTGCTCCAGTATTTCGTTAATTTAAAGAAATAAATACATTTATTTATAACAACAGAAGAAATTTAGTATACGAATATTGTATCCTACAACTATGAGTAGAATCAAAATAGAGAGCCAGACAATCTTATAGGATGTAGTTATATAGAAGTTTCTATTCATCCTTGAGTTTCTATTCACCCCGTTTTACGGAACTCTATTTTGTTCGGTTTTTCATATTTTCTGCGTCTTGCAAGGAACTGAATATAAGTTTTCCACAAACCAAGGGGTAGACAGGGGTAGACCATTTTCTATGAAGCCATGTTACTAATAAGATTGATTCCTGATTCCTTATGTTAGATACCTAAGCGAAATAAAAAAAGGGAGGAGGTTCTCAATTTGACTGTATTTTTTCTACCTCATTTTATGTTTGCTACCTCAGAACTTTTCACTGGTTGACCCGATTTTGATGATTCTTTTTTTATTAAGCCGGTGCTTCCCGTGTGGTCCCATTTGGCTCAGTTTTATTCTGACAATGGCACCTGTGAGAATAATTGAAGTCGGTTTATCACTATTATTATAAACTAGCTGCGCCCCGCGGCTTCGCACGCGTTGTTCCTATGAAAATATTAAAAGGTGATTTTCATCCCACGGGAACAGATTTATGGGATAAAAAGTAGCCTATGTTTTATTCCAGTATTAGAATTACCTGTATGCAAAATTTCAGCCAGATCCGTTCAGTAGTTTTGGCGTGAAGAGGTAACAAACATCCATCCATACATCCATCCAAACTTTCACCTTTATAATATTAGTGTGATGCGAAAATTTGTATGGATGTATGGATGGATGTTTGTTACCTCTTTACGCCAAAACTACTGAACGGATCGGGCTGAAATTTTGCATATAGGTCATTCTAATCCTGGAATCAAACATATGCTACTTTTTCTCCCATAAATCTGTTCCCTTATGATATAAACCTATAAACGTTTATATATAGTACCTATTAACGCGTGTGAAGCCGCGGGGCGCAGCTAGTAGTTTTATAAAACAAACTCAATTATTTGCCTTAAAAGTAGCACGAAATCAAAATTATTTAAGACTGGATTTTTTTATTATTTATTGATGGATAACTTTTCTGGTAGTTTTATTCTTTGCAAAATGCAGAAAATTTTAAAAACCACTAATAATTTTAATTACACACGAATCTATGTCAGTTACCATGTCAATGACTATTATAGTTAGCGGAGTCGTAATAATGCTGCTGTCCCACCGCCAAGCCTGGGCAGTGAATACATTAAAACATAAAATGTGGTGATCATGTAGAGGTACTATTTTAAACTATTTCTTTATGATACTATCAAAAAATAAATAAGTTATCAACCTACATACTCACACAATAATATGAGCCATATTGTACATTTTATTTATTATCAAAAAAGAAACAAGAAAGTGTATAATTGTAAGTAAAATAATAATAAAAAAAACAGTAGAAAAAAGAAACAAAAAATAATGAGTTCCACAAGATATCTGAAATCACTAATTATGCGACTTCATTTGACTCATTTCGTATTACTGTCATCTACAAATAAATAATAAAAATTACTATTTAATCGTAGACTGTCATGGCCACTGCTAGAACAGCTATTAAAGCAACAACACTAAAAGAAAACTAGCAGACCTGACAAATATAACCATTTGCAAAGAAGTCAAGTCAATTCAGATATCTCAGTTGAACCACAGATCTTATCAAAACATAAAGTTCTCTAATCTAAAGCATTTTTTCACGTCAATAGACAGTTTTAACGATACATCATCAGGCAGTTAAAATTTCATTAACATAACAACCATCATTGTTTAAGAACTCCATTCTTCAAATAACAATCATAATCGTTTATGAACTCGATTCGAATGACTCCTCAGTGACTCTTTAGCTTTGAACTTTAACAAGCACACTTCACACTGAAAAGTCACATTTTTGAATGTATGTTTGTTCATCACATGTTTGGCAAGCCCGTCTTTACTCGTAAACTTTTTCTGGCACTTGATACAGGCATTCTCTTGTAATATCTGCTTTAGTTTGAGATGTCGACGAAGGCAGTACCTCGATTTGAAAGTTATGGCGCAACTTTCGCACCTAGACTTACTCTTGAGTTGGTGGTGCGTCTGGCAATGAAGGTCTAGGTTACTCTTCTTTGTGAACACAATTTGACAGTCATTGCACTGAAAAGTGGCTGTTTTCTGCTGAGTCTCGTGGTTCGACGTCATATGACGGAAAAACTGGCTGTTTTGGGTGAACTTTAGCTTGCAATACTGGCAGGTGTAGATGTATTTAGACTCTTCCTCGACTTTTATTCTAGCTGGACGGGTGATGCGGATTCTCGGGCCGGTTCTGGTAGTTTTCTTGCTCATTACGATGCCGAAGTGAACGTGGGATCTTAAAGTTATTGGATCATTCTTTTGTGCGACTTTTTGTAACGATCAACACGTATGCACTTTCGAATATGGATTGTTTTATTGTAACAAGTAATTTATTGGTTGAAATAAAAATCAATAGCTGGTGTAGATTCAGACAATTAACCTAGTTTAGCAAACTTGAATACAAGACGCTAAAAATATTAGATTTATGTACAACAAACAATGAAATTATCAACAACTAACTAAACTTCAAAAAAGAGAAATGCAAAATGTCTTCCAGACGGAAGCTATTTCAACGGGATTTGAAGTGTCTTTTATTTTAGTATTTGAAAAAAACGTCCTCTAGTATCTAGTAGCTGAACCAATTTTGTTGTTGGTTGCTATTGCCTTCTGCTTAATTCAAGATAGCGTATTTTACTTACTAGTGCACGTAGTGTGAACCTACACTAAACAAACGATTCGGTAAAATAGCTATCCCAGATTACAAAGCAAAGCAAGGGTAAGATTGGGCCCCATTCCAAACGTTCCAATTGTGTCAACTGTTCGATAATTTATTCGATATCAAATATCGTAGGTATAGATATTTCATTAGATGCCTACGTTCCTCATGGAGTTGAATCCCTAGGTCCGTGGGGTATTGAGCTTCTCAAAGTTTCATAAAACTATCAGAATGTCTATATCGTATCCATTTTGAATGGAGCATAAACGTAAACAAACCGCCCCTACTTAACCTAAAATTAACTTCGTTGGGGCGTCCTTTTATACGTAATTTACATTACTCTTCGATTGTAGATCCTCCCTTCAATAAAAATTGCTTACAATTATATCTCAAACTCGACGCCAAGCAAGTAAGATTTTGTTATTTGTCTCCTACTTTGTTTGCTAACATACTTCATTCAAAATGAATAAACCATAGTTTAGGCGACGACGCGACGTGTATGACCCGAGGTGCCCCATGCTGAGTATCTGCGGTGCAGCGCATCCTCAACCTCAACTTTAACAGCCTGTATTGGTCCACTGCTGGATGCAGGCTTCCTCCTGGTACGCGCCATGTTGGCGTTCATCTAGAGAGGGGTAATGCCCATAATCCCCACGCTGGGAATGCGGGTTGCGGATCGCAGTTCGGTGGCAAAAAATATTTTTTGTTGGTTTGAGATACTAACCGCTATACCGCTACACTAACCGCTATATAACTGAGATATAGTGCTTATTGAATAACTGACAAAAAAATCTGGCTTCTCAGTTCAAATTCAAAATTTGTGCTTGAACCTTTATTTATTATAATTGTTTATAATTTATTTAATGTTTTAAATATGTAGTTTTTTTAAGTAATGACATTGTGTAAATTCGCATGTACCCAGTTACAACTAACCATTCACTTAGACATAAGAATGAGTTGTACATGCAAGCAAAATAAATGAAATAACATCACATTATCACACTTCACACTTCTCATCACACTATCACATCACACTGGATGGATGGATGTTTGTATTTTTTTCAAAAAGGGAAGTCTTCATAGTATGTGTAGCCCATACAAATACAAATCAACATTTTATCCCAGCATTCCCACGGGAACGGGAACTACGCGTGAAACCGCGAGGCGCTGCTAGTATAATTATGTGACTATGTGTTTCATTCGACAAGCATCGGTCGAATCCGCCAGAATTGGGTACACTACACTACACTTCATCTATCTGTCAAGCAGGTAGATCCGCGAAAAATGCAAAAAATTATTTCATTCAATCAGTTGAGTCAGAAACTCGTTGATAACGCACGTGTCGCGCTAAAAACCGCTACTCTCATCATAAAAACATAAAAATGTGAAATGTAAACAAATAGTGCCAGTAATTACTCAGTGAAATAAACCTAAGCTGCCGAAAGTGTATCTAAAATGTCGAAAATAAAAATGAAAAGTGCAGTGTTTAGAGTGTTATTGTTTTTGACTGTGGCTTGTTACTCGAATTGTGTTTTATTAGAGCAAGAAACACACAGACATTGTTCGCATCAACATCCTAAAGTTGATCAAGTAAGTGCTAGTTTAATTGCCCACAACTGGGCAAATACTTGCCCAGTGCCCAGAACTGGAAAAATATTTTAATGCCTGATATCCATCATAAAACAATTTTATTTCTTTGAAGTAAGAAGACAGCTGAACATGATAATTAACAACACTGTCTGAAAGTCATCGGAATTATAAATAAACAAAATAATTTTATTATAAAAACTATCGTAGTTTGACGAATTCATTACGGTTGTAAGCGGGTTAACTACGAACCTTATTTGTGTTGGAAGAACACCAACGTTTCATCCCTTAACGAGGGACATCTTCAGGGCGAATGCGGTTCTAGACGCGCGCGTTCCGCATCCCTTCGAGCACAGCAACACAAATAAGGTTCGTAGTTAACCCGCTTACAACCGTAATGAAAACAAAATAATTAACTAAACAAAGTTAAACGATAAATCAACAAGGAAAGAAAAAACCGGCCAAGAGCAAGTCGAATTCGCGCACGAAGGGTTCCAAAGTATTATCTATAAAAACGGCTAAAAAAACATGTCTGTTGTATGGGAGCCCCCATATTTATTTTATTCTGTTTCTTAGTATTTGATGTTATAGCGGCAACAGAAATTCATCATCTGTGAAAATTTCAACTGTCTAACTATCACGGTTCATGAGATACAGCGGTGACAGACAGACATACCGATGGACAATGGAGTCTTAGTAATAGGATTCCATTTTACCCTTTGGGAACAGAACCCTTAAAAGTAGGTACAATCAAATCAAATCAAATCATTTATTTGCAAGAATACAAAATTATACAATGTCAGATCTTATAACTAATTTTAGTAAATGTATTCAGCCTGTATGCAGGAGTGCAAATGTTATGCGAGTCATATTATTATAAGTAATTATATATTAAATTATATTAGTCACAATTCAAATTTCTAACAATCTGACAATGTGGAAACTAAGCTAATATTCCCATCCCTTAATAAGGAAACTTTATTTTCTATTGTAAATGATAGTAAAAGCCTAAGCTTTAAAGCTGCAGCTCTAAAGCTGCCAGTGTATCATAATAAAAATAAATAAAGCATTCCATCATCATCAAGTGGCTATGAACCATTGATTTATTAAAAACGAAGATGAGGTACTGGTTGCTCGAAAGTGGCAACCTCAAATTGTGTAAAATTGTATTCTCCCACATCAGTCACCGTCTGACCGGTGGTGGCACGGGCGGTCGTGAATCGCGTGAAATATTGTTGTCTCAGTCTCACTTCGGTCCTAGACACGTCTTTCCGTCTTTGTTCTTCTTTGTATTGCACAGGACTTGAAATATAACTGTGAGCGTATGTGTTTGCGTGTAGTTGTAACACATGCCAATTTTTGAGTAAGCGCTGAGAGAACGTAACCTATCTTCCCTTTTTAAATCAATGCTATGAACGCACAATTTGACCAAAAGTGACAAACGTGAAAAATTTTGATAAATCAAAAGCACTATGATAGAGACCTACTAGCTCTCAGCTGCTTGTTTATTATCCAATAATAATAATAATAATTAAGTGAAGAGCAGCCCGGTGTCAAGAAATTGGCCATGTCACAGGTTATTGAGATCCGAGGCATGGGGTCCAGGTTATCCCGAATCCAAAATAACCAGGAATATCTGGTTTTAGGGGTTACAAACAAACCTGTTCTTAAAATATAACCTGGCCTAAATGCCCTTTTGTTAAGCCATAGGTTCTGTGTCCATCCTCTCCCTGGTTGTGTTGGTCTGATGTCCCATTGGATTATAAGAGTAGGGGAATAGAATGCGCACCTATGTTTACCTAAACTCCATAGAGACTAGCCACTATAACTGAAATTCGGCTAGGATGGCATCAATGATTAATTTGTGTTGCAGAATAGTATGTCAAGTCACACAAAAATTTCAATCAAGTAAATTTAGGTAAATAACTTTACTAATTGTTTTATTGTGTTTTTAATTACTTCCTGCTTCCTCATAGAGAAACCAGTAGGTAGGTATTAATAGTTGGTGTGTTGACTCATTTATAAAGTCTCACAGTAGAATAAAACCAGGTATGGCTCTCCGACACATCACCGTCACATGGTAAACGCCTCCCTAAGTCATTGGTTAATGTCTCCAAAAAAAAAATGTATTTATTTATTTAATACTTTACTGCACACAATTATACAAATGAGGGCATTATACCCATGGCAAATACCTCTAACCTCAACCTTAACCTAAACAGCCTGTATCTGTCCACTGCTGGACGCAGGTCTCTCCCTGATAAACGCCTTTTTGGCGTTTTACCGATGGGGGCTAATGCCCATAATCCCTACGCTTGGCATCCGGGTTGGCAATCGCAGTTTGGTGGAAGATTTGTTTTGGGGTGTCCGGTGGATATCCCTTAGTTGCCTCTTACGACACCCACGGGAAGAATTGGGGTGGTGCAAATTCTAAGCCAGCACCACACAGCTACTCTGAAGATCAAAATGAAGTACGCATAGATTACCATTAATGCTATATTCAATAGTCCAAAACAACCCTGTTTTGTGTACCTATGCAAGGGTATTATTAAAATAATTCAAAATCAAAAATGATCAAAAATCTTCTTTATTTCCATAAATACAATAAATGTACACTTAGAAATGGTCAAGTTATATAAAATTAAATACTGACAAGGAAATTAAGTGATATTTTACATTTCAGTCGCTTCAGTATGTAGACTAAAGTAAAGAAGTGATGAAGAAACCTTTAGCCTGTCAGTTGTTATTTTTTGAGGAGCAAAATCCGTCCCAAGCTTTTTTATCCTCCAGATAATCTGGTATTTTATTGTCAGCCTTTTTCCACATCAAGGTTCTGACAATTTGTTTGAATTTATTTATTTATTGAGATGAATTAATAATATTTATTTCATTTTCATTTATAGTTCTCATCACACAATTTGTCTATTGATAAGATAAATGAGTTTCCCGTTTCATTACATTATATTATATGTTAAATAAAATAAAACTGTATAAATCGAGTTAGTATAAAGGTGCTTAATTAAAATGCATTCCATTAAGTACATTGTATAATGTTCTATGTGCGGAATTTGTATTGAAGCAATAAATGGCTTTGTTTACTAAGATACAGTTGGCTTCACCAGTATATACATAGCACCACCTTATAAGTACATACATTTGTGTTTTCTACCAAGAATTCAGATATAAATAAGTAATTAACACTAATGTGTTTCAGTCACATTTAACCAAATAAAACACTGCGCTGCATAATCAAATCACACTAATATTAAAAATTAAAATGAGAAAGTTTGTATGGATGTATGGATGGATTTTTGTCACCTCTTCACGCCAAAACTACATAAATTTTGCATACAGGTAATCCTAATATTGTAATTAAATATAGGCTACTTTTTATCCCATGAATCAGTTCCCGTGAGAAAGAAATCACCTCTAAACGTTTTCATAGATCATCGCGTGCGACGCCGCGGGGCGCAGCTAGTAAAACATAATTACTCTTTTGATGATTTCGGCTGCCGAAAGCCATTAATTGCGTGAGGTAATTTTATGTATTAGAATTAAGTAATCATTATTGTCATACATAACTTATGTAACGTGTGCCAAAAAGCTTGAATAAATGAGCATTTCTGACTATTTCTGAGTAAGGATAATTGACATCTCGTAATTACGACGGTACATTACTTATTACTTACAAAACTGTAATAATTTTTGTAATGTTTTTGTTTGCAATTAAAATACTGAATAGTGACGACATCGACGACAATGACGTCACATAAACCCTGGGGCCTGATTTCACTAACACAATCGCCTCACTATGACAATATTATCGCCTCACTATCGCGTTACAATCACCACCATTGACACCTTTTCGTATTCTACTAACACGATCTTTTTTTGTTTATGCCATATCTATGACTATTACGATTATGATTATATGCCCCACCACATTATTGACACGCTATTATAAGTGATAGAGATTGTAATCTTATGGTATTGGAATAACAAATAAATTTACGACTAAATCACTATCTTAATCGTATGGTGCCATTATAGCATTTTGTTTAAAAATTAGTGGAATAAGACCCCCTGGTCGCTTGGTGAACATCGCTAGTAATTTGGTCATAACTTACGTCAATTTTTGTCATAGAACAATTTTTTTGCACTGTATGTTATGGATTTAACAGACTTAAAAAAATGAGGTTTTCAATTCAACTGTATTTTTGATTTTTTTGAAGAACTTTTGACTGGGTGGTCCGATTTTCATGATTATTTTTTATTTGAAAGCTGATTCTCCCCTTGTGGTCCCATTTTAATTTGGTCCATTTTTGACTAAGGGATCCATAAAAACTATATAATTGAAGTCGGTTTATAGTTTTAAAAACCAAATAATTATTTAGCTCTATAAGTCTGCATTCTCAACTAAAAACGTTACACATTCTAATTGGGGGAACTAAGATCTGCATGGACGTCTCGCATAGGAGTGTATTGTGCATTATCCCCCTGCCTAAGCAGGCCCTAACCAGCCCAGCTCCTTGAAGTATCGGAGCAGGACTATGTGACTGACAGCTTCGTTTAAGCTTTTCTGTGGGTGTGGATGGGGTTGATGCCACAATGAGGCACTTCAGCCCCGTTTTGTGTCTGGCCTCCTTTGTGGCTGAATACATAATTTCAAACTGTTTTAAACACGTGTTTTAAAACAACTTGTGCCAACCCTAATCGTAAGTATCATTCATAATTACATACTTGACACATATTTTCGGAGCCAACCGTAGAGTTGTAGTAGCCACAAACAACCACTTATAAAGAAAATCACGTTTTCTATTTACATAGAATCTTATATATAAGGCTTTGTTTACTTATGTATTTACTTTGCATTTTACCATTTATAGAAGGTATGTATTTAATTAACTTGGGTACATGGCATGAAACTATGTACAAGGAAAACATTTTAATTCTCTACCCTGTTAATAATTGAGTTTGTTTTAAAAAACTATAGAGCGACTTCAGTAGGGTATATGCATATGACTTCAAAAAAGCTAATATTTTTTTACGTATTCTCTATTGATATAGAAATATATCTGTATTTATTTTTGTATTTTAAGATGTTTTTATTGTGAAATTTAATCATTGAAAAGTAGATATTTTAAGTCTCAACAGCAATACCCGTTGAACCGTGACGTCACAAAATGCAAGGGCTAACATGGCAGCGTTTTTATCACCCGAAACTGAGTGTAGTTTTACTTTTAGTTTTTTACCTCAATAATTTAATTTTTTTGGGTGTTATTCTTTTTTTTGTTTATGTATTAACCTAAAAAATCCATGCATATACCATATCTACGAGTATTATATGGTTTTCTTATGGATGCAACTGTCAAAACTTTGTCGGATTGACATGGCACCAAATTAAAATGTTACCACACGGGAAGCACCAGCCTTCAAATAAAAATGGGTGGTCCGTTTTTCATGATTCTTTTTTATTTGAAATCTGGTGTTTCCCGTGTGGACATTTTAATTTGGTCCAGTTCTAACAATGTGATCCATGAAAAAACTATATACTTAATAATTAAAGTCGGTTAAAAAGTTATGTAGTTATTTATCCTTTCCTATACTACTAAGTAATATTATAAATACTAAATTATGTGTGTTTTTTTTATTTTACACATCTTCATAACTAGAAATTCATGAAATGAAGGACGTAGTAACAAGTACTTCCGGAACTAGATGTAGGTACCTCAAATGCAATGTTCTTGGGAAAATAAGCAAGCTGACGCTGTGTTCTTGAGTGGAGACCGCGACACGTCAAACGTAGTGTAGGACGCCCTTCAACCAGATGGAATGATCTGCGAAAGACTGCAGGCAGATGCTGGATGCGTCAAGCTGAAGACGGGGAGCTATGGCGCTTAGGGGAGGCCTATGTCCAGCTGTCGACTTACTTAAGTGATGATTTGTATTTATTAGCATACCATTGATAGTTTCTAAGTACTTTAATCAGTTTTTTAAGCAATGGGAGCAAAATAACAAAGGTTACAATTAAAATCACAATTCATTCAATTTGACTTCCTAGTTTACGTACAGTCACTTGCACAAGTGAAGTTATAATATAACATAGATATATCGTTACTTGGCCTGTTTGGTTGTTGATAATAAATAATAAATAAATATTATTAAGAGCAAAGATTTGACTGTTTGTTTGTATCGAATGGGCTCTCAAACGGATAGACCGATAAAAAAAAATATTTCATCATTAAAAAGCTTACATTTTAGGGAGTGACATAGGGAAATTTATATCGGAATTAACACGGGAACGGGAACTGTGAAATCGCGAGGCGCTGCTAGAAATAAATAAATAAATAATGTTGGACAATTCACACAGCATTATCCAGCCCGGCTAAGCAGAGCTTGTGTTATGGGTTTACTTACTAGATAAGATAACAGATTAGGTACTTAATATACGTACAATATACTACATAGATAGATGTTTTTTTATTATACAAAGAAACCGTCTGAAAACGCTCTGAACGAATATCCGCAGATCGTACAAACATTGGTGCCGAGGCGGGAATTGAACCCCACCACAGGGTCGTCTCGTAGGATAAATTAAATACCACCCTCCAAATCGCAGGTAAATAAAAATAGAAAATTGGAACTCAAATTCCAGGAACGCAAAGAAAACTAATTACTAAATCAATCAAGATTTCAATAACCGGAATAAATTCCGCGTGATTCTACTTTTTAATACTTATATATAAAATTATTATATATTTCAACTGTACGTGACTGTACTTACACCGTACGTAGATCAAGAACTTGTCGGAAAGTGAGCAAAAACACGCTCCATTATTCTTTTTGAATTGCGCAATGGTTTTCACTTTCTGCGAGCAGCAAGACGTTATCTAGATAAAATAACACCATAACTGAGAATCGTCCGAAATATAAACTAAATTTGACTCTTAGTTAAGTTATTTAAGTAGTTGTCCCACCGGCGAGTAAGCAACTACTTATCGGCTATTTGCTCGCTCAAGAAACGTACAATAGATTAATATAGCTTGACCAAGATACGTTTACACCTCGCTTTTTTTGTATACTTTAATTTATTATTATTATTATTTATTAATATAGTCTAATTAATTTTATATAATAATGTGTTTTTTTTTTTATTGATGATGGATCAGCGTTTGGCTACCAACTCACTTTAAGAAAGCGAAGATGTAGCCTAAGATGGAGCACGCTTTTCCAGAAGGAACTTATTTACCCTAGATTTGAAGACTCCAAGATTGTACTCTACTGGGAAGACAGACGCAGGAAGATCATTCCACTCTTTGGCTTAATGTTAAAAACAATGAACCTATAGTAAAATCTAACATAACAAACATCCGTTTTTGCAAACCGTACGCGTCCGTGAGACGTAATCGACGCGAGGTTCAAACTTGGGGCAACTTCGCATCTCTGCCTAAGCATTACACAGTAAAACTATTACAGAGGCATTAATAAAAATAGCTTATACTACGTATCACAAACTTTACGATGGTTTTTTTGTAATTTCCTGTGCTAAACTTAATAATAAGATAAGATAGGTGGTGACGCCACTTTGACTCGGGTATCCTTAAGTTTTAAGCACGATAAACCTAAAACAAACTAAGCAAACTTTAAGCCCCATGGCTTAAAGTTGGTTAAGAAGATTAATACTAAGTTTAAACTGTATATAAACCTATAAGTCTAGGTATGCTATTATGAAGAGATAATGTAGTTTAGCAAGTTGGAGTAATCGGTAATCTCTGGAACTATTTGGTGTGATTATAATTTTCGATACACGGTTATTCATAGTAAAGATTTTGGTAAGCGCTCTACATATCTAAATGTCTATTCTATTCTATTCTACGTCTCAAATACACAGACGGCAAGTTTCCCAAGAAACTGTAAAAACGTCATCTGTTGGGAGACCCTCTTAAATTATCCACTTTCTTTTATTGTTAGGATTTGTTGGTATTTAAATTGAACTGTTACTTACTTTACTTACCTGTAGAATGTTATAGTTCAAGAGATACGGACTCGACAAACGAAAATAACCAAAAGATCATGTTTTTGTATGGGAGGGAGGACTCTTTGATTTTTAACCGTCTTCAAAAAAAGGAGGAGGTTCTCGATTCGTCTGTTTATTTTACCTCAGCACTTTGGACTGGGTGGTCCGATTTCCATGATTTTTTGCGCTTGAGTTGGTGCCCGTTTTGTCCCATTTTAATTTGGTTCAGGTCTGACAATGGGATCCATGAAAATCCATGAAAAAACTATAAACATTGAAGTCGGTATATAGTTTTTTAAAAAACGAAATTAATTATAATATTTAGTTAATTTCTTGTGTTGCTGCTAAAGCGGCAAGATAAATACACAATTTATGAAAGTTTCAACTGTCTAGCTCTTACGGTTTTTGAGATCTCTGACAAACAGACGCACAGACAGCAAAGTCTTACTAATAGGGTTTTGTTTGCACACTTTGGGTGCGATACCCTAAAAAACCACTTAAATAACTGTGTCAGATTCCATGTCGTGTCGAAGATTCGATAACGGAGTTTCGGAAGCTACTTCCATAGTATTGTCTTATGGTATACTGCTGTGGGGAACGCTGCAGATATGAACACCATATTTGTGCTGCAGAAGAGGGCTGTTCGTGCCATCTATAAAATGGGTCCCAGAGAATCCCTACGTGATAAATTCTAAGAAATAAATATAATGACAGTACCAAGTCAATATATTTATGAAAATTTGTTGTATAAGGTCGAGTCTTGTAATTGCAACTAAAAATATTAGACCCTCACCGGCTTGATAATCCTATATTTATAAGTCAAATGTTTTTTTCAAAGATTCGTTATTAAGTAAATTTAATGTAGATTTATATCATCGTCATTAATATAGGAAAGCTGTAAAGAAAAAAACCTTTTTTATAAATTCTGACACAGGCACAAATAGTTGCAATTACCCGTCCGGGCGGGTAATTGCTTACTCTTAAAAATATCAATAGTTTCCCAAAAAAATGCGATGTACATAATGTTAATACTAGAAACAAACATAAACTCGCTGTACCCACAACTAAGCTTCATAAAATCATAACACTAAATACGGTTCTACAGCAAAACCCCTACTGAGCTGCTAAAATCACATCACACTAATATTATAAATGCGAAAGTTTGTATGGATGGATGGATGTTAGTTACCCCTTCACGCCAAAACTACTGAACGGATCTGGCTGAAATTTTGGATACAGGTAGTTCTAATCCTGGATCAAACATAGGCTACTTTTTATCCCATAAATCAGTTCCTGTGAGATAAAAATCACCTTTATACGTTTCCATAGGAACAACGCGTGCGAAGCCGCGGGGCGCAGCTAGTTATCTATAAATAAATTCAAACAAATTGTCAAAATCTTAAGTCCATAACGTCCATTGACTGAAAAACAGCGCTGAGCACATGTTCAGCACACGCTGAGCCAACCCCTATTTCGGCACACGGACGTGGAGGCAGACCTATTTATTTAATGTAAACTACCACCCACCCTTTCATGACACTTACCTCCATGTTATACTGTTTTTGGTCATTTGTTTATTTTTGTAACACATTTGTATCTGTGTGTAAATAAACGCTTTTTTTTATTCTTTCTATTCTATTCTATTGTAAATTTGAATAGCTCTTGAGTTTGAATCGCTCTGACGATACTAAATAAGTGGAACCACGGCCCGTTAATAGTTAATGAACGTTTAAGGTCGAAGAACCTTGCGGTAAACCGCAATAGATATGGTTTGAGTAATTTCCTCTCACGTGCTGTTAAACGCACGGAAGTACATATATAATAGAATTAGTTCCTGAAGCGGTGTGGGTAAAGGAAAATTAGATTGATTTTATGTAATGAATCCTATACTAAAGTTATTTACAACGAGATATTTACCGCATTAAAAATATTCCTAATAGAAAAAAGCTTCTATGCTCTACCTACAGGAATTCTTCGATGAATAATTAAATGTAATGTTGTGTAAATGTATGTGTAAAAATATGTTTGTACTATACTATACTCTTAGGAGTAAAAAATATCATGTATTTTGTAGTGCCCCACCCGGGCTCATGTTTGTAGCTGTAACCTATTCTTAAGACCTTTGTACAACATGAAAGCAATAAAACACTTGAAACTTGAAACTACCATGATTTGAGTTTTGAGCTTTCCAATATTTCGGCACAGTTTCATGCGCCATGATCACGGAGTACTATTATTAATAACCATGATGGATTTAAAAGATGAATCCTGTAGTTATTAAGAGTTCTATAACGCCGTTATGAGATGGTTTTCGAGCGGGATGACAAGATATGGTTTTCTCGCGAGTGAAGTACAGAGCAGAGACGTGCACCGAATTTTCTATGCGTCAAAACTGTTTTTACCTAATTACAAGTTAATGAAACAACAAATAAAAATTAAAAGATGTAACTAAAGAAATACTTCTAGTCTATGTTTCTTAGCTAAACAAAAACCGAAGAAAAAAGTGTGTTCCTGATATAGCAAAATGTATTCAACCTCAACCGTAACAGCCTGTATTGTTCCACTGCTGGACGCAGGCCACCCCCCGGTATATAAGCGTTCATCTAATGGGGGGTAATGCCCATATTCCCCACGCTGGGCATGCGGGTTGGGGATCGCAGTTCGGTGGTAGAATTATTCTCCAGGGGGGGCTGCTGCCCGCTCCCCGTGGATATCCCTTAGTCGCCTCATACGACACACGCGGGAAGAGATGGGGTCTTGCAAATTCTAAGCCAGCACCAAATGGCTAAATGTGTGCAACATATACATATGTGTGCTTAAAGGCGCATACCCGAGCCAATCTGACAGCGATACCTATTTTATCATATTTTTACGTTTACCATACGAATTTTTAAAAATCCTACGTTCAGTTTGTGGTATCTATTATAAGCTATTTTTTAATACTTCTTTCATAATTTTATCTCATATAGTTTAGGAGGAGATGCGAAATTAGAGTTTGGTGGCCAAAAAGCGCAACTTCGTACCTCTTCCTAAGCTTTACAAAATGAAACTATTACAGAGATATTAATAAATAGCTTATAATAGATACCACAAACTGAACGTAGGATTTTTAAAATACCTGCGTTTAACGTAATAATAAGATAAAATAGTTCGGGGCGCCACTTTCGCTGCTGTATGGGCCTTAATAGGTATTAAAAAATAGTTACCAATCGTGTTTTTAAAATACGTTACCGAGAAAAAAGTTTTAAGTATCATTTCCTTGAATGAAGGTTGAAGGCTTTCACAGATTCTGTGTATATATACGATTTCGAAGTACCAATTTACATATTGCGAACTCTTAAGACGTTAACTGTTTATGAGTTATTTATTTAATTTACTCAATAGGAAAACAAACATGAGCTGCTGTGAAAAAGTATTATTTTATAATAGGGTAAAATATTCGATTCGATTCCCGCCTTTGGAAATACATACTTCATCACATATTATAAGTAAAGTTTGTATGGATGGATGGATGTTTGTTACCTCTTCACGCCAAAATTACTGACCAGATCGAAAATTCGCACACAGGAAATTCTAATCCTGGAATAAAACAAAGGCTTATTTTTATCCCATAAATCAGTTCCCGTGGGATGAAAATCACCTTTTAATGTTTCCATAGGATCAGCGCGAGCGAAGCCGCGGGGCGCAGCTAGTAGTTAAATAAAAAAAGCCGTTTGTTGTTTATGGCTTTTTAAATGGACGAGATTTACAACTTATTCGGTTTATGGTACTTTCTAGCTTCCGGTATTTTATAACTCATCTAGTATACTTACCATAACACAAGCTCTGCTTAGCTTGGGGCTAGATGATGGTGTGTGAATAGTCCAGCATTGGTTGACGTTTTTTTTTAAATAATGCCCTAAATCCACTATATGGGTACAAGATAACTGATATACTTAATATAATACAATACATAGATAAATACAATACATGCTGAAAAAAAAAATTATAATATTCTGATAATCTAATTGATGGACTAATTGTTATAATAATAATAATAGTAATAGTCTTTATTTCGGACACGTCCATAGTTTCACAATAAATATAGGTTAACATAGGTAGGTAGGTACTCTACTTTATTAAAATAAATGTACCTACCTAACTAACATTACCTAGTAGTCAGGTATATGTCTACCTACGGTTCCCACTGTGGTGCACTGATATCCAATATTTATTATAATTTTTAAGTCTGCTAATAGGCCTGATGGCCTATTATAGCAAACACCCCAGTCACCTCAACCTCAACAGCCTGTATTGGTCCACTGTTGGACGCAGGCCTCCTGGAGAGCGACTTATTGGCGTATCTCT
This sequence comes from Eupithecia tripunctaria, assembly GCA_955876795.1. Taxonomy (NCBI): domain Eukaryota; kingdom Metazoa; phylum Arthropoda; class Insecta; order Lepidoptera; family Geometridae; genus Eupithecia; species Eupithecia tripunctaria. The sequence continues at coordinate 1,694,830 of OY041628.1, read as the reverse complement.
ATCGAGGTAATGACCATAATCCCCACGCTGGGCAGGCGGTTTGGGGATCGCAGTTCGGTGGTAGAAATGTTCTGTAGGGGGCCTGCCCACCCCCTCGGTGAATATCCCTTACTCGCCTCTTACGACACCCACGCGAAGAGATTGGTTGGTGCAAATTCTTCGGCCTTAAGCATTGATTAATTATAGATGAGGTACTAGTTTCCCCGAAAATGGCAACCTCATATTGTGTAAAATTGTGTGCTCCCACCTCAGTCACCGTCGGACCGGCGGCACGGGCGATCGTGATTCGTGTGAAATATTGTTGTCTCGGTTTCACTTCGGTCCTAGATACGTCTTTCCGTCTTTATTCTTTTTTGTAAGCGCTGGGAGAACGTAACCTATCTTCCCTTTTTAAATCAATGATTGCACAGGACTGGAAATATAACTGTGAGCGTATGTGTTTGCGTGTAGTTGTAACACATGCCAATTTTTGAGTAAGCGCTGGGAGAACGTAACCTATCTTCCCTTTTTTAATTAATCAATGGCCTTACGGCTCAAATTCAAACAAACACTCATTTGCTACACCAATTAACATGAATGTATACTAAATCGATATTTCACGTTGCGTAACGTAAACGCGACGTATTTAGAAAGTTAGTCATCGTGCAGGTTGACTATAAGATCGACGTTTACAATAATGACATTGACTTGCCACAGAATGACTATACAGGGTGTATTGCGATGGGATTGTATGTGTTTTAAGCTATTGCATAGCTTCTATCGCGGTCCTTGAGTGTGGAGACCGAATCCAGAAATTCCGTAACGAAAATAACCTAACACTCCGACCGGCAAAACTAAAAAGTATCACCGCTGGTGATACTTTTTAGTTTTGCCATCTATCGATGAATAGCAGAACTTTTAATGACTAATGCTATGCCCAATAAAGAGTCTATCTATCTATCTATCTATCTATCTATGCAATAGCTTTACCGCGGCAGTCCCCGAGTGCCACACGTCTTTTTTTTTAGTTCTTTATTTAACATAAAGTTTCACACCGTTAACTAAACACTGTTTAGAACCTGACTAAGTACAAGACCATTTATTTTTAAAGTAACTCAATAGGCTAAGAGCGCCTTTAAAAGTTTTTTGATTTAAAAGGTTTTTGATGGGATTGTATGGCGAAATCTGAAAATGGGCATACCGTAATTTTCAAGACTTAAAAGTGTGCCATAAGCAATTTACTTCAAAATTGTACTTCAAAATTGTTATTTATCTCAGAATCTGTGAAAATTACCAACTACCTTCATGTTTAGGGAAATGTTACTATCTTAAATTACGTGTTTTAAAAACACGAAATTTTTCTCGATGGGTTATTTTTTTGAAAAATAAATGTTTGGCACAAATTTTGCTATTTATCTCAAGAACAGCACACTTTTTATCTTCGGTTTTTGTTTTGTTAAGAAGCCTAGAATTATTGATTTAGTTATGTCTTTGAATTTTTCGATTTGTTTGTTTCCTTAACTTGTAATTAGGTGAAAACAGTTTTGACGCATACAAAATTCGATGCACGTCTCTGCTCTGTCCTTCTCACTCGCGAGAAAACCATATCTTGTCATCCCGCTCGAAATATATCTCTTAGCGGCTTTATTGTCGTCAAGGTCGTCGAGCATTCATATGTACCTACCTACATACCTATTCTTATAAAATAAATAATTAAGTTTGTTTAAAAAAAAAACGACTTAAATTATATGGTTTTTTTATAAATGGCACCACACGGGAAGCACCAGCTTTCATATAAAAAAAGAATCATCAGAATCGGATCACATAGTCAAAAGTTCTGAGGTAACTAACAAAAAAAAAATACAATCGAATTGAAAAGGAAGAGGTTCTCCTCTTCCTTTTTTTTAAGTCGGTCAAAAAGAAAGAAAATTATGTCATTAATTACAGTTTACTTGAGTGCAACAGAATGGCAGAAATTTAATGTAAGTACTTAGTTTTTTTTCCTCATCGAGGCTAAATTGCCTTTCTCTATTTATCTTACTTTTGGATTAAGCTATACAATCCCATCTCAAAAACCACCCTGTATAGTGCTCTGCAAATATACAAAAGAATTGGGACAATTATATACCTATCTGTAGTATCTCTGTAAAAAGATTTAAACGATACGTAATCAGAGCCAAGGTTGGTTGCCTCTCAATCTACATTATCATCAACCTATATTAGCCCACTGCTGGACATAGGCCTCTCCGAATGATCGCCATAGCGCCCTGTCTTCAGCTTGCAGCATCCAGCATCTGACTGTCTATGGCAGGATACTTCTCGTCCCACCTGGCCTGAGGGGGTCCTAGACTACGTTTGCCGAGTCGTGATCTTCTGTATTTTTTGTATTTATTTATTATATCGTAGTACATATGATTCTATATTTATATTATAATATAACAATAACTTCAGAAATCAAATTAAGGTACCTACAAATTTAAATAAAATGGAATTAATTAAAATGTAAACATCTGACTGTGTAATTAATATAAATTTAAGTATCATTAGGATTAGTTATTGACATTGTTTTTATTGTGCAAATAATATTATTGTTGACATAAGTATTAAGGATTATTTTAATAATTATATAATTTATAGACAAGAATAAATTAAAACGGTACTCTATTGCATTGGGTGTGCCCGTAAGGATAGAGGTACATTGTTATAAATAAATAAAAAAAATCTCCATATGTCAGTCATATTTCAAATTTCCCGTTATGTCCTTCTGCCCAATATAATTCTCAGTCTGGACAAGCGGGTTAGTGATAGAGAAATGTTCTGCAAGAGGCGCTGCTGCCCGCACCCGGTGGATATCCCCTAGTCGCCTCGTACCACACCCGCGGGGAGAGTTGGGGTGGTGCAAATCCTAAGCCAGCACCCCACAGCAAGTTTATGTGAGCGAATCTACAGACAAAGCTAGAAGCGTAGAAAACGTATTATTGCGTCGTCTTCGAAAGTGTCCCTGGAAGTACATATTTACATAGAACATGTCTTGAATTATGTATCTACGTAACATAAATATCAGTAACTAGCAGCGCGTCGCGGTTTCACCCGCGTAGTTCCCGTTCCCGTGGGAATTCCGGGATAAAATATAGCCTATGTCATTCCCTGAAAAGTAAGCTTTTTAATGATAAAAGAATTTTTTAAATCGGTTCAGTAGTTTCGAAGCCTATTCAATACAAACAAATCTTTCCTCTTTATTATATTAGTATTGATGTCACGTATAATGTACTAACGTGTATTATTGAAATGCACCTTGTGACCTAGTCAAAGATATCACGGGGGTTTCCATCCTATCCATACTAAATCTAATTCTGTGTGGGGCTACTAAGATCTGCACGGACGTCTCGCATAGTAGTGTATTGTGCATTATCCCCCTGCCTACAGACCCTAACCAGCCCAGCTCCTTGAAGTACCGGAGCTGGACTATGTGACTGACAGCTTCGTTTGTGGGTGTGGATGGGGAATGGGGTAGATTCGGTTGACGCCTCAATGATACAACGCCTCTTCAGACTTGTTTTGTGTCTGGTCTCCTGTCTATACTAATTTAATTCTTATTCTAAGTGGGGGAACTAAGATCTGTACAGACATCTCGCATAGGAGTGTATTGTGCATTATCCCCCTGCCTACAGACCCTAACCAGCCCAGCTCCTTGAAGTACCGGAGCAGGACTTTAGGTGACTGACAGCTTCGTTTCAGCTTTTCTGTGGGTGTGGATGGGGTTGATGCCTCAATGAGACTTGTTTTTGTTTTTCGAGATTTTGTTATTTGTGTCGTAGATTATTTACTAAAATGCTACATTTAAAATGGATACCGTATAGGTTTTGTTTAAAAAGCAATCCCGTTAGATTCTTCACTTAACCAACTTGGTGTTCTCTTCTCAAACTTGTTGAGAAATATAAGTAACTATAATTTTACTGCCGCAACTAAAATCAAGGTAATTCGCAAACTAACAAAAAAAAACAATAGTTTCACCATAATAGGCTCAAAGTCAACTTATAAATTTTATCACTTTAAGTTAAGAAATTTCCTGAGAACCGCTTTTAATCAAATAGCTTACGTCCGACATTTTGACGTGCGAACATTTTTTACCGAAAGTCGCATAGAATTAGTTAATTAGAATTAAAATCATTGTTTTTAAATTCACACGTATGATAAAAGTCACGGTGAAATTTTATTGTCCTGGCGGGTTTGACAAAGTTCTCTAACATAAAACTATCCAAGTGTGAGTATAGTGTCACGCTAATATTGTAAATGCGAAATTTTGATGTTAAGATGTATGGATGTATTTTTCTCGCCTCTTCACGCTTAAACTACTTAACGGATCGGGCTGAAATTATGCATACAGGTAATTCTAATCCTGGAATCAAACATAGGCTACTTTTTATCCCATAAATCTGTTCCCGTGGTTTATAAAACACATTTGAACGTTTCCATAGAATCATCGCGTGCGAAACCGCGGGACGCAGCTAGTGGGTAATGAATTGTAAACTCGCATCAGGGTTATATGATGCTGATCATGTAACCCTTTTTTTTTATGGGGTGGGAAAATGCCTTCGCACTACCCTTTCGGGGGTGCCGTAAGGGATGTGTGGGGCTTGAACCCACTAAAAACCCACCCGTGAACCAGTCCTCCGCCGTATTGGGGCAAGATCGGGTCGCGCTAGCATTCACAATCTTGCTGATCATGTAACCCTGATGCGAGCTGATCTAACATGTTAGATCAGCTAAGCAGAGCTGTGTTTTGGGTATTAGATAACTGTATACTTATACTTAATACAACACTATTTACTTACAGCTTCCAGACTAATAAGCTTATTCTTCTGAGGAATCTGGTTTAAATGTGGATTGAATCTAGGCAGGTCTGTTCTGTAAATTATAATGCGTTTTATAATTTGTCTGAGTCAATCGAACGCGGGAAAAGTCAAGTTTATGTTGCAACATATTTCTGAGAAGTTTCTTTTCGTGAATTTTGTTGCACAATTTATTTAAGTTTGAGTAAAACCTTATATTCGATCACTTAAATAAAAAAAAAAAATAATGTTGTACAATTCACACAGCATTATCTAGCCCCAAGCTAAGCACAGCTTGTGTTATGGGTGCTAGATAACTGATATACATAATACAATACATTATCTCAACCTTACCTTAACTGCCTGTATTGGTCCACTGCTGGACACAGGCCTCCCCCTGATAAGCGCCTTGTTGGCGTTTATCTAATGGGGGGTAATGCCCATTATCCCCACGCTGGGCCCGCCCTCGGTAGATATCTGTTATTCGCCTCTTACGATACCTGCGGAAAGTTTTGGAATGGTGAAAATTCTATGCCGGCACCACACGGTAATGCCATGAAAAAGGGCTTTCAAATGTCAAATTGACAACCTCTGTGGCGCGGTGGGCAAAGGTCTGCCTGCGACGCAGGAGGTGGTGGGTTCGATTCCCGCCTCGGTACAAATGTATGTACGATCTGCAGACATTTGTTCAGGGCGTTCTGGGTGTTTTCTATGTATAATAAAAAATATATACTTATCTGTGTAGTGTATATGTATATCAGTTATCTAGTACCCATAACACAACACAAGCTCAGGGGGCCTACTCGGAAAAGGGAAATCGAAGTTTCGTTATCGTTGTCGTGAAAAACCAACTCTTATGTCGTTTGCACAAGATTAGCGTTTGCATGAAAACGAATCGGAAACTTCGATTTCGTTTTTAAGAGTACGGGCCCTGCTTAGCTTGGGGCTAGACAATGCTGTGTGAATTGTCCAGCATTATTTAATTTAATTTAAATATTGGATGGGAGATTTACCGTAATCAGCAGAACGGCGCTACCGAGCCAAAAGAAAATAAAAGCATGAATCAGAGTCAAATCGTTAATTTCTTTAGACTTACAAAATAAGCACTTAGATAAGTAAATTTTACGATATAAATAAACAGCTTAATAAATAGTAAATATTATTATTTTTATTATTATTTATTTTATTAATTAGTTAATTTGCCAATTACACTAATTAATTACCTATAATTTATGTACAAAGAACTAAAGACCTAAAATTAACATTAAAACTATCAAATAAGAAATAAGGCGCAATTGACTCTAAAATTCACTTAAATTTTTTGTTCCACTAGCGGAAGAAGTGAAAAAGAAACCACTAGCAAGTTTATCGCTTATCAATAACTAATACAATCTTTGCATATCTAATTCTAACACAACGAATTTATGTTATTATATACCAACTATTATTATCGCGTTTATTTACCAATTTTACCGACGTTTCATCAGGGAACGTCGAAAACGTCGGGAAAAATAGGTAAATAAACGCGATAAATACCCGTGAATATTTATAATAATGTGTTCTGATCGCGTAAGTTTAAAAAACTTTATACCTACTATTGTCGGTATGGAACTGGGATGGAGAATACTGTAAGTTTATTCCCAAGAACGACCTTTAAAACTGTGAAACAATTACCACCTAACCCCGAAGGCTACATTTCATAACCGAACAGTTTAACTGTAACAATGGATAGAATAGTTCCGAAATCAAACCATGCTACAAGGTCGCACGACTTAGGTTTACGTTATTATAATTTACATTACACTATGGAATAAGAATAAGAAATCTTTATTTGTAACATTACAATTTAAACTTAATCTAGTAACTTAACTTAGGCACGTAAAAGAACAACATAACCTCAAATTCAACAGCCTGTATCGGTCTACTGCTGGACGCTGGCCTCCCCCTGATAAACGCGTTATTGGCGTTTATTCTCATGGGGGCTAATGCCCATAATCCCCACGCTGGGCTTGCGGCTTGGGGATCCAAGTTTGGTGGAAGATTTGTTCTGCAGTAACGTAAAAGAACAATATAAAGACTTTACGTAATTAAAAGAAAAAAATATGACTTAAATGTTAGAAAATGGCGTCCGACTCAGCATTTGTTGTGATAACTCGCCTAACTATGGGTTAGGCGAGTTTTTAGAAAACGAATAATTTTATTAAATAAACTTCCGTAGTTTGACACAAACAAGGTTCGTAGTTAACCTACTTACATTCTTAATTAAATCGAATAATATCCTAATTAATTGAGTTTGTTGAAAAAAACTATAAACCGACTTCATTTACATATATTATGGTTTTCTTATGGATGCCATTGTCAGAACTGGACCAAATTGAAATGGTACCACTCGGGAAGCATCAGCTTTCAAATAACAAAAGAATCATGACAATCGGCCACCCAGCAAAAAGTTCTGAATTAACAAACATAAAAATATAGTCTAATTGAGAACATCCTCCTATTTAGTGTAAAAAAAGAAAGAAAGAAAATGATTTATTAAACACTACTCAACACTACAAATAAAATAAAATAAAAGACTACTTGGTAACACGAACAAACACAGTTAACAATTATTGGAAAGCTAAAACTGACACAAGTAGGTACCTATGGTTATCCATTTTGAATGAAGCATGTTAGTAAACAAAGTACGACACAAATAACAAAATCTCTCTTGCTTGGCGTCGAGTTTCAGATATAATTGTAAGCAATTTTTATTGAAGGGAGGATCTAAAATCGACAAGTAATGTAAATTACGTATAAAAGGACGCGCCAACAAAGTGAATTTTAGGTTAAGTATGGGCGGTTTGTTGACGTTTATGCTCCATTCAAAATAGATACGATATAGGTATCTATTGGGTTGGTACTAAGTAGCCCCCTCAGCAGGCAAACGAGCGCGTGTGTGTAGGTTTCACAGGTCCTGACTCAGCTTGTTGCTCTACACAAAAACCTAGAGAAGGTAATTTGTGAAGGAGCTAACTGGTTCTGACTGAAAACCAGCGCTCCTGAGGACACCAGCGGACGATTTGTAGTGTAGTGTTCAATAAACCATTTTCTTTCTTTCTTTCAAGTTTGGAAAGGGCCTAGCTAACGATTTAAATCGTTGGTTTTAGTGGTTAAATGTCGTGAAATTGCTCGCAAGTGTAACAGTGACCACGAAACCGCCTCGTGGTCGTTTCACGCAATGTTTGAGATAACTACATAATAAGAAAGCGATTCTTCGCGTCGCTAGGTTTCGCTTATATCTGCAATTATTGTATAGACATAGCCAGTTAAAGTTCTGCGTGACGTCACGGTTCAGTAATGTCGCACATTTTACCGAGCCGTGACGTCACTAGCAAAGTCACAACTTTGACCCTTTATTTTTGTTATCTTTTGTTTGATTGATAAAAGAAAAAAATATGTGTCTAATACCTTTTGGAAATCTAATTGAATTAGAATTTTTAAGTCGTCAGGCCTATTATTGTATGGACAAGATAAAATTGTAATTTTTTTTTAAATCTTTAAACCGACTTCAATTATATGGATCCCATTGTTAGAACTGCACCAAATTTAAATGGGACCACACGGAAAGCACCAGATTTCATATTAAAAAAAAGAATCATGAAAATCGGACCACCCCGTAAAAAGTTCTGAGGTAACAAACATAATAAAAAACAACAGTCGAATTGAGAACCTCCTCTTTTTTAGGGGATCCGATGATTCGTGACGTCACAAAATGCAAGGGATAACATGGCAGTGTTTTTATCACCCGAAACCGAGTGTAGTTTTTAATAACCGACTTCATTTTTTACAGTTCTTTTCATTAATTTTCATGGATCCCATTATCAGAACTGAATAAAATTAAAATGAGACCACATGGGAACCACATGCTTTCATTAAAAAAAAAAAAACATGAAAATCGGACAACCCAGTCAAAAGTTCTGAGGTAACAAACATAAAAAAACAGTCGAATTGATAACCTTCTCCTTTTTTGAAGTCGTTTAAAAAACTGTAATAATCATGAAAATCGGACAACCCAGTCAAAAGTTCTGAGGTAACAAACATAAAAAAAACAGTCGAATTGATAACCTTCTCCTTTTTTTGAAGTCGTTTAAAAAACTGTAATAATCATGAAAATCGGACAACCCAGTCATAAGTTCTGAGGTAACAAACATAAAAAAACAGTCGAATTGATAAACTCCTCCTTTTTTTGAAGTCGGCTAAAAAACGGCCTATCTGATGTGATGAATTTAACTGACACCGATGCTACAAATAAAGCCGTCAATAATGTCCCTTTATATCCATTCTATTGGATACGAACAAAGGTTTTTCTAGGGAATATCCAATTCGTCAGAGCTACGCACGAGCGAGGTTGATTCAAAGGAAAAAAGTATATTAAGAAATATTTAGATATTTGAAGGGGCTGTACATAAATAAGTACCTATTGTATTCATGCTCGGTTCTACAGAACATAAAAAAGATTTTAAAGACGTATAGCCGTAAGTAGCCGATTGGAAGATCTCCTTTTTACCGACTTCAGGTAAAGGTTCTAATAGTTTGTGTAGTATGTTGCTCTTTTTACGCGAAAATTACTGAACAGATCGGGCTGAAATCTTGCATACAGGTAGTTCTAGGGCCTGGAATAACACATAGGCTACTTTTTATCCCATAAATCAGTTCCCGTGGGATATGCGTGCGAAGCCGCAAGGCGCAGCTAGTTAAAAATATTATTTTTCTTATGAATAAGGGAATACTCCATTTTAGTATTTTTGTTGTCCCTGTCATAGAATTGAGATGGGTCAGCCGGTCATTTATGAGACAAATTATCTTTCTGAGATGTCAAGTCAGGTCTAAAAGCACCTTTAGAATCCACTCCATTTTTAGAATCCATTTACTTGATTATTATTTTACTAGCTGCGCCCCGCGGCTTCGCACGCGTTGTTCCTATGAAAACTTTAAAAGGTGATTTTTATCTCACGGGAACTGATTTATCACTAGCCTATGTTTGATTCCAGGATTCGAATTACCCGTATGCAAAATTTCAGCCTGATCCGTCCAGTAGTTTTGGCGTGAAGAATTAACAAACGTCCATCCGTCATCGTCCAACAGCGCCGTTATGGCTTCGGCTGTAGCGGCATAATGCTGAGACAGGGACCTTTTTGGCCCTTTATATAACATCCTTTAACATGCTCCTCTCTTATTTATGTACTACTTTCCTTGGTTTATATGTAATTCTTTTCTTATTTCCTACTGATCTATAATCCTTACGTATGTCGTGTTATGTGTGTGTTATGCAATTGTTCCAAATAAATGTATTTTCTTCTTCTTCTTCTTCATCCATCCATACATCCATACAAACTTTCGCATTTATAATATTAGTGTGATGTGATTTATTTATGACCGTTACCAGCTGCATCCCGCGTTTTCGCAAGCGATTTGTGGGATAAAAAGTAGCCTATGTTTGATTCCAGGATTAGAATTAACTGTACGCAAAATTTTAGTTTCTTCAGTAGTTTTGGCGTGAAGAGCAAACAATCCATCCATCCAAACTTTCGTATCACACTAATATTATAAATGCGAAAGTTTGTATGGATGTATGGATGGATGTTTGTTACTTCTTCGCGCCAAAACTACTGAACGGATCTGGCTGAAATTTAAAATAGACATAGTCCTACGTCTGGAATAAAACATAGGCTACTTTTTATCCCATAAATCAGTTCCCGTGGGATGAAAATCATCTTTTAACGTTTCCATAGGAACAACGTGTGCGAAGCTGCGGGGCGCAGCTAGTTTATAATATTAGTGTGAAGTGTGATTGCCATCCACTGTAGATGATCATCATCATCAGCCTATATTAATCCACTGCTGGACATATGCCTCCCCTAATGAGCGCCATAGCGCCCTGTCTTCAGCTTGACGCATCCATCATCTGCCTGCAGTCTTTCGCAGATCGTCATCTCATCCCACTGGTCGGAAGAGGGACATTTGCCGAGTCGCGGTCTCAGTTCCAGACACGTTTACCCCAGCGGTTATCGGTTCTTCGCGAGATATGGCCGGCCCACTGCCACTTCAGCTTGCTAATTCTTTGATATACTTACGTCGATCGATCTTGGTTGGATTTACGGCGTTTAAGACTGCATTCTCGTTAAGCCTGAAATCAGCACAAAACTCAAAAAATTAATTTTGTTTCAAAAAACTATCAACCGACTTCAATTTTTACAGTTTTTTCATGAATTTTCATGGAAGCCAATGTCAGAACTGAACTAAATTAAAATGGGACCACACGGGAAGCACCAGCTTTCATATAAAAAAAGAATCATGCAAATCGGACCACCCAGTCAAAAGTTCTGAGGTAACAAACATAAAAAAAAAAAAAATTACAGGCGAATTGAGAACCTCCTCCTTTTTTTGAAGTCGGTTAAAAAGTCAGTAGGTAGTTTAGTCGATTCTTTGCTTTCAAAATATTTTCTGGTCAATCGTCGACACTACCTATTGTAACCTCAACCCTCAACAGCCTATATTAGTCCACTGCTGGACGCCATAAGCGTATTATTGGCGTTTACCTCATGACGGGTATTGCCGTTAATCCCCACGCTGATATGCGGGGATCGCAGTTCGGTGGTAGTAGAATTGTTCTACAGGGCCGCTGCTGCCCGCCCCGTAGATATCCCTTAGTCGCCTCTTACGACCACATGAAGAGTTAAGGTGGTGCAAATTCTAAGCCAGTACCACACGGGACTTATTATTTTATCTATGTGCCTTTTAATCAATTGGCTGTTTAATTTAATTTTACGATCGCAATATATCCAGGGCCTCTTTATTTACCATCGTACAATAACGTGGAAGACCGGTTTGACCTTGTCTTTGCACTTTATGTATGTATGTATGTATGTGCTTTTGTAACGTCGCGCGGTAAAGTGTTAGAGAAATGTTTTCAAGATTAAAGGTTGTCGGAGATTACACCCCTGTCTCTCGGCACCAAATTCCACATCCACATCCACAGCCTGTATCGGTCCACTGCTGGACGCAGGCCTCCCCCTGATAAACGCCCTATTGGCGTTTAACTCATGGGGGGGGGGGGGGGGGGGGTAATGCCCATAATCCCCACGCTGGGCATGCGGGTTGGGGATCGCAATTTGGTGGAAGATTTGTTCTGCGGGGGCGCTGCTGCCCGCCCCCCAGAAGATATCCCTTAGTCGCCTCTTACGACACCCACGGGAAGAATTGGGGTGGTGGAAATTCTATGCCGCCGGCACCACGCGGCACAAAATTAAATCCTACTAATATTAAGTTTGCAAACATGTATGTATGTATGTACTTATACATATCTGTTGTATCTTTGTTATATTTATGGGATAAAATGTAGTAGATTCCGGGATAAGAAATACCTGTATGCAAAATTATAGCCCTATCCGTTCAGTAGTTTTGTCGTGAAGAGGTAACAAACATCCATCCATTCATACATCCATACAAACTTTCGCATTTATACTACTAGTGTGACTAGCAGCGCCTCGCGGTTTCACCCGCGTAGTTCCCGTTCCCGTGGGAATTCCGGGATAAAATAGTTATCATTGCCGTTTGACGTTGGCTTAAATCTTCAGAAAATACGAGTAGATATAAATTATGTAAATACTAGTGGTAATATTTATCTCTATTAGTTAAAATACTTTTTCTTGTCAATATAATTATATTAAGACCGGTTCAACCTTGCGATTGCACTTGTATGGACTTAAGTATCATCGTGCGATAAAGTGTTAGAGAAAGAAATGTATTACCCACAGGTTTTTCAGGGTTGACAAATAAAAAACCATCGAGACATTTTCCAAGCAGAAAAAAAAACCCTTTAGATAGATAGATAACTCTTTATCGAAAGTTTTTGCATATTCTTCGAATAATCCAACTTGGTTATTTGATTACTTATTTTCAACATCATCTTATTTGCACGCCAGTAATGGCAAAACATGTAGGTCATAAATTATTTATATTTTAACATAATGTGTAATATAAACATGCTTACACCATGTTTATACTGTTTTGGCAAATAAATTATTCTTGTTCTAAGTAAAATACCTGTCTAGACGTAGCATTACGTTTGCTACGCCACTCATCCAACTCCGCTACCCACAGGCACATAATGTTATTATGTGTAAAATCTATTACCAAATACTGAGAAATATGTTTGACAGGCGTGAATTCTGGAAACGTTTCGAATTAACACTTTATTATTAGTTAAATGAGTTTTGGTTGGCTTACGTTTGTACAGTCAGCTTTATTAAGATGATTCCGACGGTAACACAGTTATAACTAGTACGGATCCCTCCGTATTTGTAACTGCGCCCCGCGGCTTCGCACGCGTTGTTCCTATGTTTAAAGGTGATTTTCATCCCACGGGAACTGATTTATGGGGTAAAAAGTAGCTTATGTTTGATTCCGGGATTAGAATTACCTGTGTGCTAAATTTCAGCCAGATCCGTTTAGTAGTTTTGGCGTGATAAGGTAACAAACATCCATCCATCCATCTACTGGCGTTACTGTCAGTCGACAGGCAACAACATCTAGAGAAAATCATGTTCATATTTTTCGTAGCAGTATTTATTTGATAAATACTATAATAGATAGAGACTAGGAGTCATATTGAAGAACACTTAGGCAGACGGAACGCGGCGTCGCGCGTCATCGAACATGAGCACTCTTACGTCCACAGCTGAACAAGGGCAAGGGGAAGGGGGGAGTATAGATGTGCCTTTCCTAGTAGTTTCCTATCTATCTACTAATGCCGGGTACGAACCAACTAGCGGGAGCAAGCGAAGATTATAGGTATCAGAACCGCCATTTTTAACCGACTTCAAAAAAAGGAGGAGGTTCTCAATTCGTCTGTTTTTTTTTTTTTATGTTTGTTACCTCAGAACTTTTGACTGGGTGGTCCGATTTGCATGATTCTTTTATTATATGAAAGCTGGTGCTTCCCGTGTGGTCCCATTTTAATTTTGTTCAGTTCTGACAATGGGATCCATGAAAATTCATGAAAAAACTAAAAATTGAAGTCGGTTTATAGTTTTTTAAAACAAAATTAATTATCATTTATTTGTTCATTTTCGTCTTTCATTTTGCATCTTTCACTCCAAGTGACGCTTCTAAACACAAAATGAAACATTAGTGCCGAATGAATTCAAAAGTGTTGTTCTTCTTTTTTTTGTTTTTATTATATGACAGATTGAACGGTTTAGGCTGTCCTGTAATGTTATATCTTAATGTTTAAAAAATTATATAAATTAGTGAACCGATCCAACAGTGTTGGATATTGGCATCTTGTATATTTCACTCCCACTCCGAATGAACCAGAAATGAACGGTCTAAAGGTGATATCAGATGGTTCACTCGAGTGATCATTCTCTCGAGTGATCGCTTCATTTTCCTTTCATTCTACGTTTACACTGTACGAACAGCCACTAAAGGCGTTTATCAGGGGGCGGCCTGCGTCCAGCAGTGGACCGATAATAGGCTGTTGAGGTTGAGGTTGAGGTTCTACATTCACACGGCTTAGAGGGAATGATATAGAAAAGAGCATTCACTGTTCTTTTCTTTCAATATGTCATCGAATAAAGTTGTACATGTTGGAATTACTTTAATTTGTGATCATTTAATCAACAAGTTAACAAAAAAGAAGCAAAGTAAACGTCGACGGTGGTGGGTGCGAGCCCGAATGAACGTTCTCTGTGTTCAGACCGTTTATTTCTCGTTCATTCGGAGTGGGAGTGAAAAATATAAGATGCCAATATCCAACATTGTTGGATCGGTACACTTTAGAATTCATTCGGCACTAATGTTTCATTTTGTGTTTAGATGCGTCACGGAGTAAAAGATGCAAAAATGAAAGACGAAAATGAACCGTCTGATATCACCTTAAGAGCACCCACCACCGTCGCTACATAAAAAAAAATGGAACGAACGTACCTATAGTCGAATCGCATTCGTTTGCATTCGTTCGCTTTGCTCGCTTGGTCTATATTCACCATAAGACTAACTACTACTTACTTCAATTTTTCTCATTGTTGCTGGTTTCTAGCTATCTCGCTGACGCTGCTGCCAACTGTACTTATACATTTACTTATGTAAGTAGAGCTCATTCAAAACCGAATCGCGTCGTGCATAGTAATTAAGTTGAGTTAGAGGTAACCTTGGAGATTAAAGGTTTGACGTTCGTTGAGAGAAAATGTGGTATGGTTTGAAATCTAAAAGAGTTTTAAAAGATGTAAATTTAAATGGTTCTACTACGGTTCTCAGAAAGTCTTGCGTGATTTAGTGTGGGGGGGGGGGGAGAGGTCGAGAAAATTTTAACGACCAAAGGGACCAAGGGAAGAGGAGGTCGAATTATTGCCAGATTTCAATAACTTTATTTCATTACACTTATAAACACTTATAGTAGTAAAATTGTGTTTAAAAAAATATTATCGAATAAGTAATAGGGTATTACTTATTCGATAATAGTAATAGGGGATTGTTCTGTATATAAAAATAGTACAAACAGAAATAAAATATAATAAAATTATCTGATAATTACTGAATTCCGTCCGCTTTGTTTAAAAACTAACAACATTCATCTATCACCAATATAACGACTAACCTAAAAAATAATGCAAACAAATAAAAAGTGTCCCCAAAACAATAATTTTAATTGAAATTATTTCTCCCGTACCTACTCGTCAAAAAGTATGAGAAAAAGTTTCTAATCTCTGGCTGACTTACAATAAAAGTTTTTATATTCAGGAGTTAATAGCTCGGAACAACACAAACGACGATACAAAAAAAAACATTTTTCATAATATCTTAGAACAGTTTTGTGCTCGCCAGTACACCTTAAACTGGAAAGTACCCTTAAGGTCATTGCCTTGTTTCCTGTACTTTTTTTAAATATCCATACCAGCGAAATAATCTCGAATGCGGTCACAATCAGAACAAGAACAATATCCTCCATAAAAAAAAACAGTTGTGTGCTCGCCTGTACACCTTTTACTGGAAGTACCTTTGAGGTCATTGCCTTTGTTTCCTGTACTGCACCGGTAAAATGATAAATACTGATTTCGGAGTATATATCATTTTATCGGCACAGATATTGAGCCTTTTTTGCTGACTATAATATAGGGTGGCTTATTGAGATGGGATTAGATTGAGAAATTCGGAAAAACCTAACCTGATAAGCACCTTATTAGCTTTTATAATAAGGTAACCCATAATCCCCGCGTTGGGCATACAGGTTGGGGATCGCAGTCTGGTGGTAGATTGGTTTTGCAAGGGCGCTGCTGCCCGCCCCCGGTGAATATCCCTTAGTCGCCTTTTACGACACCCACGGGAAGAGTCGGCGTGGATACTAAAGCTAAACGCGCACATGTTCTCGCCGCACGCGCCGAAATCATCGCATTTCCAAATCTTTGCATGGATAGTAAGTAAAAGCCGCATTTACTATAATTGATTTTGTTTTAAAAAAACTTTTAACCGACTTTAATTATATGGATAACATTTGTGTTACTAAACATTTTCATTCTTATTTGGGTCCCATTGTCAGAACTGAACCAAATTAAAATGGGACCACACAAGAAGCACTAGCTTTCAAATAAAAAAAGAAACATGAAAATAGGAGCAACCAGTCAAAAGTTCTGAGGTAACAAACATAAAAAAAAAAATACAATCGAATTGAGAACCTCCGCCTTTTTTTTATATCCGTTAAAAAAAGGCTTGACGACACAAAAATTTATATTAGTCTGTCTGTCAGTTAGAATATCAGAAGATTTGTACACGTATTTTTCTTATATCAATCAAACAAAAAATTACAAAAATAAAGCCATTATTTAAGAGGTTTAAGATACATTCCGTTACCCTGCATGTACATCAGGGGTGTATGTGTCTTTGTCAAGCAGTACCCTCAGTATTTCAAAACACACGCGGAAGTCTTGACTAGACACACAAGGCATAAGAATAGACTGTTCTTCCCTCCTTGTCGGCTAGAGCTTACCCGAGCCAATATGGCAGCGATACCTATTTTATCATATTTTTACGTTTATCATAGGAATTTTAAAAAATCCTACGTTCCGTTTGTGGTATCTATTATAAGCTATTTTTTAATACCTCCGTAATAGTTTTATCTTATATATAGTTTAGGAGGAGATGCGAAAATAGAGTTTGGTGGCCAAAAAGCGCAACTTCGTATCTCTGCCTAAGCTTTACAAAATGAAACTATTACAAAGGCATTAATAAAAAACTTAAATTATGATTATGATTAAAGCGCGTCAAAGTTTGGGAGTCATATCTGACTGACGGCCTGATTAGAATTTATTAGTCGTCAGCCCTATTCTCTAGATATACAGACATAAAATATAGCCTATGTCACTCCCAGAAAAGTAAGCTTTTTAATGATTAAAGAATGTTTTAAATCGGTTTAGTAGTTTCGGAGCCTATTCAATACAAACAAACAATCAAATATTTCCTCTTTATAATATTACTAGCTGCGTCCCGCGGCTTCGCACGCTCTATTCGAGTAGCTATGTCCGTCCCCGGGATACCGTTTACCTCCCTGCCAAATTTCATCAAGATTCGTTCAGCCGGGAAAGAAATAAAAACTATTCTATGTTCGTTTCCTGGTTCTAAGCTACCTCCCCACCAATTTTCAGCCAAATCGGTTCAGCCGTTCTCGAGTTATAAGTGTTGTAACAAACACGACTTTCTTTTATACATATATATAGATATCATTTTCTCCTTACATATTGTGTGCCCAGCAGGGTCTATAGTGAAACTTAATTAAAATAAAATGTAAATACCTCTGTACACCTATGGAATACAATAATGATTGAGTAATGTAAGTACTTTGTACTTAGTAAAGTACAAAGTACTTACATTCATTAAGGCAACCCATTGATTTAAAAAGGGAAGATAGGTTACGTTCTCCCAGCGCTTACTCAAAAATTGGCATGTGTTACAACTACACGCAAACACATACGCTCACAGTTATATTTCCAGTCCTGTGCAATACAAAGAAGAACAAAGACGGAAAGACGTGTCTAGGACCGAAGTGAGACTGAGACAACAATATTTTACGCGAATCACGACCGCCCGTGCCGCCGGTGACTGATGTGGGAGAACACAATTATACACAATTTGAGGTTGCCACTTTCGAGCAACCAGTGCCTCATCTTCGTTTTTAATAAATCAATGAGGCAACCTAGTGGATTTGTTAAAAAATCTAGGCATACCGTAATTACAGAGATCTCTCAGTAATCACGGTAATTCTTATTTTTTTTACCAAGGATCCCCGTGGTAAAAAACAAGAATTACAAAAAAAATCGGTTATTTGGTTGTAAAAACACGATTCATTAAAAAAATACGATAAAAAAACACGAAAGTGCACTGTTTTGCACCTAATTTACTCTAGATCTCAGGAACCCCGCGGTCTATAGAAAAGATTTTTGTTTTGATTCGTAGGTCATTACTAATTCTTTGGTTCCTCGGTTGGGTTTTTTCATAATTGGAGAAGTTTTCTTGCAAATATACAAAAATATAATTTTTGCGCCTACGCCGTTCCAAAAACGTATGTTCTGTCCCCGCTCCTAAACGTCAAATCCTATGACTATCTTTTTCACTAAATGGCGCGCAATGCCCCCTCTTAAGTTCGCAGGTTATACAGTCATTTCGCAATTAGCAAAGAATTCAGTGTACCAACATGCAAATGCGATGTTTTACGAGAAGCTCCAATAATTCTCGGAACTCTAGTATTTTCCGGCCTGATTCCTTACATAATGTAGTACGCTCCATTGGCTGCAAGGCCTGCAAGTATGTGGGTACAATAAGACGTACACTACACGTGTATCGGTGTGGATATTAATCCATCAAGCGAGAACTTCAGATAAATACCAAATTCATGCCGTCATAGAATTTCAACACCCCAACTCTTCCAGCTATAGTCGTAAGAGGCGACTAAGGGATATCCACAGGGGCGGGTAACAGCGCTCCTGTTGATCGAACCCATCTCCAAACTCAGAGGCGCAGTTAAAGATTTGGCGCCCCGGGCCAGTTAGCTTTGCCGCTCCATTTATTTAAGAAACAAAAACCTGATATTAGGTATGAAAAAAAAATATTAAGAAGACGTGTGGCACTCGGGGACTGCCGCGGTAAAGCTATTGCATAGCATTTTTTATCAACTTATGATACAAACAATGCCACCTAGAGGCGAGTTGCTGAACTAAAGAGACAAGCGTGATATTTCAAAAAGTCATTAAAAGTTCTGCTATTCATCGATAGATGGCAAAACTAAAAAGTATCACCGCTGTGCCGGTCGGAGTGGGGGGTGTTAGGTTATTTTCGTTACGGAATTTCTGGATTCGGTCTCCACGCTCAAGGCCCGCGATAGAAGCTATGCAATAGCTTAAAAATTAATTATTTATTTAATAGGCCAGTGGTTCTCACCTTTTTGGACATCGAAGTATTTAACAGAGCCCTAAATATGTTTGTTGCCAAACTCCTAC
The DNA here is from genome assembly GCA_955876795.1 of Eupithecia tripunctaria. Taxonomy (NCBI): domain Eukaryota; kingdom Metazoa; phylum Arthropoda; class Insecta; order Lepidoptera; family Geometridae; genus Eupithecia; species Eupithecia tripunctaria. The sequence goes on along the minus strand of OY041628.1, from coordinate 1,675,488 downwards.
TAATATTATAAACATGTATATTTGTTGCTCTTTCACGAAAAAACTAATTAACAGATCGGGCTGAAATTTGCATATCTGTAGTTGGCCTGGAATAAAACATAGGCTACGTTTTTTTCCATAAATCAGTTCCCGTGGCATAGGCGTGTGAAGCTGCAGGGTGCAAATAGTTTCTAATAACGGTAACACTACATTTAGGAAAAAGAAATACTTCTAGGTTTCTTAGCAAAACAAAAACCGAAGAAAAAAAAAGTGTGTTGTTCCTGAGATAAATAGCAAAATGTGTGCAAAACATCTATTTTTCAAACCAATAAACTATCGAGAAAACCTACACCAATCGTGTTTTTAAAACACGTAATTCAAGATATATATTGAAGTAACATTTCCCTAAATATGAATGTGGTAGCTTTCATAGATTCTGTGATAAATGACGATTTTGAAGTATAGTAAGAAATAAATAGTTTATGCACACTCTTAAGTTATTATAACTTTAAGTTATAAAATTAAAAGTATTGCATAAAGTGAAACAGGTTTTAAGTAAGTACCTAATACACTCTTAAGTTATTATAACTTTAAGTTATAAAATTAAAAGTATTGCATAAAGTGAAACAGGTTTAGGTACCTAATTAGTATAGAGAGCGTCGGTCGTTGACCTCTACTTCCGATAGGTCGTGGTTGCTGGTTCGATTTCCTTTTTTCACACGAATTATGGTTATTTTTATGACCTCCCGAAGAGTTAAATTTATTACTGAAGAAGCGGCAGTGAAGATATATATCTAGCGAGGAACCTACAATTTGATTTCATCTTCATTTATTTATTCCACCGTATTAGGTACATACATTCATTAATCATACATACATTTGATGTCGTTTTAATCTAATTTCACATTATTTTCACTACAATTATTATCGTATACCTTTAAACGAGCAATTCTTTTTTATATATAAATATAAGTATGTATAATCCGGATCTTGAAACGGCTCCAACGATTTTCATGAAAATCGGGGGCGAAAAATCTATCGAGCTGCTAGGATTCATTTTCAGAAAATGTCGTTCTATTAGTTTCATTATGTTTTCAATAATTAACTTAATCAATTGACTTTTCCTGACAATTATTGCCGAATAGTAGTAGGTACTATAATTTCTAATATAAACAATTTACCAAAAAAAAACCAAGCGAAGCTCGGACACCCAGGTACTAATATTAATAGAGAGAGAGAGAGAGAGAGAGAGAGAGAGAGAGAGAGAGAGAGAGAGAGAGATAATTTATTTACCCAAAAACACTTAAATTAGTAGGTACAATACAGATATGGAGTAAATAGCTTAAAATAATTTTACTAACTAAGTACTTACACTAGAAACAGGGTGGTAAAGGGTAAATGGGTCCCTGCCTCAGCATGTTGCAGTATCAGGCAATTGCCCAACACTGCGCTGGTTTTCAGGCAGGGCCCTGAGGAGTGACATACATTATTATAGACATTTATAATAGACAAAACACACCAAAGATTTTTGGAAAGGAAACACCATTTGGGATTGTACGCAGGAAAAGAGTAAATAACACCCGGTCAAAAGTTCTTAGGTAACAAAAAAAGTTCAGTCGAATGGAGAATTAATGAAGTCGGTTAAAAATAGAGTAACACAAACTTTGTATTAGGTACTTGAATAGTAATTATGGCTGTTCAGACTCTGCTGAGTCTGAATAGCCATATACAGATCCATTGGACGCTTTACTTGATATTATGCTCCTCAACCACAAACTCAACAGCCTGCTTCGGTCCACTGCTGGACGCAGGTCTCCCCCTGATAAGCGCCTTATTGGCGTTTATCTCATGAGGGTAATGCCCATAATCCCCTCGCTGGGCATGCGGGTTGGAGATCGCAGTTCGCTGTTAGAATTGTCCTGCAGGGGCGCTGCTGCCCGTCCCCGGTGGATATCCCTTAATCGTCTATTACGACACCCACGGGAACAGTTGTGTGGTGGAAATTCTAAGCACCGCACCAGCTATTACTGTTATTACTAGATATTTCGCTCCAGTTTCCATAAACTAAGTTTAATTAAATTTTCAAAGCGTGTTCTGTTACAATAATTCTATTTACGCTTCAGTAAATTAATTAACAGCGTGGAACCCTTTATTTGTGTATTTTATGTACGCCTTCTTGTTTTAGTTATTTACTTTATTTGATTACTAGTTTTTGCCCGCGGTTTTGCACGTGTTTGTGCCATAGAAAATATTCAATAAATCTCTGTAAAATATATCTGTATCTCTCTAAAATATATCTATATATCTCTCTATATCTCTAATAAATCTCTATTTTATTATAAAAACTATCGTAGTTTGACGAATTCATTACGGATGTAAGCGGGTTAACTACGAACCTTATTTGTGTTGGAAGAACGCCAACGTTTCATCTCTTAACGAGGGAAATCTCTATTTAATTTGGGGCTACCTCACCTCAACCTTAACGGCCTGTATTGGTCCACTGCTGGACGCAGGCCTCCCCCTGATAAGCGCCTTATTGGCGTTTATCGTATAGAGGGTAATGCACATAATCCCCACGCTGGGCATGCGGGTTGGGGATCGCAGTTTGGTTGTATAATTGTCCCACAGGCGCTCATTAGCGGAGGCCTATATCCAACCTCAGGCGTTAACTAATCTCAGCAAAATCAAAACATTTTTCATTCGACTTTCTCAATGAAATTGGTGAAATTCCGCGTAACTAATTGCAGATTTATGCGAAATTCCATGAAGCATTGCGACATTGATCTTGTCAATAACATGCAACACGATTTTATAACAAAACGACTTCTGTAGAGCAGTGGTGGACAGGCCGACTTCAGCAAGTGACATTTCCACATCCACATCCACAGCCTGTATCGGTCCACTGCTGGACGCAGGCCTCCCCCTGATAAACGCCTTATTGGCGTTTAACTCATGGGGGGGTAATGCCCATAATCCCCACGCTGGGCATGCGGGTTGGGGATCGCAGTTTGGTGAAAGATTTGTGCGGGGGGCGCTGCTGCCCGCCCCCCAGAAGATATCCCTTAGTCGCCTCTTACGACACCCACGGGAAGAATTGGGGTGGTGCAAATTCTATGCCGCCGGCACCACACGGCGAAGTGACATTTAATTAGAGCCAAATTCATAAGCACCTGTCAAAAGTTAGGTAACAAACATCTGCGAAAAACTGCTGGATGCGTCAATCTGAAGACAGGGACAGGGGATCTCAGAACTTTTGAATGGGTTCACCGATTTCCATGATTCTTTTATTATATGAAAGCTGGTGCTTACTGTGTGGTCCCATTTTAATTTGACTCAATTATTAAAACGGGATCCATGAAAAAACTATTAAAATAGAAGTCGGTTTATAGTTTTTTTTAAACAATTAATTTTGTTTTAAAAAACTATAAACCGACTTCAATTTTTACGGTTTTTTCATGAATTTTCATGGATCCCATTGTCAGAACTGAACAAAATTAAAATAGGACCACATGGGAAGCACCAGCTTTCATATAAAAAAAGAATCATGAAGATCGGACCACCCAGTCAAAAGTTCTGAGGTAACAAACATAAAAAAATAAAAAATAAAAATACAGACGAATTGAGAACCTCCTCCTTTTTGAAGTCGGTTAAAAATTTATTATAACTATGATTCAGTTCTGACACTGTGATCCATATAATTGAAGTCGGTTTATAGTTTTTCTTCAAACAAAATCAATTTTTTTGAAGTTGGTTAAAAATCCAAATGAATCCAAACACAAAGAAATCGAACAATTATATTCGCTACAGTTGAAATACTGGCTCAATTCTGAAAACAGGATCCATGAATATCCATGAAAAAACCATTAAAATTTAAGTGCTAATTGAAGTAGGTATAGGTTTTTAAAACAAAATCAATTATTTTGAAGTTGGCAAAAATCCAAATGAATCCAAACACAAAGAAATCTAACAATTATATTCGCTAGAGTTGAAATACTGGCTCAATTCTGAAATCTCGTTTTCAGAATTGAGCCAGTATTTCAACTCTATGATCTATTATAAATCTATTATTTTGAAGTAGGTTAAAAATCCAAATGAATCCAACCAAACCCAAAGTAATCGAATAATTATATTCGCTAGAGTTATAAATTTATAATACAATATTGAAAGACTACTGATTTTAGAACCGGTATCTATTATACCTTCGTCTTAACGATTGTTGATCGGTACCTTGTTTGAATTCACACAAAAACTGGTATTATCTCATACAGCACTGCGTTATGTTATGTCACACATTCTGTACTGTAAAGGCGGTTGTACACTGCTGCTGATATTTTTGCGGTATTTTTTTTTAACTGACTTCAAAAAAGGAGGAGGTTCTCAATTCGTATTTTTTATGTTTGTTGCCACAGAACTTATGACTGGGTGGTCCGATTTGCATGATTCTTTTTTTATATGAAAGCTGGTGCTTCCCTTGTGGTCCCATTTTAGTTCTGACAATAAAATCCATGAAAATTCATGAAAAAACTGTAAAAACTAAATTAATTATATTATATTTATAATATTTTATTTTATTTTAAAAATCCGTCGTACAGTTTTTGTATTATAAGATTTATAAGCCATTTTTTAATACCTAGTTAAGGAAGAGGAAGAGTTTGGTGGTCAAAAAGCGCAACTTCGTATCTCTACCTAAGCTTTACAAAATGAAACTATTACAGAGGCATTAATAAATAACTTATAATAGATACCTACCACAAACTGTACGTGAGTTTTTGACAGTGAATTTTTAAAACTTCCTATGTTTAACGTAATAATAAGATAAAATATATAGGGAGCGCCACTTTCAATGGTGTGTCATTTATTTATTTATTTATTTATTCATTCACAAATCAGATAACAATCAAATTAAGAATAAGCAAAGCATTTTTACAGTTTTGTTCTAGATTAAGATCAACTATGTGAACATAGAAAAAATAATGTTGCATGCAATATAATTTAAATTACCCTAAAGCGTAAAAAAGAAGGACACTAACAAACACTCAAAGTCAAAGTCAAAGTCAAATCGTTTATTTCTTTAGACTTACAAAATAAGTACTTAGACAAGTCAAATTTTTACTATATAAACAGCTTGATAAATAGTTATTACTATCAACAAGAAATAAGGTGCAATTGACTTTAATTCACTTCAATTTTTTGTCCACTAGCGGAAGAAGTGAAAAAGAAACCACTAGCACTGTTACTTTGAAAATAATAATAAAAAAGACGTGTGGCACTCGGGGACTGCCGCGGTAAAGCTATTGCAATGCCATCTAGAGGCGAGTTGCTGAACTAAAGAGACAAACGTCAAGGTTTTTTCGTTACGGAATTTCTGGATTCGGTCCCCGCGCTCAAGGCCCGCGATAGAAGCTATGCAATAGCTTAAAAAGATTTTTTTAAACACCGCTTAAATCTACAATGGTTATTATCGAAGATATCCATGTTATTCGATTTAGCTACTTCATTATACAAACGACACATTCTTTGCAGTGGAATATTGTAGGAAACGTTGTTTATGTACACGCTTGGTGTATGCGCCTTAAACCCTTAAAATCACGGCGCTCTGACAATCTGACTACGTTGGGTTTATACATTGATTTATTAAAAACGAAGATGAGGCACTGGTTGCTCGAAAGTGGCAACCTCAAATTGTGTAAAATTGTGTTCTCCGACACCAGTCACCGTCTGACCGGCGGCACGGGCGGTCGTGATTCGCGTGAAATATTGTTGTCTCAGTCTCACTTCGGTCCTAGATACGTCTTTCCGTCTTTGTTCTTCTTTGTATTGCACAGGACTGGAAATATAACTGTGAGCGTATGTGTTTGCGTGTAGTTGTAACACATGCCACTTTTTGAGTAAGCGCTGGGAGAACGTAACCTATCTTCCCTTTTTAAATCAATGGGTTTATATATACTTTTTCGTAAGACGTTGACTATACGTGCGTTTTCGTGAGTTGTTGGGAATAACTCTATTATTCGCGTAATAAATAACGCGGTAAAAATAACACATCCATTGATTACCAAAATCGAAGCCTATGGTCTTTATTTTGGCTAAGCAGCAAAGGTCACCCACAGATATATCACCCAAAACCTGCTTTCTCTGATAGAAAGTTATCTAACAACTAGTTCCGTTACGTAACTGACTAACTGACAGACATAACCGTTATACCTAAACACCTATCTATAAATAAATAAATAATGTTGGACCATTCACACAGCATTATCTAGTCCCAAGCTAAGCAAGAGCTTGTGTTATGGGTACAAGATAACTGATATACACAATACAATACAATCCTCATGCTTAGCGTAGGTATTTTTATTTTTTTATCTTGGACAATTCACACAGCATTATCTAGCCCCAAGCTAAGTAGAGCTTGTGTTATGGGTACTAGATAACTGATATACACAACACAATACAATCCTCATGCTTAGCGTAGGTATTTTTATTTTTTTATCTTGGACAATTCACACAGCATTATCTAGCCCCAAGCTAAGCAGAGCTTGTGTTATGGGTACTAGATAACTGATATACATAATACAATACACTACATAGATAGATATCTTTTATTATACATAGAAAACATCTAGAACGCCCTGAACAAATATCTGCAGATCGTACACACATTTGTCCCGAGGCGGGAATCAATATTATAAAGAGGAAATATTTGATTGTTTGTTTGTATTCAATAGGCTCCGAAACTACTGGACCGAATTAAAAAAATCTAACATAATTAAAAAGCTTACTTTTCAGGGAGTGACATAGGCTATATTTTATCCCGGAATTCCCACGGGAACGGGAACTACGCGGGTGGAAGCGCAAGGCGCTGCTAGTAAGTTATGTATTTGTGAGAATTTAAGATCGGATTATGATAAACAATGACGACCTAAGTGGCGCAGTGGCGAAAGCCCGCAGGTTTCGGGTTCGAGTCTATAGACAGTATTATATAAATGACCTTTAAGAGGGCACCATGCACGTTATTTTGTGAAAAGGATAGTAATATTTTAGGTTCAATGAAGTAGGACAGACAGCATACGTTTTTTGAAGGCTGCAAAAATCAAGATAAGTTGTGTGTTTTGTTATTTGAAGTATTTATTTTGAAGTATTTATTTAGTTGTCTTTAAATTTTTCGATTGGTTGTTTCATTAACTTGTAATTAGGTAAAAACCGTTTTGGCGCATAGACAATTCGGTGCACGTCTCTGCTCTGTACTTCTTTCGCGAGAAAACCATATCTTATCATCTCGCTCAAAATCGATCTTGTAGCGACGTTATTGCACACTCTTAATTATATATCAGTGTAGTCAACTGCATCTAATCTGGTGCATATATCAAAGGTTAGTTATTCTGATTACTAAGCTGAGATATAAACAACTGATCAAGGTTATGCTATTAATTATTGAACATTGTGAGTACCTACGTGAATCTTTATACACGTGTTCATTATTTGTTGGATTTATGGCCAATACCTACCAATCTGTGCAAGCTGTGTGATGCTAGCTTAGAATTTGCACCACCCTAACTCTTCCCATGGGTGTCCTAAGAGGCGACTAAGGGATATCCGCCGGGAGGCGGGCAGCAGCGCTGTAGAACATTTCTGGTACTGAACTGCGATTCAGGCATGGGGATTATGGACATTACCCCCCATAAGATAAACGCCAATAAGGCGCTTCATGGGATGGCTGCCTCCAGCAGTGGACCGATCACATCACATCACACTAATATTATAAAGGCGAAAGTTTGAATGGATGTATGGCTATTTGTTACCTCTTCACGCCAAAACCACTGAACGGATCTGGCTGAAATTTTGCATACAGGTAGTTCTAATACTGGAATAAAAAGGCTACTTTTTATCCCAAAAATCTGTTCCCGTGGGATGAAAATCACCTTTTAATGTTTTCATAGGAACAACGCGTGCGAAGCGGCGGGGCGCAGCTAGTATATAATAAGCTGATCATTACGGCAGTGACATATCATGACATTTTTTTGTTTAAAAAAATTATCCAGGTATCTGTATAGCCATTGTACAAACGGGCGGTAGGTATAAGGCCAGCCGTTTTATTCGGGCTAGTTTTGTGCCAGCCAAATCGTTGCACGTTGAGTATTCTACAATCAGCCTAGGCATTTAGCTGAATAGCGCAGTTTTGTAATCGGCCTAGCTTTTTACAAACGGGCTAATTCTGCGCTCCGACTGCGACATATCAATGATTTGGTTATTTCATGAAAAATATTTGACTTTTGATTTACATAAATCTCGGCCCGGTCCGCTCAGTAGTTTTGACGTGAAGAGCTTAACAAACATCCATCCATACATCCATTAATAATATGTATAGTGTGAAACAAGGAACTTGTTCAATGATGGGATAGTATCTGGGTGACCGGTTTTTTGGTAAACTGTGCTTATTAGAAATTATAGTAGTACCTGCTATTCGCCAATAGATGGCAAGAAGAGTCATATTTTTCAGTTTAATTCTTAAGTTAATTAAGACAAGGTTGATAATTGAAAACACAAATAATATAGTATTACTATTTGCCAATAGATGTCAGAAAGAGTCAATTGATTTCGTTAAAGTTAATTATTGAAAACATAATTAAACTAATAAAATGACATTTTCTGAAAATGAATCCTAGCTAGATCGATTTATCGCCCCGAAACCATCTGTATACTAAATTTCATGAAAATCGTTAGAGCCTTTTCCGAGATCCGGATTATATATATATATATATCAAGAATTGCTCGTTTAAAGGTATAAGATTCAGTGTGATACAATGAACCTGTTGAATAATGGGATATACTATACCCTTAGTAAGAGTAAATCTACCGTAAAAATATCTAAATTAAAAACCATTGACCCGTAGCCTAGAAGTTGTTCTCAAATAATCAAGCTGACACAGTAAAAATATTACAGTAATATAACTCCTAATCCATCAACAGACCGCATCCGTTCCGTAAAGTAAAGACGCCATTAGCATTTCTACTGTGCTAGGAAATAGCAATAGTGGTCTAGAATTCAAAACATAATAAGTCACACAAAAATATGATATGTTACGTCCTTCTCAGTATTAACTCAATAAATGGCCTAGTCTTGTGTTACAAATAAACGCAAAGACACGCTTTTTCCATTCTTTTGGCGATATACCTACCTACTTATGAACAACATGGATCGAATTGCGACGGGCGTTTTGCACTGTTTACGGCGGGGCGTTATGAACACGTTAACACAAAAAACATATCGCAATGTACGTTGATGTTTATGGATAGGCGGGGCGTGATGAGAGGCGGTGCACGCCGCGTGCGACCCGTGTAAAATCACGTCTCCCTAAACACACTCTACCAACGCCTTAAGGCCCATACAGCAGCGAAAGTGGCGCCCCAATTAGTTTATCTTATTATTGCGATAAACGCAGGTATTTTTAAAAATCCTACGTTCAGTTTGTGGTATCTATTAAAAGCTATTTATTAATGTCTCTGTAATAGTTTCATTTTGTAAAGCTTAGGAAGAGATACGAAGTTGCGCTTTTTGGCCACCAAACTCTAATTTCGCATCTCCTCCTAAACTATATGAGATAAAATTATGAAAGAGGTATTAAAAGATAGCTTTTAGATACCACAAACTGAACGTAGGATTTTTAAAAATTCCTATGATAAACGTAAAAATATGATAAAATAGGTATCGCTGTCAGATTGGCTGCTCCTTAATGTTTGAATTCAAAAATACGTGTTAATTATCTTCTGATAAATCAAACTAACAGACTAATTAGGATCTTTAATATCACTAGTCTATTCACCCGACCTTCCCTTCTGTTTTATCTACACTATGTCTTTAATCTCAGGCATTGTTAGAAAGGCTAAAGGCCAAGGTGTAACGTTACCATCTATTCTTATTGCCAGACGATTTTGTACCTACATACAATGTATATAAATGCGAGAGTGTACTGTCTGGCTTGTAACTTGATTCTTGCCTGTCTATAGATCATCATCATCAGCCTATGTTTGTCCACTGCTGGACATAGGCCTCCCCTAATGAGCACCATAGCGCCCTGTCTTCAGCTTGACGCATCCAGCATCTGCCTGCAGTCTTTCGCAGATCGTCACCCCACCTGGCCAGATGGCGTCCCACACTTTGCATAGATGCGGTCTCTACCCAAGAACTCATTTACCCCAGCGGTTATCGGTTCTTCGCGAGATATGGCCGGCCCACTGCCACTTCAGCTTGCCAATTCTTTGAGCTATGTCGATAACTTTGGTTCTCGGATGTTGTACAAGGTACAATGTGTGTGTAGTACGTGATTTCTAGTTTACTTAATTTCCTAGTACTTCATGATTACAGTTTAGCGATAACTACGTGAGATTATGTATTAACGTGATTTATATCTTCCGTGTTCATCTCTCGTGTTAACTTAAGTCTAATTAATAAATCAGTTGCGAACTTACTGTTGGAGTGGACTTATTACATCAGTACCCCTAACATTCTTCGAACCGGATTCACAATTTAAATCCAAAGTCGCGCTCATTTTTACTGTCTGTCGAAGGACAAAGTGTTAACGTCTGTTCGTAAATCGTTAGCCTAAAGTTATACTACGCCGCGTTTATACGCGTAGTATATTGTGTTCCATTCAGTGCTATTTGGGACCGGAAAGTATCCTGCTATATCAAGTAAGATCTTTCAATTTATTTAACTACCATGGAGAGCCTACTGCACACCCTAAACGGAATCCTTATATCCATGCAGCAGATGGAAAGGAACTTCCACAAGGATTCAGTGAGCCGTAGGACATCATCGTACATTGAGACACGTTTAGATCAGTTAGACCAACTATGGGCAGAGTTTAAATTGAATCACGAAAAGTTGATTGCTTATGGACAAACAGATCATAAATATTTTGTTGAGAATCAATTTGAAAAAACCAGAAGCTATTACGAATCTTTTAGGATGACAATATCATCATGTCTCGTAGCCGAGAATAATCCATCAGGTTCATCCACCGCATCGCATGAACCACAGAAAGCCTCAGTATTGCCAATTAATACACCACTTGTCTCGCCGAGTCCAACGGAAAAAGCTGCTGAGTTATTAAGAACTCAGCGTACACTTTTTAGAGAATTACGTCGCTATACTAACAGCTTCAAGGTAGAGGAGATTAAGGCGAAGTGGGAGCTCGACGATAGGTTAAAGCGTATACATAAGAAATGGGACGAGATAGAATCCTACCATATTCAGATAGAAACTATCCTGCAAGGATCGGATGATGAATACCAAGGTGAATTTAGAAGCTATGAGAAATCATTCGAAGCTCTGTCGAAAGCTCTCAACGAAAGGTTGGCGTCCACTTCTCATATCCATAATGCTACTCCAAAGCTAGAAGTGCCGATATTTTCAGGTAGCTACACTCAATGGCCTGCATTTTTAGATCTTTTCTCCGAGAGCATCCATAACAATCATCTGTTGACAAACTGCCAAAAAATGCAGCATTTGAAGGGAAAACTAAAGGGCGAGCCAGAACGGCTCGTACAGCATCTCCACATTTCATCGGAGAATTACGAGACCGCGTGGGAGCTCTTAAACCACCGGTACAACAACCCTCAAGTTCTGTTTACAAAGCATATTGAACTATTCTTGAACCAGTCTAGCGCCGCTAAACAATCGTCCAAAGATTTAAAACGTATTTATGACACCTCTATGGAGAATATTCACGCCATACAGAATCTCGGGATAGACACGACGACATGGGGGCCCATACTGGCCCATCTCATTTGCAAAAAGCTCGACCCCGAGACTGCGGTAGATTTCAGGGAAACTCGCAAAGCGCCGCGAGAGATACCCATGCTCCAAGAGCTTATGAACTTTCTAGAAAATAAGTTCATTTCACTAGAATCATTATCTAAGAAAGAGAAGGATACAACGCTGCCGCCACAGCCCACGAAATCCCATTCCTTTCAGTCGAATAATAAATTCTTTTCAAAGAGTAACAAGTCGTTTCATAATAGAAACTATCGTTTAAATCACGGTAAGTCAAGTGAGCGCGAATTCAGTGCCGCTGCTTGCACTTTAACTTGTTTATATTGCAAAAATAATCATATGATTCATAAATGTGAAGATTTTAAAATATTGAGTTCCAAAGATAAACTTAGTGCGGTGACGAAGTTAGGTATTTGTCAAAACTGTCTATTTCAGCACGAAATAGGCCAGTGCCGCTCAAAGCGCGTATGTATAGCTTGCAATAGTAAACACAATACTATGTTGCATGACGCATTTATAGCATTAGGCCAGTCCAGTCTCCCCGATAAACCAACGAAATCTTTTCCAAAGCATTTACCGTCTACGGATAAGGATCATAAGGCAAATCACGTGGCAACGGAAAGCGAGGAAATATTACTCACTACGTTATCCCTTAGGGTAAGGTCAGTTGATGGGAGATACGTCACATTAAGGGCTCTATTAGACCAAGGATCTCAGATTTCGCTGATATCCGAAAATGCAGTTCAGTTATTGGGACTGCCTAGGAAAAGCTATAACGCTTCAGTCAGTGGAATAGGTGAGGGATCCAAACAAAGCAGGGGAATGGTTTCGATCGACGCCGAGTCGATTTATGGTGATTATAAATTTACCACTCGAGCACTAATAATTCAGCGAGTTGTTAATAATTTGCCTAATATGTCATTCCCGAAACAGACATGGTTACATCTTGGACATATCCAGCTAGGGGACCCGGACTACAACGTATCAAAGCCGATCGATCTCCTACTGGACGCCAGTGTATATTCGGAAATTTTAATGAGTGGACTCATTAGGGGACCACCTGGAAGCCCCATAGCACAACAAACCCGATTGGGTTGGATTTTATCAGGGAGTGTTAAAAACTTTATATGTAACGTTGTTTTAAATGATATGCCAGACCTTTCTCAGTACTGGGAGATGGAAGAAGTGAGCGATGTTCATTCTGACCTCAGTGCATCAGATAAGTATTGTGAAGACCTCTATCAAGCTACGACAAAACGATTAGCTAATGGTAGTTATGAGGTAGCGATACCCATGAAACCTTATTTCGAGCGGGAGATAGGTTCATCAAAGGGAAAGGCAATAGCGCAATTTCATAATATAGAAAATAAACTTGCAAACAACGAGGTATTTGCTGAGAGCTACAAAAAATTCATGCGTGATTATGAGGAGCTCGGGCACATGAAACGAGTGCAAGGGCAAGGCCTCAATACTGTTTCGTGCTATCTGCCGCATCACGGCGTTTTTAGAGCTGACTCAACGACAACTAAATTACGTGTTGTTTTCAATGCATCATCAAGAACGTCAACCGGAAAAAGCCTCAACGACCTTATGGAACGGGGTCCTAATTTGCAAAAGGATCTACAAACTCTTATTCTTACTTGGCGTCACCATAAATACGTCATAACAGCTGATGTAGAAAAGATGTTCCGAACAATTTTCGTACGAGAGGCTGATCAATCTTTGCAGAGTATCGTCTGGAGACCATCATCACAGGAACCGATAGGGGTGTATTCCCTTACAACCCTCACGTATGGGACAAAATCTGCACCGTATCTTGCCATGAGGACCCTTAAACAAATCGCGATGGACTATAGTAAGACTAATAAATATCCTTTAGCAATAAAGCCGTTGCAGGAGTCCTTTTATATGGATGACTTGCTAGAAGGGGGTGAAACGATAAATGGAACCCGAGACGTACAACAGCAATTAATCTCTATCCTAAGTGAAGCCGGAATGAACATACGCAAATGGTCAAGTAACACGCCGGAGCTTACCAAGGATTTACCTGAAGAAATCGTAGATTCTCCTCTCAACTTTAAGAGTGGAGACTCCAAGAAAACTCTCGGAATCAGCTGGAAGTCAAGCACGGACACTTTCACATATCAGGATAAGTTTAAAGAGATAAATGATGATGACAAGTTAACGAAACGACAGTTATTATCTCATATTTCAAAGATATTTGATCCATTAGGTTGGATTTCCCCGCTCACGATTAAGGCGAAACTTTTATTCCAGAAAACATGGTTGGAAGCTAAAAATGTTTGGGATGAACCATTAAACGAGGAATTTACCAGAGAATGGCATCTATTGAAAACAGACTTCCAGAACCTACATCAATTAGAAATACCTAGGCATTTAGGAAATAAAAATAATGGCTTTCAGATACACGGATTTTGTGATGCGTCAGAGAAAGCTTACGCCTGCGTTATTTACATAGTAACAATTAATGATAAAGGCGAGTACACATCGAGATTGATCGCCGCCAAGACAAAACTAGCACCAGTCAAAACTAAGCTCAGTTTACCAAGGATGGAACTTTCAGGGGCTCTACTCTTGTCTCGTCTAATGGAAAGGGTCCTTAATACATTCTTGGAAAAGGACATAAACATGTTCGCCTGGACCGATTCGATGATTGTCCTGGGATGGATACACGGTGGAGTCAATAGATGGAAACAATTCGTAGCCAACCGAGTACAATCCATCCTTAAAGTCATTCCAGCAATAAAATGGCGGCACGTGCGTTCGGAAGAGAACGCCGCCGACTGTGCGACGAGAGGACTAAGTGTTACCCAACTAGCGGATCACTCCTTGTGGTGGGAAGGCCCTCAATGGCTTCGAAACTTTGACCCTAATCGTCTTAGTACAGAGACATACCAATCTCCCTCCATTGATGCGAAAAGGATATGTGTAAATATAGCCTTAGATCATACAAAAAACAATTTAATTTTAAGACTATTGAATGAGTGTGAGTCAATACAGCGCGTGGCGACAAAAATTGGCTGGCTGTTGCGTTTCATAATGTGGTTGCGCAACAAGCAAATAAATAAACAAAGCTATTTAACAATTAGCGAAATGAATCATTCATATAATTTAATCTTCAAAACAGTGCAATGCTTTGAATATTCAGAAGAGATTGAGCGACTAAAGAAAAATAAACCGCTGAAGGGAGGTAATAAACTTTTATGTCTGAATCCATTCATAGATGAGCAAGATGGATTATTAAAAGTTGGCGGACGACTTAATAATTCGCTCCTTAAGCAATCGGCAAAGAATCCGATAATATTATCTAGTCACAGCCGTCTCACTAAACTAATCATCAGCCAAGCGCACCAAATCACGCTTCACGGGGGTCCTAGTCTAACCCTAGCTTATACCCGAGATCGATTTTGGATAATGAGTGGACTACGGACTGTCAAACGTGAACTAAACAAGTGCGTTAAGTGCAGAAGACATAGCGACCATAGCAAACCACAGTTGCTCGCGGACCTCCCCGAGTCAAGGGTAACTCCCTCCCCACGAGCATTTTCGCGCACAGGAATTGATTTCACTGGTTGTTTTGAAATAAAAGCGAACAAAGGACGTGGAGTAAGGACTCTGAAGGGATACGTTTGTGTCTTCGTGTGCATGTCAACAAAAGCAGTACACTTGGAACTGGTGTCCGATCTTAGCACTCCAGGATTCATAGCTGCGCTTTCTCGATTCTGCTCGCGCCGAGGCACGCCTAGTCACATATATAGTGATAATGGAACGAATTTCGTTGGAGCGGATAGATTGCTAAAGAAAGAATATGAAGCAATCCTACATAGCATAAATCCAGACGTCATTGATCGAGCGAGTGATCTTCAAATAAAATGGCATTTCAATGCACCGGCATATCCTTCCGCGGGTGGATTGTGGGAGGCAGCAGTTAGACGGATGAAGTACCACTTGAAGAGAGTTATAGGAGAGCAAAAGCTCACATATGAAGAGTTCACTACGGTTCTTCATCAAATAGAAGCTTGTCTTAATTCGAGACCTCTGATCGCCCTCACAGAAAGCCCCGATGACATCTACCTTACTCCCGGTCACTTTTTGATTGGAAGTTCCTTGTTATCAAGGCCACCGCCTGATCCCGAACACGTCAATCTGACCAACAGATGGCAAATGGTCCAATCGATAAATAAGGACATATGGAAGGCGTGGTCGTCTGATTATTTACATCAATTACAAGTGCGGTCTAAGTGGAGAACGCAATCAAGAAATATTGAAATTGATGACATCGTGATCGTAAAGGAAGAAAATTTGCCACCCGGGAAATGGCTCATGGGAAGAGTGATAGACGTTCACCCTGGAAGGGATGGACGCGTCCGGGTTGCCTCTGTCAAAACGAAAAACGGAATTATTAAGAGACCCTGCTTGAAACTTTCGGTCCTACCGGTAAAGAAAAATGAGGATGCTGTCCAAGAAGATGATGATGATGTGCAAAATCAAAGTCCACCAAAACAAAAACGTGCGACGAGATCCGGGTTGTGCCATTTCATCACAATGACACTCATGTTGTTCTTGGCAGTACTCTCTCCAGCACAGGGTTCCACTTCTTACAATATTACTTACTTAGATCAAAATCAAAACATTTATTTTGAAAAAATTGCCAATTTGAACCTTATTCGGGACGAGTGGAAGCTCGTAGTTTATTTTAATATGTCGTCATACTGGACTGGTTTAAACAATATTAATAATTATGTTTCCCATTTAAATCAATACCTAAATTCGTCATCGACACCGCTTCCGTCACAATACAAGGGTATCATTGACCAGTTACAGCAAGAGATATTAGAAATTGAGCATTATAATACAATTTTAACTAATAATCAAATAGGCAAACGGCAAAAGAGAGGATTGGTAAATGGAGTGGGTTATTTGGCTAATGCGTTATTCGGTGTCCTTGATGACTCATTTGCAAAACAATACGAGAAGGACATTGAGAAAATATCACAGAACGAAGGTCATCTAAACTTATTACTGAAAAACCAAACCAGCGTCTTAGAAGCTCAATATAATATCATGAAAAGAAATGAAGACATCATGAATAGTAATTTTAAGTCCATAACGCAGCAAATAGAAACTATGCGCCACAGAATGCGCCAGGTACAGATAGAGCAGACAAGTGAGCTTAATTTATTATCACTATCCATGACCGCAAATATTGTCATAACTAGTCTAAGGCGAATTCAAGATAGTTTAATAGGTGTATTAACTGATATCTCACACGGTCATTTAGATATGAACCTGCTACCGCCAGAACAGCTAGAAAAACAGGTCAGCATCATATCCAGTCACCTACGAGGAGAGCTCACGCTAGCAGGCGACAAGGAGACTCTATATGAGCTTTATAAACAAATGAAGGCGAGCGCTAGAGTTGGAGAAAATTTTTTAATCATACAGATAAAGATTCCCCTTATAAGCAAGGAAGCGTTAGAACTAGACAGCGTAGTAAGTCTGCCCCATCAAAACCACGTGGTCAGATTTATCGCGCCATTTATAGCTTTCAATATGCAAAGAGATATATTTATTCTAATGACAACTGAGGATCTTCATTCGTGTATGCACTCTTCAACTAATCGGATGCTATGTCCTTACGATAAACCTATCTTCGAACTACCACTTACAAATGCGATCTGCAATACAAGCATTAACAACAAAGAGAAGTTATGTAATACTGAGGCATTGACCTGTCAGGAACGCTGGGTCAAACTACAAAACAATAACAGATGGTTATTTACATGTTGCAATGAATGCTCAGTGCGCATTTTTTGCGCTGACACAGAAATGCAGATGGAGACATTGACCGGCAATGGACTACTTAGTGTAGGTCAAGGTTGCGTAGTGAAGAGTAATGAGTTTTCAATCTACGGTCACAACAATTACATAAGTCAAGTTAAAATGGAAGGAGATTTACCGACGCTACCGGAGTTTTCCGTTCTCAACAAAATTATCAACTCCTCCGTAATTGCCCAATTTATACCAGCTAACCACGAAGAAGAGTGGTCAAACATGAAAACTCAAATAGAAGACATAAAGGCCCAAACAAACGTATCTCTCAATGTACATGACATTCACCAGTACACACTGATGTACGCGATACTGGCTATACTTATTCTGGCTGGTGTGTGCTACTACGTCATACGACGAAGGAGAAAGGCGCGGCGAGCAGCAGCAGTTCCCCCTGAAGCGGCAACAGTCAGCTCGGCGGCCCTCGTGGGAGGCCCCAAGGCCTCACAGCAGCAACCAGCAGCGTGTGATGAACAGTATGTGATTTCAGTGCGTGATAACCGATATATTAACGGGCTAAATATCCCAACAGTGCTCAGTGATACGCGATTTAAAAATGGGTTAAATATACCGACAGTGGAGTGTCAACAAATTGGAATGTAAAGACTTTAAGACAATAGATTAAGGATTTACAGTTTATCTTACTGTTATTGTATTAATGATTATCTACAGTTACTCGTTATAAAGTTAGTTAATTTGTATAATACGTTTATAATACGTTTACATTCACAGCATTTTATTTAAATCTAGCTATCTATTTTTACGAACTCTAAAGCATTGTATCACTTTTTTGTGGCCAGGATGTACAAGGTACAATGTGTGTGTAGTACGTGATTTCTAGTTTACTTAATTTCCTAGTACTTCATGATTACAGTTTAGCGATAACTACGTGAGATTATGTATTAACGTGATTTATATCTTCCGTGTTCATCTCTCGTGTTAACTTAAGTCTAATTAATAAATCAGTTGCGAACTTACTGTTGGAGTGGACTTATTACATCAGTACCCCTAACAGATGTATTCGTTACAAATCCTATCCTTCAGAGAGACTCCGAGCTCTTTCCATAGCTCGCTGAGCGACTTTAAACTGGTGGACCAGACCTATCGTGAGTGTCCACGTCTCAGCTCCGTAGGTCATAACGGGTAGGACGCACTGATTTAAAACTTTAGTTTTCAAGCATTGCGGTATGGATGACGAGAAGATTCGACATAGTTTTGCTGCTGCCCAGCCTAAATCCACCTCTTGACCTCCTTCTCAAAATTGTTTTCACGTGATCAATAACTTTGGTCTATAGATTGCATAAAGATGTTTAGTCTACAAAATAAAATAAACTTAAAGCCGACTACAGCGTTTACCAATAGTGCTTATTATTTTAACAATGAAATTTTTGACCCTTACTTAGACCCTGTTATCTCGTCAGACCCCCAATATAGTCTGACGTCATATACTCTATAACCACCGGGGTATTGAGACGAATCAATCGATACCTCATTTGTTGAGTTCGAACCAGTAGTTTCAGCGCTACGTGGGAACATAAAAATCGGCTACATATGTATATACAAACAAACATAGAGTGCCAACCTCATAACCCTCCTCCGTTGGTAGTCGGATAAAAATATCACCATCTATTCTTATTGCCAGACGATTTTGTAACTACATACAATGTATAAAATGCGAGGGTGTATTGTCTGTCTTGTAACTTGATACTTTTGGTATTTATTGTCTATGGATCTTTAGTCCAGAATATCGAAGGATAGAAACAATAGAAAATGTCTGAGCTCGACTGTGTTGCTATAAGTGGCTGTCAGGTCCCTTCGCTATAGACAGGAATATACCTACAGGGAATATAATATACAATATACATTACTATTTATCAAGTTATATGTATAGTAAAAAAAAATTGTATAAATGCTTATTTTATAAGTCTATAGAAATAAACGATTTGACTCTGAGTCTGACTCGCGCACCGATGGTTCCGTATAACTGAGACCTTCAGTTATGCCGAATATCATGATTCTAGTTTATTTAGCCTTTCGTCTGACAGCTATCTCACCTGATGGAAAGTGAAGATGTTCCCGACGTTGTATCACGAAGGTCTAGAAGACACCTATACACTTATATCTTAAAGAGACGTAGGTATAATAAAAATATAACATAAAAGGTACTCCCTTGAAGTACAAAATCACCCACTTACGGCTTAGTTACTTTAAGGATTGAGCCTGTATGAATAAAGCACCCTGTCTATCATCGTAGTTTCTAGAACATCTTCTTTACCCTTAGACCCACTTCGTAATTCATAATTACGTCACAAAGTACAACTGGTTACGGTTATACAACTAATGCATCTTCGCACGATTTCATTGTAAGGTGGCGCTGTGGTGGCCGATATCAAAAGCTGGTATCTAGTGGGATATACATACAACTCTATATTTCGTACACCTCAGTTTGTTTGATGTTGTATAAATGAAACAGCCTGTATCGTTGAAGTTCCTAGAACCTGTGATGTTCTTTAACCTTAGACCTACTTCGTGATTCACCATTACGTCACAAAGTACCTGCAACTGATGACTGTTATACAACTAATGCATCTTCGCACGATTTTATTGTAAGGTGGTGATGTGGTGGCTGATATCACAGGCTGGTATCTAGGGGGACTCCCTACATACTACATATTATGTACAACTCTACCTTTCGTATACCCCAGTTGGTTTGATCCTGTATAAATGAAACATCATGTATGTATATTACTTTCCAACTTACGCGATCTGAACACATTATTGTTAGTATTAATAGCTGCGCCCCGCGGCTTCGCACGCTTTGTTCCTATGGAAACGATTAAAGTTGATATCTATTCCGCGGGAACTGATTTATAGGAGAAAAAGTAGCCTATGTTTGATTCCAGGATTAGAATTACCCGCATGCAAAAATGTAGCCCGATTCGTTCAGTAGTTTAGGCGTTAAGAGGTAACAAACATCCATTCATCCAAACTTTCGCATTTATAATATTAATGTGGTAGTGTGATTAGTGTGATTTAACGACGTTGAGTCATCCCGTGACCACGACAGAGTGCTAACCTGTTGAAACGTTGGAAAAAATAGGTAAACAAACGCGATAAATACCCGTTCAATATTACAAATTATACCATTATACAAATTGTACCTGTGATGTTCTTTAGCCTTAGACCTACTTCACAATGCACCATTACGTCACAACGTACCTACAACTGAGGACTGTTATACAACTGATGCATCTTCTCGTCCCCGGTTGGTCCTGTATAAATGAAACAACCTGTATATCGTCTTGGTTCCTAGATCCCGTGATGTTCTTTCGCCTTGGACCTACTTCGCAATGAACCATTACGTCACAAAGTGCCTACAACTGATGCCTGATTATACAACTAATGCATCTTCCCGTCCCCAGATGGTCCTGTATAAATGAAACATCCTGTATATCGTCTCGGTTCCTAGAACCTGTGATGTTCTTTAGCCTTAGACCTACTTCGCAATGCACCGTTACATCACACACTATGTACAATTGATGACAGTTATACAACTAATGCATCTTCGCACGATTTTATTGCGAGTAGCTAAGTAGTTATGGATGATTGGATAATAATTAAGTTTGAGTGTTGCGAGTGTTGCGTGATTGTACGCAACTCGCCTAGTTTTTAACCGACTACCAACGGAGGAGGATTATGAGGTTGGCGATAGGGCCGTCCATTGTGCAACGTAATTTGTATTTGTCTATTCCTGCCGTAGTCGGGTTTTAGTTTATATTATCTTGTTAATCCTACGTAAACATAATAGTAATGGGCTAGTCTGAAAACCAGCGCTGTTTTATGCCTATCCTGGTCTAAAACAGCATAAAGCTGAGGCTGAGCCTTTTGGGCGCACCACGGCAGCGCAGACACGCGTAGATATCCCTCGCCCTGGGCGGGCGGGGACTACCTACCCACCTGTTGATAAGGCGAGTGCACTGTTAGGTGGCCTATTAGCACTTGGTTTTTGTCTTTCAATTTCTTCTTTTTACCTTATGTTCACTAGGTACCTGCTTACCTGTACCTATATACTTAATTATGTATGTCTTTGATGTTTGTTACTGTTCTTTTTAAGCTATTGCATAGCTTCTATCGCGGGCCTTGAGCGCGGGGACCGAATCCAGAAATTCCGTAACGAAAAAACCTTGACGTTTGTCTCTTTAGTTCAGCAACTCGCCTCTAGATGGCATTGCAATAGCTTTACCGCGGCAGTCCCCGAGTGCCACACGTCTTTTTTATTACTTTTCCTGTGCTGTTTGTGTGTGTACCCAATAAAGAGTCTATCTATATATCTATCTATCTATCATAATGTTAAATGTCACAAGAATACACTGTTAACCGACTCTGAAAATAAATATTGGTAGCTGATTTCTCCATCAATTATGCACAGATTTTGATAATCCTTTTGTGTAGAACATAATCCAGTGTTTGGATATAAATTTTATCCTCGACGGATTGCAATCAGTCTCACAAAACTTAATAAACAGTGAATATACATAATATAAAGGAAATTGAATTCGGTATTTCGTTTTTGAAAAGAACTTTTAAATTTTAATTATTTTCTTTTACGCTCTCGGTAAAATGGGTGGAACCCTATGAAATAAAAATTCTATAATTAATTGAATACGTGAATCTCCATATAAATCACTATCTTTACTATTGATTTGATTAACATTTAAAAAAAAATATATACCGATGTATTTATTTTACACAAATTAAAACAGTATCATTCTAGGACTCCATTAGTTTTTAATGTTTTACACATAAATTAAATTACTACATACATAATAAATCCTACTAATATTATAAACGTGAAAGTTTGTGAACATGTCTGTATGTATGTTTGTTGCTCTTTTAGGAAAAAACTACTGAAAAAAAGGCTGAAATTTTGCATACAGGTAGTTCTAGGCCTGGAATAACACATAGGCCGTCTTTTTATCCCATAAATCAGTTCCCGTGCCGCGGGGCGCACTTTACTTTTTTGTAACTTTTGTATGGTTCTTTGCCGCATCAGTTCGTGGTGATATTGTAGTATTTCTTTGCCGCATCCAAGTACTCTTTTCTCTTCCGTGCAGCCAATTTGAGAACCCTCTTCACCAGTGGGTCCTCTTTTAAAGCATTCCTTATTTCTGTTTCATCGACCACTGAGGTTATACTTGGTGTTACCTGGAACACAACAAAATATCACATTGTGTGTAAAATCTATCAGTGTAGACTCTACACTGATACACTGTAGAGGACACAACAAAAAATCACATTGTGTGTAAAATCTATCTGTGTAATGTATACAGGTTGGCACATTTAGATCGGTCTGTATGGGAAAGTCTGAAACTTTAAGACATAGGAAGATCAACTTCAACTTCTTAAGAAAGAAAGAAAGAAAGAATTTATTCGTAGCCACACACCTTATAACAATAATAATAATAAAGGAAATACCAAATATACGTAACTAAGAAAAATATAATAAACATTTGGATTTAAATGTCGAAACCTATTCTGAGTGTGTAGTAGTCGAGTCCCAAGGGTATAAATAACTGGTCTTTCCCTATCTATGTGCGCGGCTAATCAGGTCCAGCCTCAGCTTGATGTCATTATCCACCGAGGTCGATAACGAAGCTGGTCTTATTTCATGGCTTGCTGTGTCTTTGCTGCCACAACTTTTCTCGCCTATCTCGCCGTCAGTTTCAAAGTTGACAGTTTTGCGGCATGACAGATCGAAACTTGGACGGACAAAATCAAGCAGCCGTTTTGAGTTAAGATAACTCTCTCGTGTCATCCTATTCACATAATTATCATTTTATTTATATATCCCTATTATAAACTATACCATTTAATATTATATTTATAGCTTCACCTTGTTTCGTTCTTATTCATACATTATTATGTCTTTGTGTGCGCTGGATCTGAGATCGCGTCTGTCACTTATCCTACCTGGTTCTGACTGAAAACTAGCGCTCCTTCACAAATTACCTCCTCTAGGTTTTTGTGTCTCAATCAACAATCTGGTCTCAGGTAATTTCCGACCGCTTCTCAGGTAACTTCCGACCTACTTTCCGAGTATGAGGGATGAAAAAGAATTTATGTAATACCTTTGTTGTCTTTTTGCTTTGCTGCTTTGGTTTCGGTGTGGTACTTGTCTTGTTATTCCATTCTTCTATCTGAAAAAGTAACATTGTGGTACATGGGTCGCCTAAATGGTCGAAGGCCTGTTGACCAGAAAGAACTTCGTGCCGTCACGTCGACTGGACTGAAACGGCAAAGGACCGAAAGAAACAAAGAAAAAAAAAATATTTTTACCATTAATGTCTTTATAGATAGACAGTAGGTATATTCAATACCATTTTGACTAAAGTCCGCCTTTACTTCATAATTATAATCATCCTCAGCGTCTCACCAGCCTATATTGGTCCATTGCTAGACGCAAGCTTCCCCCTGATAAGCACCTTATTGGGTTTTATCTAATGAGAGTAATGAACAAAATCGCTCTGCATGTGGGTTGGGAATCGTAGTTCATTGTAGAATTGTTGTGCAAGGGCGCTACTGTCCGCTCCTGATAGATATCTCTTAGTCGCTTCTTACGACACTAGCAGGAAGAGTTGGGGTGGTGCAAATTCTATGTGGTTCTAATCCACGTCCATGCGCCGAAGAAGGATATTGGCTCAGGCTGCGCCAACCCCTATGTATACAGGGTGGGGCAAATTTTTGGACCCTTTACCTACCGTTTCTTTTGTAGTTAGAAGGTTTGTTCTTAGAAACCTTCTGTTTTATTTTGAAGAAAACAATATTGATCTTTAGTTTTTGAAAAAAAAGTACCTACTGTTCGCCCAAAAAATAACTTTTGTCAAAAAAAACAAGTTGGTCTTAATCGACTCTATTTCCAACCAGGAACATTTTTCCCAAAGTAACATACCAAATCAAATCGTAAGTTTTTGCAATAATTAAAATAAACTATTCCCATACATTTTCTATGAAAATACGAGTAAGTGAAACCAATATGTCACTCATTCAATGGTTCTTAATTTAAATTCGTATGTACCTACTTTTTTTAAAGGCTTATGTCTCGACCCATGTTCGTTATAACAACGATGGCACACACTCTTAGTCACCTCTTACGACACTAGCAGGAAGAGTTGGGGTGGTGCAAATTCTAAGTCTATGTGGCTCTGCTTCCACGTCCCTGCGCCGAAAAAGGATATTGGCTCAGGCTGCGCCAACCCCTACCAACTCCCATAAAATCAGCAGTTCAGCACACGCTGTGTGTGCTGAACTGCTGAACATATTATGCTCTGTTTTTCAGTCAAAGACCTTTTTACTAATTGGGAAATTTGGTACAGGTTGTTCTACACTACTACCTTCACTTACCTCACTCAAAAGTTCGTTAAAACGTTTTTCGCCTCGACTCAGCTTCACTGCCCTTCTATGCTCTCTCTGTATCACATTTGCTAGTTTCTCCATAATAACCCTTTGTTTATTCAGTGCTTCTATCATTTGCGCTTCATGCTCATCGTCGTCGTATATAACGTCTAAAATCTCTACATCTCCATCGTTATGTAGATTGTCTATATGTGATTGGTGGGAATAGTTGTAAACTAGCTGTTCAGATGGTAGGCGTTCGTACGCTTGCGGTGCGTTATTTGCAAACAGTGAAGTTTCGTTTTTTTCTTGTTCGTCATTTCTGGGTTCGTAGGGACGTTCGTTAATTACAGGTTCGTAGTTAAACGTTGCATCGTAATTGAAAGGTTGAAGATTATCGGGTTCGTAATTTAACATTGGTTGAGGTTCGAAAATGAAGGATTTGTAGGTTGGTAGTTTTGGCTCGGGATTGGTATTTATTTCTGGCTGATGGGAGAAATATGTGGCTGATTCGTAATTTTGAACTAGCTGCGGATTTGAATTTGGTTTTGGTTTGTAATTCATATATGGGTTGGTTTCAGTATTCGTGAGTCGATGAGGTGTTTGATAAGGCGCGATTGCGAAGCTTGAAACTAGTGGCGGCAAATAAGTATCTGAAGGTACGAGACCGAAGTTTTGAATAACAATTGAATTTTCAGTCGAAGTTGAAACACCCTCAAATTGTGGAACGGTTACAGGTTGTAAATGGTGGTGGTTTTTCACGGGTTGGTATAGATCCGGCTCGTAAATTGAAACCAGATTTGGTTTTACGCTTGTAAGAGCAGCAGGCTCAAAATATGAAATGGTTTCAGGCTGAAACTGGTGACGGTTTT
This sequence comes from Eupithecia tripunctaria, assembly GCA_955876795.1. Taxonomy (NCBI): domain Eukaryota; kingdom Metazoa; phylum Arthropoda; class Insecta; order Lepidoptera; family Geometridae; genus Eupithecia; species Eupithecia tripunctaria. The sequence continues at coordinate 1,649,622 of OY041628.1, read as the reverse complement.
GTACAGGTTCATATGTAATCGGGTCCTGTTCATTTCTTTTTGGTGCAGGAGTCGCGGTGTTCTTTTTGGAATATAGCTCTGTTTTATTTGAGGGATAAAGCAAATCGTAATTTACTAATAAAGCATATTTTGGCAAGTCTGTCGATGGGTGTTCATGACTTGATACTAATTTTAGTTCAGAACTAGCTTGTAAGAGATTTTTGGGTTCGTTATTCGTTTCTCGCGACGGTTTGTCATTCCCTGTTTCGAGTTTTGTCCTGTTTTGTCGAGTGACAAGGGTAGTTTCGTAATTTTCGGGTTCCGGTCTTGAAACCAGCGAGGTTTCAGCATTTATTGATTCGTTATTTAATCCAACGTTAGGATAATTTGATGGGACTCTGGTTAATAAAGACAAACCCAAAGGTTCGTATTTTGCGTGTTCTTGGCTAGATTTAAGTACGCCTTTCTGGTCTTCCTTGGGTTCTTGAGTGGAGTTGGCGGTTATAATCAGAGGTTCGTTATGTTTTCTGTCCAAAATGAAAGTTTCGAGATTGTCTATGCGTTTCCTCTTATCAGAGAGACCAGAGAGTTTGTCGTTTCTAGCTTCTTTAGTGGATTGGATGGTATAGTTTAAGAGTGGTGCGTTATGTCTTCTAGATATAGCGAAACTGTCAAGATTTCTTTGATTGTTTCTTCCGATATTGCGACGTCTATCTTGAGATCTAATTAAATCCTTGAGTGGTCTGAAAGCAAGACGAATATTATGAAAAACCTATGGGGAGCAGCGTGTTTTAACTTCATGCGATGGGGGAGTAAAGGTTTGCGGACTGCGATTGATTAAATCGAAAAGAAGTGTTGAAAGACCTCTCATTAATGGGAAGTATAGGTTCGCAGATGGCGATTGCAGATTAAATCAAAAATGAGTGTTGGAAGACCTCGATAGACCAATAACATTACAGTCCATGGATGAAGGTGGCTTGGTCTACTCGAAAAACGAAAACCAAAGTTTTTCGTTCGTTTCGCTACAAAACCGACTCTTATGTCACTCGAGTAAGATAGCGTTTGCAGAAAAAGTATAGTAAAGTATAGAAGTTGACGGATGACGTTGGATCGGAGAACGAAGGACTGCTGATCCGTTCTCCTTGGAACGGATCAGCCGTCGCAGACGCCTTCACGAATGCCCTCCTTACTTACATATAGATTTCGTTCCAGTCAATATCGCCAGCTGCTTGTTTTTCTAATTGTGACACGTTCATTATTACTTTTTGTTTTTCATTAATATTGATCGAAAAATTTCCATTTATTATCATAAAATCTGGATTCGTTTCTTTTATGGTCTTTTGCAGTGGGATTATGGAACCTGAAGCTATGCATGCAGCTGAAAATATAAGCCTTGTTCACGGAGCCGCGGGGCGTGCAGCGGAGCGTGAGCTTCCCGGTCATTGCACGCGCAAACACAAACATATCGTAATAAACATTGATGTTTATGGATAGGCGGAGCGTGAAGAAAGGTGGAGCACGCCGCGTGCAACGCCGTGAATTAAACAAACGCGTTTAAAACCGCTTCTCCGTAAACACACTCTACCAACACCATACGTTTGAATTTTGTGCGGGCCGCGCCCGCGCGTCTTCGTAAACAAGGGCTTAAAATGCCAAAGTTTGGATGTTTAGATGTATATATAGTAGATGGATGGATGTATACCTATATATACCTATCTCGTTTTTCATAGATGTTATTCTAGGCCTAGGGGCATATAAAGTTGCACGAACTTATCTCTAAGAGTGATTTCTTCCAGGCAAACATACATAAAAAAACACATACAGCATAGAACCTCCTCCTTTTTTAAAAAGTTTTTTTTAAAAAGCAAACAAAAAAAACTTACAAAAGAATGCAGCGGAAAATAAAAACATTGAATAAACTTATAATACGCGTATATCGAAAAACCATTTCGAGGTGTGTCTAATGTTGTATAGCCAAGTGCGAGTCAGATAATCTAAACAGGTTCCGTAGCTATGAGTCGTTTTTCCAAAAAATATATTCTATAAACCTTAGAACTAATAGATGGCGTGGATTTTTGACAGAGAGGAGCACATTGGCACATTGGATTTTGGCCGAAGGGTGTCGTGTTCAGGATGTTCCGTGGAAGGCTGACACGCGACACCGCGCGCTCGTCATTGACCCAGTGCCAATGACACGATCCTTTTTTAAGTTTTTAATAGTATGTATGTTAGTCTCTAAGGTATTTATCATATGGGCCCTGTGATGCCTTGAAATAAATGATTATTATTGTCAATGGTATATCATTTAACATTAATGAAGAATTAACAAAAAAAAGAAGAGAAAAAGTGCCTTCTTTTCAGTCTATTCGTACTATTTCTACACCGTAAGAACCGCCTAATTGACGGTGTTTTTTGTGGACTTTCTTGAGTTAGAAAAACAGGAGTACCTATTAGATATTAAGAAATCGTGCAATATAATACATCCCAAACGAACTACGAAAAAAACGTACTCCATTTCCGTTTCTCTACCGCGAAAGGGAAGAGTGAGAAATGAGAGATGAGTGCGGGGAGTTAATTTTAACGCTTTCTGCTAAGTCGTTTTCACGCTCGCTAAGTCCTTTCCGCTCCACAATTTGTTGGTGGAATTACAGATATTCGGATAAAATGGCTCGCTCCGCTCGCGGTAAAAACTCTCCTTTATAATTCAATCTGCAACCCAAACAAATGACATGCAATTCTGTAAAAAAAAAGGCTTACAATACTTTCATACCCAACCCTGAAATAATAATATATTTGTTTAGGACATTTTACTCATAAAAATCCGATAACCTTTTTCGTGAAATCTACCTTGCTTAGAGGAATCGAGACGCGTAAATCTTTACTCTAAACAATTTTAGCTTCATTGCACACACATCTACTTAGAAGCGATCGAAGTATTTGTAAAAAAAAACATTGAATTTTGTCGTCTTCTGACGCCTTTGCAGTGTACCACGTGTTTCACAGTCTCTTCCATATATCCGCCTCGATACAGATCACTGTTTGATGTCGGATATATACCAAGCGAGCGGAGCGAGCGAAGTCTAACGAACGAACGCCGGTATGGACGTCATCGCGAAAGTAAACGAGTCCAAACGAGGGCCTTCGTTCGCTTTCGGCCGTGATCCGGGTGTCGTTCCACGTTGGTTCTATTTTTCTTAATGTAGGATTAAGGCGCATACCCGATCCAATATGACAGCGCCACCTATTTTATCATATTATTTCGTTTAAGATAGGACAATTTAAAAATCCATCGTGCAGTTTGTAGTTTTTATTATAACCTATTTTTTAATACCTCTGTAATAGTTTTATCTTATATAGGAAGAGATGTGAAATAGAGTTTGGTGGACAAAAAGCGCAACTTCGTATCTCTGTCTAAGCTTTACAAAATGAAACTGTTATAGAGGCATTAATAAATAACTTAAAATAGATACCACAAACTGTACAATGGATTTTTAAATATTGTGTGTTTAACGTAATAATAATAAAATATAGGTGGGGACGCGACTTTTAATGGTGTATGCGCCTGAAGGAAAATGGAACGAACGTGATAATCGTCGAATACCATTCGTTTACATTCGCTTGCGTTCGCTCGCTTGGTCTGTATCCACCTTGAGTATCCAGTGGTCACTTGTATCTTGACCTTTGAAAGTAAAAGGCCAATGTCACTTTGACAGGTGGCAAATGATGGGAAATTTATTAGTCTATTAATTTATGTGATTTTGTGAAATTGGAGCGGTTTTAAGTATCTAATTTAGGGTTCCTTTTAAAGCCGAAAGGATAGAATTTCACGATGGATTGAGTGGAGATAAAAATAAGCGACCGCAGAGTTTAAAACTTACATTAAAAAAAATGCGATTTGTAGAGGTTTTTTCCAGGAAGTATTTTGGGTAGGAGGTATTTTTATAGGAGGAGGTAGGTACTTTGAGTTTGTTATCTCGACGACCTCAGTGGTGCGTCGGTATCAGGTCCGCCTGCGACACAGTAGGTTGCAGGTTCGATCCCGCCTTGGAACAAATGTTTGTACGGTCTGCAGATATTTGTTTAAGGTGTTCTTTCTAAGTATGATAAAAAAATATCTACATATCTATGTAGTGTATTGTATGAAGTACATGCTTAGCTTGGGGTTCAAAGATTTAAATCGTTCGATAGGCCCTTTCCATAGTGTTTGTTATCAAACGAAGTTTGTGAGCTCACAAACTTGTCTCTGTCATTTGGAATTAGTGAATTTTGTCTTTTTGTGGTATGCTTGTTCACAAAGTTCGTGATATGTGATTACAAAATAGAAAGCAAAAATAATAGTTAGGTTTACTGACAAAAACACTAATTTTTTCTACTCAAAGTGTGCGTGCGTCGATCTTTTTATAACGCAGGCATTCAAAGAAAATGCCACAGTTTTTGGGCGTAAGGGTGTATCTAACGATTTAAATTGTTGGGGCTTGTTTGTTGGGGCTATATAATGCTGTAAAAAGTAATTGGGATTCTAGATAGACATGACACTAGGACTAGGTACATATTGCTCGATCAGCGTCGTCGTACGGAACTCTTAAAGTTTCGAAGGCTCGACTCACGCTTGACTAGTAAAAATAACTAATGAGATACAATCCAGTATCTGGATTGTATATCATTAGTTATTTTAACTCATTAGTTTGGTAGGTATTGGAAAGTTCTGATATCTGTGGGAACGTATTTTTATCGAAATCGATACCTAAGCCTATCTACGTATTTCCGGGAAACTATATTGCACTGTATCAACATCAACATAAAAAAATATTTATTTCCATAAATACTATAGCCTCCTTATTCATAATGGTCTGCTAACATAAAACAGCTGCTAAGTAGTGTTATTTCTCAGTCTGACTTATGTCAATAGAAGAAGACAGAGCGAGATGTAGTGTGCTATAAGTTAAATTAGCAGACTATTATAGGAGGTAAATGTCCACTTAGAAAAGGGTCAAATTATATAAAAAAATTACACTGACGAGAGAAATAAAGTGGTATATCTGAATAGGCTCCGAAACTACTGGACCGATTTAAAAAAATCTATCACCATTAAAAGGCAAATTTTTCAGGAAGAGACACAAGGCTATATTTTATTTATCCCGGAATTCCCACAAGCGGGTAAAACCGCGAGGCGCTGCTAGTATATCACACTTCACACTAACATTACAAATGCGAAAGTTTGTATGGATGGATGGATGGATGGATGGATGGATGTTTGTTACCTCTTCACGCCAAAACTACTGAACGGACCTGGCTGAAATTTTGCACAGGTAATTCTAATCCCGGAATCAAACATAGGCTACTTTTTATCCCATATATCAGTTCCCGTGGGATAAAAATCACCTTTTAACGTTTCCATAGGAACAACGCGTGCGAAGCCGCGGGGCGCAACTAGTAATAAATAAATAAAGTCCCAGATAATATCGACATCTACGTTACTCGATTTGTTTTTGGTAGAAAATCAGATGAAAATCCTGTACCAATTTGTTTTCGAATTAAAGGAAGCTTCAGTAAACACGCCAAATGAATTTGCCTTTAGAACGGCTTTTATAAAATATCAAAGGGCTTACTTTAATACTTTTCCAATAAAATATTTACGTATACATTTAGGTACAACTACACAGGCGCTGGTATCGCCGGCGTTGTTTTGAAGTGTCATATTTTTGACCGATGCGCGTGATTGGCGGAGCGTGCGTGTGCAACTGCATAGCGCGCCGTCTCGTAGAACCCAATATAGTGGTACCGCTGTGCCTGTGTGCGTAACTGTCTTTATTATTAAGCTTGTCTAAGTTTATATTAGAGAACCCTAGTGTCTAGATAAACCTAATTTAGGATTTCAGACCCTACTTACCATAAAAATGTATCATTCATAAATCAATAAACGTTTTATTGCATCTATCTATCTAAGTGCATAAGTTGATTAAAATAAAGATGATTATTGATATATTTTAATTAGAATTACCTGCGTGCAAAATTTCAGCCTGATCCGTTCAGTAGTTTTGGCGTGAAGAGGTAACAAACATCCATACATCCATACAAACTTTCGTATTTATAATATTAGTGTGTTATATAAGATTGACGACGGCTTTGAAATAAAAGTAGTAAATATCTATGGCGCTCGTTTGCCGGCTGAGGGGGCTACTTAGTACTAACACCAACGCAATACTTACTTGTATGTGTTAGTTTTAGGCCCGTTTTATGAAAGCTTGCTCAGTCATCGATCTATGCTTGAACAACGCTTTTCTATGGCATAAACGTCACTCAAGCGTAGCTCTACGCCTGAGCAAGCTTTCATAATACGGGCCTTAGATTCCTAATAATTGTTCACTGTGTTTGTTCGTGTTACTTAAGTAGTATTTTTTTTTTACCGACTTAAAATAAGGAGGTGGTTCTCAATTCGTCTGTATTAGTAGTTTTTTTATGTTTGCTACCTCAGAACTTTTGACTGGGTGATCCGATTTTCATGATTCTTTTTTTATTTGTAAGCTGGTGCTTTCTGTGTGGTCCCATTTAATTTGGTCCAGTTGTGACTATGGGATCCATAACATTTATTTTGGGTTATAGTTTTAAAACAAAATCAATTATATTTTGTTTGTAGTGTAGTGTTTTCTTTCATTCTATCTAACTTTGTTATCTTGTCGAAAGTCAGTATAAAACGCCACGGGACAACCGCCCGTGGATATGATCCTTAAGATTCGTAGAAATATCTTCCCTCTGTAATATTTAGATGAGAAAAACATTTGATTTCACAAATGTAATTCCGATCATATTTTCGTGCCGGAATGATTTATGAATCGTTGATTTCGGAGGCATATTTAAAGACGGTACTAATAAGGTAATATAAATACAATCGAATAATCTTACTGTAACCTTTTCACGCCTAAAACCCCGGAATATTTTAGATACAACTTATCAGCCTGTATTGTTCTACTGCTGGATGCAGGCCTCCTTCTGATAAGCGCCTTATTGGCGTTTATCTTATGGAGGCCAATGCCCATAATCCTCACGCTGGGCATGCGGGTTGGGGATTGCAGTTCGGTGGTAGAATTGTTCTGCAAGGGGCGCTGCTACCCGCTCCCGGTGGATATTCCTTATTCGATACCCACGGCAGGGTTCGCCCAAGTAACACATAATCAAAATAACAGTACACATGTTTCATTTCATTTCATTTCATTTCATTTCATTTCATTTATTTCAACCATAGGAACACAAGGAGCACTTAGTTATGTCAAAAATTACATGTTTGCCTATGTCTAAATATCAATAAGTTTAAATTAATTCTTATGTCTAAATAATAAATAATAGATACATACATGTGAAACATTATACATGTTTAAACTTAATATTGTTTGAATAAGATCTTTAATAATAGCAAAATGCTGAATTATGATGAGTTCGGACTCATAGAGATCTATCTATTAGAATTCTTAATGCTTGATAAGTTCTGTGTATCTGTCCTACCTTTCTTTATGCTTAATAACCAATCTTCGTACGACTTTTTTACAGACTTTATTAGGGCGCATACCCGAGCCAATCTGACAGCAATTCCTATTTTATCATATTTTTACGTTTATCATAGGAATTTCTAAAAATCCTACGTTCAGTTTGTGGTATCTATTATAAGCTATTTTTTAATACTTCTTTTATATTTTTATCTCATATAGTTTAGGAGGAGATGCAAAAATAGAGTTTGGTGGCCAAAAAGCGCAACTTCGTATCTCTTCCTAAGCTTTACAAAATGAAACTATTACAGAGGCATTAATAAATAGCTTATAATAGATACCACAAACTGAACGTAGGATTTTTAAAAATTCCTGCATTCAACGTAATAATAAGATATAATAGTTGGGGGCGCCACTTTCGCTGGTATGGGCCTTAAGCATTAAGCATTCTAAAGTGGGGCCCTTTTTGTTTGAATAACATCTGAATAGATGGTACTCAGACGTTATTCAGACTAGTATTAAGCTTACGCTCTTCATGATTGCTGTTACTCAAACTTTATTCAGAACGTCGTGCTACTTGGGCGGGTGATGAAATTTGAAGTTCTGCACCACGCGGCCTAAGCAAAGCAGGGGCCTAAGGGGATTATGGATAACCGACTACGATAAAGTTGATTATTGAAAACACGAATAAAACATTATTATTATTCGCCAATAGATGCCAGGAAGAGTCATATTTTTCAGTTTAATGTTTAAGTTGATTACAAAAAAAAAAACAAAACAAAAGGGCATTTATTACTTAAGATAAGAAAAATGAATTAAACAGATTACTTGTGGTCCCCGCACTAGGTTCAGAACCTGTATCGCGGGAGGCCGGAATACAATAAGTGTGTACCAACAGAAGGCAGAGCAGCAGTCCACTCGTGGCAATAACACAATAAGTATTTTGATAAGCTCTAAAAATCTAAAACTAACACAATAAAAAACATCTAAAACTTAAAATAATATGATGAACAGAAAAAAATGTTTTTAAAAGAAGTTAGGCACGTGTCGAGAATACCTACATTTACTTATTTTGCACCACAATTAATTATTTATAGCTGTTTAATAAGTACCTACAATGCAAAGTACAAACATAAAATACAACACGCATGGGGGGCATTACCATAAAGTTGATAATTGAAAACACGAATAAAACATTATTATTATTCGCCAATAGATGCCAGGAAGAGTCATATTTTTCAGTTTAATGTTTAAGTTGATTACCATAAAGTTGATTATTGAAAACACGAATAAAATAGTATTTATTATTTGCCAATAGATGCCAGGAAGAGTCATATTTTTCAGTTTAATGTTTAAGTTGATTAACATAAAGTTGATAATTGAAAACACGAATAAAACAATATTATTATTTGCCAATAGATGCCAAGAAGAGTCATATTTTTCAGTTTAATGTTTAAGTTGATTACCATAAAGTTGATAATTGAAAACACGAATAAAACATTATTATTATTCGCCAGTAAATGCCAGGAAGAGTCATATTTTTCAGTTTAATGTTTAAGTTGATTACCACAGTTGATAAATGAAAACACGAATAAAACATTATTATTATTCGCCAATAGATTTCAGGAAGAGACGATTGATTACGATAAAGTTGATTATTGAAAACACGAATAAAAAAACAATTTTTTAAATGTATCCTAGCTAGATCGATTTATCGCCGCCGAAACCCCTGTATACTAAATTTCATGGAAATCGTTGGAGCCGTTTCCGAGATTCGAATTAGACATAATGTATATTTATATATACAAGGTGAGATACCTTGTTTAAAGGTATAAGATTATCCCCATGAAATAAAAGCCATCAGTGCCTGTGGGCTTATCAGTGCAGTCGGAATCGTGTGTCCATTGGACCAATATATAGACTGAGGTGCTTACTTGAGCTAGAATCTAGCTGCTAGATGATGTATAGAATAAATAAAATAAAAAAAAGACGTGTGGCACTCGGGGACTGCTGCGGTAAAGCTATTGCATAGCATATTTATTAACTTGTGTGCCGGTCGGAGTGGGGGTGTGAGGTTATTTTCGTTACGGAATTTCTGGATTCGGTTATATAAGCGGCGATAGAAGCTATCCAATAGCTTAAAAAGCCGTTTATTCCGTAACCATAAGAAAACAGTTTCAACCATGCTTTTTAAAAAGAATAGCTTGTCGTAATTTAAAATATAATGGTGTCTATTCAGATGTAGCCAATACTAAACTAAACTAATCTAACAGGACTAAAAATAATAATAAATAAATAAATAAATAATGCTGGACAATTCACACAGCATTATCTAGCCCCAAGTTAAGCAGAGCTGAAATGATGCCATGCTTAATATTTTGATCGTTATGACAGGGATGGTGACATTTTTAGTACTGTCAAATTAGTTTAGTTTAGTTTTAGCGACATCTGAATAGACACCATCGTTACTTTATGTCAAAGATCATAGATTCCATGTCAATTTTTATATATATATATATTTTTGATGTGTAGAATAGTCCAGTAATATGTATTTAGTTTAGTTTAATTTTAGCGACATCTGAATAGACACCATCATTACTTTATGTCAAAGATCATAGATTCCATGTCAATATATATATATATATATATATATATATTTTGATGTGTAGAATAGTCCAGTAATATATTATATTTATTTGTTTCCAGGTAGTTACTGGTGTCCACATAGAGCCGGCGCACATCGTCAAGAAGAGAAGCATAGACCAACCCTTACGAATTAGTATATTTTACGATGACTCTGTTTATAGGTAAGTTATCTTTAACAAATAAATTTTATTTTCGTCCCTAGGGACGAAGATAATTGCTCTAATTTTACCATAGGCTTTAACTAAATATCTCATCTATACCGTGTCCATTTTGAATGAAACATAAACGTAAATAAACCGCCCTTACTTAACCTAAAATTCACTTTGTTGGCGCGTCCTTTTTATACGTAATTTTACATTACTTGTCGATTTTAGATCCTCCCTGCAATAAAAATTGCTTACAATTATATCTGAAACTCGACGCCAAGCAAGTGAGATTCAGTTATTTGTGTCGTATTTTGTTTACTAACATGCTTCATTCAAAATGGATAAACCATAAGTTGTTGATGTATGTAAAATAAAATTTACGATTTGTTTTTTATTTTAACTTTCCTTGTATTCGTAATGAAAAGCACAGTGTTTACCTCCTATGAAAGTATTATTTATTTTTTGCTTTATTTGGAGAACAAACAAAGTTTTACACACTTTAGAAATAAACTTAGACTAACTTATTACTAACCTATGAGTATGAGTTTGTCTCTGAGCGACTAAAGTGAGCAAAGGTAATACTCGCTCAGCGATACTCGCTCAGCTGTGCTCGCTTGTAGCCGAGCGACAAAACTATCGGAGCTACATTCTCGCTTCCCTCAACCTCAACTTAAACAGCCTGTAACGGTCCACTGCTGGACGCAGGCCTCCTCCTGATAAACGCTTCATAGGCGTTTAATGGGGGTTAATGCCCACTTGAGGACCTCTGTGACGCGGTGGGCGACGGTCCGCCTGCGACGCAGGAGGTTGCGGGTTCGATTCCCGCCCCGGGACAAATGTGTGTACGATCTGCAGATATTTGTTCAATGCTTTCTGGATGTTTTCTATGTATAATAAGAAATATCTATCTATGTAGTGTATTGTATTGTATTGTATTGTATGTATATCAGTTATCTAGTACCCATAAAACAAGCTCTGCTTAGCTTGGGGCTAGATAATGCTGTGTGAATCGTTGAAGATAAAAAAATAAAAATCCCTACGCTAAGCATGCCGATTGGGGATCGCGGTTTGGTGTAAGATTTGTTTTGCTGGGGGCGCTGCTGCTTGCCCCCCGATGGATATCTCTTAGTCGCCTCTTACGACACCCATTGAAGAATTGGGGTGTGCAAATTCTAAGCCAGCACCACAGCTACCTAATCGCTTTCCACTGCTCGCCGACTGGTTTCTAGTTACTCGCTGTACTCGCTTCTCGCTGATCGTCGGCGATGAGACAACTATCTTAGGACTTATACCATTAAGGCCCATACACCAGTGAAAGTGGCGCCCCCAACTATTTTATCTTAGTATTACGTTATAAGTTACTTATGCCTCTGTAATAGTTTCATTTTGTAAAGCTTAGGTAGAGATACGAAGTTACGCTTTTTGGCCACCAAACTCTATTTTCGCATCTCCACCTAAAACTATATGAGATAAAATTATTACAGAGGTATTAAAAAATAGCTTATAATAGAAACCACAAACTGAACGTAGGATTTTTAAAAATTCCTATTTTATTTCCGTAAAAATATGATATAATTAATTTTGTTTTAAAAAACTATAAACCGACTTCAATTTTTACAGTTTTTTCATGAATTGTCATAGATCCCATTGTCAGAACTGAACAAAATGGGAGCACATGGGAACCACCAGATTTCATATAAAAAAAGAATCATGCAAATCGGACCACCCAGTCAAAAGTTCTGAGAAAAAAAATACAGAAGAATTGAGAACCTCCTCCTTTTTTTGAAGCCGGTTAAAAAAAATATCGCTGTCATATTAGCTCGGGTATGCGCCTTAATAGAAGATAAAATATCGTTTGATGGAGCAATACAACCCTGAATCGGTAATTATCTTAGTCAAATGGCGAAACGGCCAGTTAAGTGATACTATCGTTTATTAAGAGTATGCAATAACGCCGCTACGAGATGGATTTCGAGCGGGATGACAAGATATGGTTTTCTCGCGAGTGAAAAGTACAGAGCAGAGACGTGCACCGAATTTTCTATGCGCCATAACTGTTTTTACCTTTATCGTGTCCATTTTGAATGAAGCATGTTAGTAAATAAACCGCCCATACTTAACCTAAAATTCACTTTGTTGGAACCTAAAATTCACTTTGTTGGCGCGTCCTTTTATACGTAATTTACATTACTTGTCAATTTTAGATTCTCCCTTCAATAAAAATAGCTTACAATTATATCTGAAACTCTACGCCATTCAAGTGAGATTTTGTTATTTGTGTCGTAGTTTGTTTACTAATATGCTTCATTCAAAATGGATACGGTATAATTGCAAGTTGTGGAAACAACCAATCGAAAAATAAAAAAGATATATCTAAAGAAATTCTACTTACCAAAACAAAAATCGAAGAACAAAAGTGTGCTGTTCCTATGATAAATAGCAAAATGTGTGACATTATGTAACATTTCCCTAAATATGAAGGTGGTATTTTTCACAGATTCTGAGATAAATAACGATTTTAAAGTACAATTTTGAAGTAAATAGCTTATGGCACACTCTTAAGGACTTGCAGTTAGCATTGCAATTATGGAGAAAACTTTAGAAAACTGCATATTATTATGAACTACGGTAGACGTGGCTACTTAGAATAGAAAGGCTTTATATAAGGGCCTACTATTTACTTTTAATCTAAGTCAAAATGAATAATTCAAAGCGTTACCTAAAATCATTTTTGCTCTTAAGGCGCATACCCGAGCCAATCTGACAGCAATTCCTATTTTATCATATTTTGACGTTTATCATAGGAATTTTAAAAAATCCTACGTTCAGTTTGTGGTATCTATTATAAGCTATTTTTTAACACCTCTTTTATAATTTTATCTCATATAGTTTAGGAGGAGATGCAAAAATAGAGTTTGGTGGCCAAATAGCGCAACTTCGTATCTCTTCCTAAGCTTTACAAAATGAAACTATTACAGAGGCATTAATAAATAGCTTATAATAGATACCACAAACTGAACGTAGGATTTTTAAAAATTCCTGCGTTCAACGTAATAATAAGATATAATAGTTGGGGGCGCCACTTTCGGTGGTGTATGGGCCTTAAGGCGAATACCCGAGCCAATATGACAGCGATATCTATTTATCAAATTTTTACGTTTATAATAAGAATTTTTAAAAATCCTACGTTCAGTTTGTGGTATCTATTATAAGCTATTTTTTAATACCTCTTTAATCATTTTATCTCTTATAGTTTAGGAAGAGATGCGAAAATAGAGTTTGGTGGCCAAAAAGCGCAACTTCGTATCTCTTCCTAAGCTTTACAAAATGAAACTATTACAGAGGCATTAATAAATAACTTATAATAGATAACCACTAACTGAACGTAGGATTTTTAAAACTTGCTGCGATTAACGTAATAATGAGATAAAATAATTGGGGGCGCCACTTTCACTGGTGTATGGGTCTTAACTGAAAGTAACGAAACCGAATAAAGGCAAATTATTTTTTGTTTTTCTAAGTTTTCCTATAACCGCTGCTAGTAAAATGTAATTCTGGTCGTCTAGTAGAAATCTCTGCAAGGGATAAGACCGAACAATTGGATACGATTAAGAACCTCCTACTAAAACTTTTATTCCAAAAACAAACATAGGATTGGCAACTTAGTTATGCAAAGATTGTATTAGTTGATAAGCGATAAACTTGCTAGTAGTATAAATATTTACACAGCATTATCTAGCCCCAAGCTAAGCAGAGCTTGTGTTATGGGTAGATAACTGATATACATAATACAATACACTACATAGATATTTTTTTTATCTTACAAATAAAACATCCAGAACGCATTGAACAAATATCTGCAGATCGTACACACATTTGTCCCGAGGCGGGAATCGAACCCGCAACCTCCTGCGTCGCAGGCGGACCTTCGACCACCGCGTCACCATGGGTTTTAATAATATGTTTAACGATATGTTCTAAAAATGTAGATACCTACGTACTTTTAAACCGACTCCAAAAATAGGAAGAGGTTCTCAATTAATAGACTGTATTTTTACTTATAATAGATTGTTTTTTATTTTTGTTAGTTACCTCAGAACTTTTGACTGGGTGATCCGATTTTGATTATTCTTTTTTTATTTGAAATCTGGTGCTTCTTGTGTGGTCTCATTTCAATTTGGTCCATTTCTGACAGTGAAATTCATGAGAAAACCATATAATTGAAGTCAGTTTATAGTTTATTTATTTTTTCTACGGCATCCGACTTCGTGGTGTGATGGTTCCTTTCATTCATCCTCGTACTGAAGAACGCGAGTTCGACTCCTGTTGGAGTGATTATTTTTAGGTTATAGTTTGATTTCTTATGATAATTTTTGTTTTCTTTTGGTTTCAGGTTAGAAGATGAAAAGTTCGTTATGATCAATGTAAGTCCTATTTAATGATAAAGTTTTTTTTTTCGAAAAACACTTGTTAAGGCGCATAAAAGAGCCAATATGACAGCCCCACCTACTTTATCATATTATTACGTTTAACACAGGAAATTTTAAAAATCCATCGTACAGTTTGTGTGTATATATTATGAGCTAATTTTGAATACCTCTGTAATAGTTTTATCTTATATAGTTTAGGAGGAGATGCGAAAATAGAGTTTGGTGGCCAAAAGGCGCAACTTCGTATCTCTACCTAAGCTTCACAAAATTAAACGAATACAAAGGCATTAATAAATAACTTATAATATACATATATCACAAACAGTACGATAGATTTTAAAAACTTCCTGTGTCTAACGTAAAATAGGACAAAATTGGTTGGGGCGCCACTTTCACTCGTGTATGCGCCTTAATAGTTGATGAGTACATGCAGATTTAATAAAATATGATCACAGTCAAAATTAATACGAGAGTGTTGATTATTATAATTGACTAGCTGCGCCCCGCGGCTTCGCACGCTTATCCCACGGGAAATGATTTATGGGATAAAAAGTATCCTATATTCCAAGCCTAGAACTACCTGTGTGCAAAATTCAACCCGATCTGTTCAATGCGCCTTCTTGGTGTTTATCTAAAGGGGGTAGTGTAGTGCCCATAATCCCCACGCTGGGGACTGCAGTTGGTTGCAATTAATTATTTGTATCCTCAAACCGTTTTGCTACTTCGAATCTAATGCCTTTTGTAACTGACTTCAAAAAAGAGGAGGTTCTCAATTCGACAGTATTTTTTTATGTTTGTTACCTCGAGAACTTTTGACTGGGTGTTCCGATTTCGATAATTGTTTTGCTAACGAAATGAACTTTTTGTACAATCAAGATAAACACATATTTTATTGAATTAAAACACAAAAAATAAAGTAAACAATTTTATTTACATGCATTAAGATTACATTAGCATTAGATTTCTTGCTATAAATTTATAAAATCTTATGCCGCGTACACATCTACTAACCGCGGCTGCAATGTAACGCGAATTTAACTTACATAGCAGGCTTGGTCCGCGCTCACAATGCATACTCATTTTTATCTGCGTGTTTATTTATATTAATTTTACTGACATTCCATATTATGACAATTGTATGTATAAAACTTTTATTTAGTAATTCTGTTATCTTTTAATTAATGTAATTGGTTTCTTACAACCGTTTTAATTTAAATAAATAAATAAATAAATACTCATTATCTACGATTTGCCTTACATTGAAGGCGCGGTTCGCGCGCACAATGCATGCACATTATCTACGATTTGCCTTACATTGTTTCGCGCTCGAAAACCGGACACATTTACAGGTGCATTTGCATATGTGTACGCGGCTTTAAAACAGTGGTAATCGGTGTTGCCACAGTACTTCCTACCAATACCTTAAAAATCTGATAAAGTAAACTATATTTTCAGAATACAATACTACCAGAAGCAGTGAAGTTTTGGGAGCAAGCACTGAAAGTAAGAAAAACTGGAGGACCCATCAAATTAAACAGGTAGGTAAAATTAAAAGTTACTTTATTATAAGTTTATTACGGAGGCAAGCGGTTTAACTACGAACCTTATTTGTGTTGGAAGAACAACGTTTCATCGGTCGGGTTCTCGTAGAGAGGACGTGCGCGTTTAGACTAGAACTGCACTCACCCTGAAGATGTCCCTTGTTTAACGAATGAAACGTTGGTATTCTTCCAACACAAACAAGGTTCGTAGTTAATCCTCTTACATGCGTAATGAATTCGTTCAACTACGATAATTTTTATAGTAAAATATTTAATAAGTGCATTTGCATAATGCTTAAAGAGATCTATATAAATAAAAAATGCTGGACAATTGACACAGCATTATCTAGCCCAAAGCTAAGCAGAGCTTGTGTTATGGGTACTAGATAACTGATATACTTAATACAATACACTACATAAATAGATATTTTTTAGTATACATAGAAAACACCCAGAACGCCAGAACCAACGAACTTAGAAGTGGAAGTTTTATTAAATTCTACTTATTATAATAAATGCAATATGATATGAAATATTTGATTATTTTGAGCGAAGACAACACTAGAAATACATTTGTGAAAATTTCAGTTTGAACTGAAATTTGCCTAGTGCTGGGGCGCTTTTCTGCTAAATTAAACGGATTAAACTAAGTTATTCTGTAATATTGGTACCGTCACTGAAACGGCATCGTGAGAATAACACTATTATAGTTTAGTTACATTTAAACTCATCTCTACGGTGAATGTCTTGTGCTATAGTATATCTGAGACCATGTCTACGGTGAATGTTCCGCGCTATAGTATAAGTATATCTTCGAATTGAACAACGGTCGTCGGGAGCCAATCAACTGGTTACAGTTCGGTCAGGAGTATTGTAGCTAGTTACACCTTAACTCTTTTTTAGTCTACGGTGAATGTCTCGCGCTAAATTATATCTTAGACCATGTCTACGATGAATGTCCCGCGCTATAGTATATCTAAGACTATGTCGTATATTTTAGTTAGACCATTTATGACGGTGAATGTCCCGCGTTAAATTATGTCCTAGATCATGTCTAAGGAGAATGTCCCGCACTATAGTATATCTAAGACCATGTTTAGGGTAAATATCCCGCGCTATAATATATCTTAAAACCGAAAATTTGTCGATAGGAGCCAATCAACTGGTCACAGTTCGGTCAGTAGTACTTTAACTAGTCTACGTCAAATGTCCCGCGCTAAAGTATATCTTAGACTATATCTACGGTGAATGTCCCGCGGTATAGTATATCTTAGAACCGCACATCGGTCGCTGGGAGCCAATCATCTGGTTACAGTTCGGACAGTAGTGATTCTTCTCTTTCAGGTAGTCGATGCAGTAGATGAAGACGACTAATGGCAGGATGCTGAAACAAAATTTCGATTTTATTAGTATGTTAGAGACGATCATCGGTTGCTGGTAGCCAATCAATTGGTTCCAGTTCTGACAATAGGGTTTATATAAATAGAATTCATTAATTTTTTAAATCGATATCTTAGCTTAATACATAACCAAAAATATAACACTCACAAAATATTCAATTATTGAGTGAAAAAACAAAAAGTAAAACTGCACTCAGGGCTGATAAAAACGCTGCCATTTTGGCCCTTGCATTCTGTGACGTCACAGATTACCGGATCGCCTTTGTCAACTCAAAGTCAAAGCTTCATGACAATACGAAAATGTACAAGTGTGACGTCACGCTTCGACTGCCAATAGCGTTGCGTTTAGAAATTTTGGTATAGAGATTTAAAGTATCAACTTTTTAATGATTAAATTTCACAATAAAAACATCAAAAAACTCAAAATTGAATGTATACAGATATATTTCTATATCAATAGAGAATACGTAGAAAGATTTTGAAATGACATGCATGTACCGTATTCAGCCCCATTGTATACAGGGTGGGGCAATTTTTGGCCCGTTAAGGGTAGCTACCGTTTTTTTTGGTGTTAGGACGTTGTGTTGTGAAACCTTATGTTTTATTTTGAAGAAAAAAATATTGACATTTTTAGTTTTTTGAAAAGTACGGTTCGCCCAAAAAATGACATTTATCAAAAAAACAAGTTGCTCTTAATCGACTCTATTTTCAACCAGGAACATTTCTCCCAAAGCAACATACCAAAAAAAATCGTAAGTTTTGGCAATAATAAAAAAAACAATTCCCATACCTACATTTTCTAGGAAAAAACGAGTAAGTGAAAACAATAATGTCACTCATTCAATGGTTCTTTTTCTATAAAGTGAATAGTTTCCAACCCCGGATTGCTCGATATCTTTTGTTTTTAGCGCAAAGCAAAATAGTTTCTAACTGGATAGGCGTTCGTTTAGCGATCATAAATTGCGCCTTACCACCACTAGGTTGATTTTTCTGTGAAGTGAATAGTTGCCGACCCCGTCTTGCTCGATATGAATAAATAAATAATAAATAAATAATGCTGGACAATTCACACAGCATTATCTAGCCCCAAGCTAAGCAGAGCTTGTGTTATGGGTACTAGATAACTGATATACATAATACAATACACTACATAGATAAATATTTTTTATCATACATAGAAAACATCCAGAACGCCCAAAACAAATATCTGCAGATCGTACACACGTTTGTCCCGAGGCGGGAATCGAACCCGCAACCTCCTGCGTATATCCATTGATTAATTAAAAAGGGAAGATGAGGTACAAGTTTCTCGAAAATGGCAACCTCATATTGTGTAAAATTGTGTGCTCCCAGCTCAGTCACCGTCGGACCGGCGGCGGCACGGGCGGTCGTGTTGTCTCGGTCTCACTTCGGTCTTAGATACGTCTTTCCGTCTTTGTTCTTCTTTGTATTACACAGGACTGGAAATATAACTATGAGCGTATGAGTTTGCGTGTAATTGTAACACATGCCATTTTTTTAGTAAACGATGGGAGAACGTAACCTATCTTCCCTCTTTAATTAATCAATGGGTATATCTTTTGTTTTTAACGCAAAGCAAAAGAGTTTCAAACTCGATAAGCATAAGTTTGGCAATGGTACTTATACGTACCATATCAAAAGAAAGGAGAGCGCAAGAGTATGCGTCATGCATCCCGTCTCCCTGATCACCAGGGTGTGGACCCTCATGCCGCAGTGCTGGCACGTCAGGTACTTCCGACCAGGGTTGGGCATACCCATCGGACTGATCGGGGTGACGCTCGGCTGGTCTATTGGGTAGCTCTGGTAGTCTGGAAATAAACATAAAATTGGGTTTAAAGATTTTTGGTTGTTATAGTTTTATACTAGGGGTAGTTTCTTATGAAATCAAATAAAGTCCCAAAAAATTTCCCAGAGTTTTTCGGGTCGATGTCGTTTCGGGCTATCCGACATCGTAGTCTAGCGGTTATGACATTTCCGTGCTGATAATTGGGTTTTAAAAAAAAAACTATAAACTGTCTTTTATGTCAATTTTATGGGTTCTCATGGATGCCATTGTCAGAACTGGACCAAATTAAAATGGGATCACACGGGAAGCACCAGCTTTCAAATAAAATCATCAAAATCGGATTACCCAGTCAAAAGTACTGAAATAACAAAAAAAATACAGTCGAATTAAGAACCTCCTCCTTTTTTGAAGTCGGTAAAAAAAATGGAATGTCCTTAATGTCCAATTTTGTGTTTATTTAATTTGTATTGAATTGTACTGGGCCGTTCCCAGTTATTTTGACATTACTCCCATTCGCTAAGGTCATGTTGCGAATAGGACGTTATGTTCATATGCCGTTTTGCTTTTAGGACATTCTGTTAATAAGACGTTCTGCTTTTAAGCAGAACGTCTTTCCTATCGAAAGGACATTTAAAAATGTCCTTTCGATAGGAAAGCTTTATAATTAACTTAAAGAGGAGATTCTTCAGCTGAGTGTAAGAGTTTTTTATGCATTTTCTTGTTTGTTAAATATGGACCCGATAACTAAATAAAACCGGCAAGTGCTTGTCAGACTCGCGCACGAAGTTTAGTATAGCAGTATTTATTTTTCAGTATTTCAGTATTTATTTGTTCACCATTTCGTTACACTAAATAACGTTCCGTACCATTACCTTTAAAAATCATGGATATTAAAGTGATTTATGATCTGTGATACTGTTCGTTCATACATTCGTTCTTATGTACGTTCCATTTGTTCATCGTTCTCTCGTTCAATATACATCGCGAACCACTGCGCACGCAACAATTCTTTTATTTCTATAAATAAGAGAAAGCAGCACCCCACAACAAAGCCAGGACCTTTTCAATAGATCTAAAAAAAATCCCATGAGCTCGACGCTCATCTATGTGTTTTATGTGAGAAATAAATTGTTCACTTTTGCTTTTTTTCTTCTTCTTAGTCGCTACTAGGGCTTGCAAATATTCGAAAATTTTTGATATTCGAATATTCGAATATTTTTCGGCTACTATTCGAATATTCGAATAATAGAATATTATATAGAAAAAAAGTATTTTTTTATTAAAATCACATTATTTTATTGTAATAAGTATTATTTCCATGAACTATTATAAATATCAAATGTGTGTCGCTGTAACGACAAGACATTGGCGATATACACGCACAATCAAGCAAATTTTTTTAAAACAGTCTTCAAAATCTAGGGTATTTTAATAAAATTTTACACAACAAGTAAATAAACACGTTAAGTAACGATAGCGCGTTAGTATTTACTAAAGTACAAAAACATGGTATTCTAAATCACAAATTATAAAATTAGCAATTACTCCTCCCTAACTTTATCTTATTTGTATCATTATCATCATCACCTATATTAGTCCACTGCCAGACATAGGCCTCCCCTAATGAGCGTCATAGCACCCTGTCCTGTCTTCAGCTTGACGCATCCAGTATCTGCCTGGATTCTTTCGCAGATATTCATCCAACCTGGCCGGAGGGCGCCCTACACAACGTTTGCCGAGTGTCGTGGTCTCCACTCTAGAACTCGTTTACCCCATCGGTTCTGCGCGAGATATGGCTGGTCCACTGCCACTTCAACTTGCTAATTCTCTGAGCTATGTCGAAAACTTTAGTTCTCTGTCGCATGTGTTCGTTACGAATCCTATCCTGCAGATAGACTTCGAATATAGCTCTTTCCATAGCTCGCTGAGCGACTTTGAACTGGTGAATTAACCCTATCGTGGGAGACGCGGACAGCGTCTCAGCTCCGTAGGTCATAACGGGTAGGATGCACTGATTGAAAACTTTGGTTTTCAAGCATTGCGGTATGGATGACGAGAAGACTCGACGTAGTTTTCCAAACGCTGCCCAGCCTAGTTGGATCCTCCTATTGGCCTGCTTCCCTAAATTGTTAGAAAGTAAGTGTACTCGGAAACAATTTCGAGAACCTGTCCATATACGACGACCGGCCCCGGATCAATGAGGCCATTGATCATGACTTTGTTTTATCCAAATTCATGCCAAGACCGATGCGTCGCGAGGCTGAAGCTAGGCCGTCCAGCATCCGGTTCAGCTCCTCCAGCGACTCCGTTACTAAGACTATGTCATCAATGAATCGCAGGTGTGAGATGTAATCGCCGTTTATGCTAATGAAAGGCAAGGGCTGTCCAGTCTAGCGTCTTAAACATAATATTTCAACTCGCTCGTGAACAATCGGGGATATAACATCCACCTGCCTCACTCCTCTGCGCAGTTTGGACTGCTGGTTCTGTACTTGGACACTCGTGGTGGCGGCGTCGTAAAGACATCTCGGCACCTCGATATAACGAAAGCCTACTTGGCATGGCTGTAAGGATTCCAGAACAGCCCAGGTTTCGACAGAGTCAAAGGCCTTCTCATAGTCCACAAAGGCCAGACACAGGGGCTGATTATACTCTTCGGACTTTTGAATAATCTGTCTCACTGTGTGTATGTGGTCTATGGTGCCATATCCTCCGCGAAACCGGGCCTGTTCTGGGTTCGCGTTACTTCGTACAATAAAGATAACCACCACGACCGCGTGCAATACACAAATGAACACAATTCTGCGTTAACACAAGGACATTCACGTGAGCGACAGAGACGGATAGACAGAAGAGTATCGTCAAATATGCGAACTACACTGCACTATGCAGTCGCGCGCGGCACTCCCGATTACTCCCGAGTGTTTTCGAACCGTGTTCGAAACCGTTTAACTTTTACCTGATCAACGTAAACTTGTATTGTCTTGTATGGATATACCGCGCGAACTTTTAAGTGGCCTTTTATCCACATCAGAATTTTGACTTTTTATTTAAATCGAATATTCGAATATTGCAATATCAGTATTCGAATATTCGAAATGATTTAATATTCGAATATTCGAATGCAAGCCCTAGTCGCTACACTCTTGACAGATTGGTCGTGGTCGCCATATCAGGGAGGGTGGCACGCTGTACAATACGGCGCCATTCTTCTCGCACCGCTGTTTTCCTGGTACATTCATGTAGGGGACCGTTTAGTGCAGTTTTGACTTGGTCTGTCCAGTGCTTAGGGGATCTGCCGCGAGCTCTTGTACCATCAACTTTGCCTTGTACCACAAGCCGTTCCACAGAGACGTCTCCTCGGCGCGAAACATGTCCAAAGAATGTGAGAATGCGACCTTGGACGATGGAAGAAAGACGCTGATTGACACGGAGTTCACTAAGTACAGAGACGTTGGTTCGGAACTCGGTCCATGATACGCCAAGCATTTTTCTCCAGCACCACATTTCTAGAGCGTCTATCTTCTTTCTTTTTTTCTATCTGACATAAAATCAAAAGTATTTTTTGTATGCGAATAATTACCTCCAGGAACTATAACTTGCGTCCTAGGGGGTCTTGGAGGGCTGGTTGCCCGAGGCTGTTCCATCATGGGTGTCTGCAGCTCCTCATATGCAGGTGGTGGTTCCGGGAACTGGGATGCTGGTATGGTTTCGAAGGCAGGGCTGCCGCCGTAGATGTCTGTTTGCTTCGACATTAGGGCTGGCACGTTTAGGGGCTGGTGGGCTGGAAAATAATAATAATCACACTAATATTATAAAGGCGAAAGTTTGTATGGATGTATGGATGTTTGTTACTTCTTCACGCCAAAACTACTGGACGGATCTGGCTGAAATTATGCATACAGGTAATTCTAATCTTGGAATAAAACATCAGCTACTTTTTATCCCATAAATCTGTTCCCGTGGGATGAAAATCACCTTTTAATGTTTCAATAGGAACAACGCGTGCGAAGCCGCAGGGCGCAGCTAGTATAATAATAATGCTGGACAATTTACACAGCATTATCTAGCCCTAAGCTAAGAAGAGCTTGTGTTATGGGTACTAGATTACATACATATAACATATTGTATTTATAGTCTTTTATATGTTTGTTACCTCAGAACTTTTGTCTGGGTTGTAAGATTTTCATGAGAGGTAGTATTCATAGAGTTGTCCAGGATAAAAAATTGTCTAATAAACCTTTGGCCTTTCATTTATCTGTTGTATGAAATCGAGTATGTGTAACAAGTTCTTATTAACAATACCAAGTTCACGGTTCAATTATAACTATTTCCATAGTTAAGAATAAAAAAAAATTAAAAACCCGACTTATTTTTCGAGCGTCACTAGCGTATGAAATCGAATCCCCAATATATTTGACGATATGTATGTTTTTATTTATGTCTATGTATTATTTTATTACTTCTTTATTTTTATAATATTTTAAAACCTACAGAAGCACATAAATCCCCGTGTGTCCTATGATCCTATCCATCCATGGTTGTCTGGTAGAGATTGCTCTTGACCAGATAAGACCGCCAACTGTCGCTTAGTTTTAACTTTTTCTGTTGTAAATAGTTCCTTTTAGATTTAACTGTGCATTAAAGTATCTATCTATCTATCTATCCAATCCCAAAACTGGCTCAACTATCATCATCTACAAAATCGGCTCTGCCTCATTTTTGGAAATGAATAAGCCAATTTCCAAGCAGGTTTAGAATAAAGTCTACAAATACCTGTAGAAGGACCAGCTCCGCTTGCACCACCAAGATCCAAAACATTCGGTCTTCTCGCTGGTCTGCTGACATACTCATCATCAGAGTCTTCTTCCCCATCCTTGGACCTGTCGATCCTTCTGTTGTCGAATTGGTCGTAGTATATTGTGTCCTGGAACAAGGAGGAACAGTTACATTAATTGAAAACCACAATAATTGATTTCTGAAAGCTGGTGCTTCCCGTTTGGTTCCATTTTAATTTGCTCCAGTTCTGACAATGGGATCCTTATAATTGAAGGTTTATAGTTTTTTTTAAACAATTAAAAAAACTATATCAGAACTGGAGCAAATTAAAATGGAACCAAAAGGGAAGCACCAGCTTTCAAATAAAAAAGGATCATGAAAATCGAACCACCCAGTAAAAACTTCTGAGGTAACAAACATAATAAGAAATACAAAAAATACAGTCGAATTGAGAACCTCCTCCTTTTTTTGAAGTCTGTTAAAAAACCCGACGCTGGCCTTTGGTATCTGGGCGTTGTCACCTCCTATCCTATATATAACTACCTAGCTTAGTCAGGACCTGCCAGACTCTAATTCTAATTCTAAGTTGGAGAACTAAGATCTGCACGGACGTCTCGCATAGGAGTGTATTGTGTATTATCCCCCTGCCTTCAGGCCCTAACCAGCCCAGCTCCTTGAAGTATCGGAGCAGGACTTTAGGTGACTGACAGACTCGTTTCAGCTTTTCTGTGGGTGTGGACGGGGTTGATTCCTCAATGAGGCACTTCAGCCCTGTTTTGTGTCTGGCCTCCTCTGTGGCCGTGCAGTGTACCACGACGTGTTCCACCTGCTAGACTCCTGGCTGTTACTGTTTAAGCAAAACAAGCCAAACATCCTGCGCCTAACCTCTCCCCGGCCATGTCAGTCCACCGTCCCATCGGATTATGAAGACAAACAGAGAGTGCTGTTAAGCCGTCGTAATCTTCGTTGAAACTGAAACTGGCCGTTTCGAAATTCGGTTAGGAGAACGTCATCATTATCATCCTAAATACCTAGTCTTAATCTTCGTTGAAACTAAACCTGGCCTTCTAGGAGGACATCGTCATCCTAAATACCTAAACAAAAGCTCCCTGCCAGCTTATACTCCGGAAGGTCGATGTAGGTAGACCAGAGACGCATCTGTTCATATCGCTCGTATAGGATAGACTTCTACTCCCTAGGTATCCTAAATACCTGAACAAACGTGGGTTCCTCCGCGGTCACAGGTGTCCGAGCCACATCGCTGCCACATGGTTCAGGCTCTGGAAGGTCGATGTAGACCACAGACGCATCTGTTCATCTCGCTTTATCTGTACTGGGGCTTGTTGTCGTGATCCAAGGAAGTTGCTAAAGAGGACAGACTTCAACTCCCTAGGTATCCTAAATACCTGAACAAAAGTGGGTTCCTCTGGGGTGACTGGTGTCTGAGCCACATCGCTGCCACATGGTTCAGGCTGTAGAAGGTCGATGTAGACCACAGACACATCTGTTCATCTGTCTTTCCGTCTGTACTGGAGCTTGTGATCCAAGGAAGTTGCCAAAAACTCTAGGTATCCTAAATACCTGAACAAAAGTGGGTTCCTCTGGGGCGACTGGTGTCTGAGCCACATCGCTGCCGCTTGGCTCAGGCTCTGGAAGGTCGATGTAGACCACAGACGCATCTGTTCATCTGTCTTTCCGTCTGTACTGGAGCTTGTGATCCAAGGAAGTTGCTAAAGAGGAAAGACTTCGACTCCCTAGGTATCCTAAATACCTGAACAAAAGTGGGTTCCTCTGGGGTGACTGGTGTCTGAGCCACATCGCTGCCGCTTGGCTCAGGCTCTGGAAGGTCGATGTAGACCACAGGGGCATCTGATTCGCGCTTCCTGTCTGTACTAGTGCCAGGGGAGTCTACCATCTGCAACAGATTGTATACAAATTAATAAATAAAAGGTTATAAAAACGTTTCACCGATTCACCGTAACATAGGTCAACATAGGGTAACTTAAAGTCAAAAGTTTCATGACAATACAAAAATGTATAAGTGTGACGTCATGGTTTGGCTACCAATAACGTTGCGTTTAGCAATATACAGATATATTTCTATATCATTAGAGCATACGTAAAAAAAAAAACTTTTCTTGAAGTCGCATGCATTATGACGACCTTTGTGCCGCGGTGGGCGAAGGTCCGCCTGCGACGCAGGAGGTTGCGGGTTCGATTCCCGCCTCGGGACAAATACTTGTACGATCTGCAGATATTTGTTCAGGGCGTTCTGGATGTTTTCTATGTATAATAAAAAATATTTATCTATGTAGTGTATTGTATTATGTATATCAGTTATCTAGTACCTACCCATAACACAAGCTCTGTTTAGCTTGGGGCTAGATAATGCTGTGTGAAATGTCCAGCATTATTTATTTATTTATTATTGTCCAGCATTATCTATTTATGAATTTCCATTTTATATTTTTGGAACATATACTAACCTCAAAGTCATGACCCTCACTGCTATCCAGCCTCTCTGTGACGCTGCTAGCGCCATCTTCTGGCAGGTCTATGTAAACCACGACCTGATCGCTGGCTTTGCCTTCCTGTGAAAAGGTTTACATTTCATTCCACATGGAATCATTACACATTTTTCTTCGTGAGTGTCGTTAGAGGCGACTAGGGATGTCCCTCAGCAGCGCCCCTCGTGCAGAACAATTATACCATCAAACTGCGATCCCTAACCCGCATGCCCAGGGTGAGGATATTGGGCATTACACTCCATAAGATAAACGCCAATAAGGCGCTTATAGGAGGCCTATTTTATGAGGGTTAATGCCCATCCCAACGCTCGGCATGGATCGCTGTTCGGTGTAAGAATTGTTCTGTAGGAGGCGCTTCTGCCTGCATCCGGTGGATATCCCTTAGTCACCTCCTCCACTACACACGCAGGAAGAGCTGGTGTGGTGTAAATTGTAATCCATAATGTACTGTGTAGTGCCCCACTATACCTCTGTACGAAGTACAATGTAGTGTTCATTTATCAGGGAAGAATCCCAGCAGTGTTTGTATTCTTGTTCTTACACATTACATTGTTTTTCCTTTTTTCTAGAGGCCAAGATGTACAAGGTACAATGTGTTATTTAGACTATGCATATCATATCAACTTCCTATGTTATTACAGCTTACCAATATCTACGTGAGGAATGTGTCACGTATCAAACGTGACTTCTATCTTCCGTATTATACTTTCTTGTTAACTTTGATCCAATAAATAAATCAGTTGCGAACTTACTGTTGGAGGACTTAGTACTCAGTACCCCGAACAACCTCCATGCTGTTCATTATGTTGCACAAATCTTCGCTATTATTTGCTATACCTTATCCATCGAGCTTGTAGAATGATAGTTAACAAACCACGATACAATTATCTTAAACTCTGGCTGGCAACTCATGCTTGGCGTCGAGATTCAGCTATAATTCTAAGCAATATTTATTAAAAGAAGAGAGAGAGAGAGAGAGAGAGAGATAATTTATTTACCCAAAAATGATGTAGTAAATAACTTAAATCAATTTAAAATTTGCGAAGAGTCTTAAATCGACAAGGAATGTAAATACTGCAAAAAAGGATGCGCCGACAAAGTGCATTTTAGGTTAAGTATGGACGGTTTGTTTACTAACATTCTAGAAGCTCGATTGATAAGGTATAGTCGATACTTACGGAACTCTCTGCCGGTGCATGTCTTCTCCAGTTCAAGTCGATCGGTCTGCGAGGCAGGTTGTTCCATCTGTTACAAATAATGATCACGTTAGTTTCGCAATCTGAAGAAGTCTCTTTAAATCTGTAATGGTTGGCACTGTTGGCAGGTAAAAATGCCTTGAGTCTAGCCTCTAGTTATGTTGTCTGTGAGTCACACTAATATTATAAATGCGAAATTTTGTATGGATGTATGGATGGATGTTTGTTACCTCTTCACGCCAAAACTACTGGACGGAGCGGGCTGAAATTTTGCGTACAGGTAATTCTAATCCTGGAATAAAACATAGGCTACTTTTTATCCCATAAATTTGTTCCTGTCGGATGAAAATGACCTTTTAATGTTTCCATAGGAACAACGCGTGCGAAGCCGCGGGGGCAGCTAGACAAACAAATTCCACATAAATTCGAAAAGTCCGGACTAGATTAATATTTATTTTACACTAAAAAGGCTATCTTGCTCGGTCTGAACTTCTGAAGTCTCGGACAGTTTACATAATGTAGAAGGAGATGCCCTCTATTTTAACGTAAAAAAACAGATGTTACCCATTTAGCGCTCAAAACCAAAAAGAAACAACTTTAATATAACTTTTACAAACTAAAGCCTTGACTTTGAACTGTCGTGGCATTCGTTGCAATGTCGTAGTTTAAAACCGGCTTCGCCGATTTTCAAAAAGAAATAGCTAAAACACTCCATGAAGTCCCCTTTTTGACGAATAGTCTAGTCATTTTAGCCAGAAATAGGGTTAACCTCGTCATTCCAAGACAACTAACTGAACACACTATACACACCTGTAACACCATGTTCTTTTGTCAGGTGTTTTAAGTGCACATCTGGTAGGCCGCAGAAGGGGTAGTTTAGGCATGTTGAAAAACATGTCAGAATGTTAGGTATATAATTCTGAATGTCTCCAAAACTAATTTGACAACACCCAAAATGATGTCATCCCTTTTATTTCAATTGCTAAGAAAGGGTCATCACGTAACATTTTATTGCTATCAAATTAATGTGCTTTCATTTTGTATTTGTTAGGTAAGTTTTTTGCGGAATTGTTACAAAATATTTTCATCTTTATATTATTTACAATAGATTTGCGCGTAACGCCGGAATATATTTAGTACTAGCTGCGCCCGGCAGCTTCTTCGTTGTTCCTATGAAAACTTTAAAAGGTGATTTTTATCCCACGGGAACTGATTTATGGGATCAAAAGTAGCCTATGTTTGATTCCAGGATTAGAATTACCTGTATGCAAAATTTCAGCCTGATCCGTCCTGTAGTTTTGGCGTGAAGAAGTAACAAACATCCATCCATACATCCATCCAAACTTTCGCATTTGATTAGTGTGATAGTGTGATAATGTAATAAATAACTTACTTGGCCGCGTCACCAGCGCTGATGGTCGGAACATCTGTGACACTCGGGTTAACGTAGGGGTAACCTTGGTAGGGGCGATGCGCGCTCTTGCTTGGTTGCTCTCTGCGATACAAAAGTTCAAAATAAATGAAGTTACTCGTATTTTTTATATTAGTACTTTACTTATATCTGCAACCTGCCAGCCTAGCACGGGGATTGTTGGCTAGGGTAGACAAAAAAAGGTTACCATACTATATTATATGCGCGTGCCTGGTTGCAAGAAACAACTTTATATTAATCTACGCGTAGCTATAAAGAAATTGAGTTATATCTGGCACTGCTAGTATGTTAAAATTCCTAATTTATTGCAATAATAAAACAAATACATGTAAAACGGCTTTCTGCAGATAATTTGTTCAGGGCGTTCTAGATGTTTTTCTATGTATAATATAAAATTTATATTTATGTAATGTATTAAGTACATCAGTCATCTAGTACCCATAACACAAGCTCTGCTTAGCTTGGGGCTGGGTGATGCTGTATGGAATGTCTAGCATTATTTATTTATGACGTGACGACCTCTGTGGCGCGGTGGGCAAAGGTCCGCCTGCGACGCAGGAGGTTGCGGGTTCGATTCCCGCCTCGGGACAAATGTGTGATATTGCAGATTTTTGTTCAGGGCGTTCTGGATGTTTTCTATGTATAACAAAAAAAATATCTATTGTATGTAGTTTATTGTAGTATGTATATCAGTTATCTAGTACCCATAAAACAAGCTTTACTTCGCTTGGGGGCTGGATGATGCTGTGTGAATTGTGTTACTTAACTCTCGTACGTGACTGCATCATCAGCGCTGGTCGTAGGAACCTCTGTCACAGTCGGGTTGACGTACGGGTAGCCTTGGTAACCTTGGTAGGGGCGCTGGGTTGTCATACTTGGCTGCCTGAAAAACATATTATTTTATTACTTAAGGCCCATATACTAGTGAAAGTGGCGCCCCAACTATTTTATCTTATTATTACGTTAAACGCAGGAATTTTAAATCCTACGTTCAGTTTGTGGTATATATTATAAGCTATTTATTAATGCCTCTGTAATAGTTTCATTTTGTAAAGCTTAGGAAGAGATACGAAGTTGCGCTTTTTGGCCACCAAACTCTATTTTTGCATCTCCTCCTAAACTATATGAGATAAAATTATAAAAGTGGTATTAAAAAATAGCTTATAATAGATACCACAAACTGAACGTAGGATTTTTAAAAATTCCTATGATAAA
This sequence comes from Eupithecia tripunctaria, assembly GCA_955876795.1. NCBI lineage: Eukaryota > Metazoa > Arthropoda > Insecta > Lepidoptera > Geometridae > Eupithecia > Eupithecia tripunctaria. Next base: position 1,619,042 of record OY041628.1, on the reverse strand, counting down.
CGTAAAAATATGATAAAATAGGAATTGCTGTCAGATTGGCTCGGGTATGCGCCCTAAAGCACATTACTTACTTCAGTGCGTCGCCGTTCAACCCGCAACAATCGTGATTGTTTTGCCGGTTTCATGGATGGTACGGAATCTACTCGCACTTGGCCGGTTTTTTAATTGTCAGTGTCCTTATTTAAGGCCATCCATTAAGGCGCATACCCGAGCCAATCTGACAGCAATTCCTATTTTATCATATTTTTACGTTTATCATAGGAATTTTTAAAAATCCTACGTTCAGTTTGTGGTATCTATTATAAGCTATTTTTTGATACCTCTTTTATAATTTTATCTCATATAGTTTAGGAGGAGATGCAAAAATAGAGTTTGGTGGCCAAAAAGCGCAACTTCGTATCTCTTCCTAAGCTTTACAAAATGAAACTATTACAGAGGCATTAATAAATAGCTTATAATAGATACCACAAACTGAACGTAGGATTTTTTAAAATTCCTGCGTTCAACGTAATAATAAGATATAATTGTTGGAGGCGCCACTTTCGCTGGTGTATGGGCCTTAATTAACAGACTTCAAAAAAGGAGTATGTTCTCAATTCGACTGTTTTTTGTTATTGTTTTTATGTTATGTTGGCTATGGCCGGCCCACTGCCACTTCAGCTTGCTAATTCTTTGAGCTATGTCGGTAACTTTGGTTCTCTGTCGGATGTATTCGTTACGAATCCTATCCTTCAGAGAGACTTCGAGCATAGCTCTTTCCATAGCTCGCTGAGTGACTTTGAACTGGCGGACCAGTCCTAGAGTGTCAGCTCCGTAGGTCATGACAGGTGGGGCGCACTGATTGATAAATAATTTTGTTTTAAAAAAACTATTAACCGACTTTAATTTTCTTAGATTTTTCATGGATTTTCATAGATTTTTCATGGATCCCATGGTCAAAACTGAACTAAATTAAAATGGGGCCACACGGGAAGCACCAGCTCTCATATAAAAAAAGGATCATGCAAATCGGACCACCCAGTCAAAAGTTCTACAAACATTAAAAAAAACTCACGAAACTACTTTTTCCTACATACTGTTAACATAATTTGTTAAATGCTCCCACTGTATGTTATCAATTGTATAATTTAACATTAAATATTTTATTTTTAATGTGTTCTGTAAATGTGTGTGTAGTGGCAAATAAATGATATGTCTATGTCTATGTCTAAAAAAAATACAGTCCAATTGCGAACCTCCTCCTTTTTTTGAAGTCGGTTAAAAACTTTAGTTTTCAAGCATTGCGGCATAGGAAGATCCCTACACCCATCAAACTTAACTCTAGCAAACGTTAGTATGAACCCCGACGAAAGGCTTATCGGGTATCAATTGTTATCTTTAGATATTTGAAGTAGGTAATCATAATACCTCAATGTCGCCGATTCCGGAAATATTTGGAATTCTTAAGCTTTAACACAGCTTTGTTTAGTTATGAAAACAAAATTTAACTAAAGAATTACCCCCCTATTCATAACTAGCTGCGCCCCGCGGCTTCGCACGCGTTGTTCCTATGGAATCGTTACAAGATGATTTTCATCCTACGGGAACTGATTTATGGGATAAATGTATGTTTGATTCCAGGATAAGAATTACCTGTATGCAAAATTTCAGTCAGATCAGTTCAGTAGTTTTGGCGTGAAGAAGTAACAAACATCCATCCATCCATCCATACATCCATACAAACTTTCGCATTTATAATATTAGTGTGATAGTGTGATCATAATAGTACTATTAGCCAAGAGATGGCAGGAAGTCATATTTTTCACTTTTGAAAAATAAAAATTTAAGGTGATTGGGATAAAGTTCATTACTGAAAACACGAATAAAATAGTATTACTATTCGCCAATAGATGTCAGGAAGAGTCAATTGAATACAATAAATCTAAGTATTGAAAACCTTTACAACAAAACCTACTAATAAAACGACATATTCTGAAAATTAATCCTAGTCAGATCGATTTATCGCCGAAACCCCTTGTATACTAATAAAGGATATAGGAAGATTAGCAATTACCTAATAATATAATGTACTAATAATAATAATTTATGTACGACATTGCCAAATAATTATTGTAAATATTGTTTTTTCTTTTGATTATTGTGTTGCTGTGTTCCGATTAGACTCTGTTAATATAAGGTGAGTATTTGATTATTTTGTACCAATTTAGTGTAATCTATGGACCTAAGTATGAAGTCTGAAATAAAGAATTAAATGAATAATGATAATGACCAATGAATCAAAACATAAGGTAGCATTTTTAGTACACAAGTTTTTATGGTTTCAAGCTAAAACTACGCAATTTTATTTTTGAAGGTCAGAAAACGCAGGAGGGTCTTAAAAACGATACAAGTATCATATAATATATTATTATTATTATTATTTTTATTTCATTTGTTCTTATCAACTTGTATGTAACTTGTTTTGAATCTAAGCTTATAGCTGGTGCACTATCTATTATATATTTTTCTTTCATTGTTTTGTATTGTTTAACAAAACCGTTGCCAATGTTTTTCTTCAACATGTTTGTCTTTGTTTGTGTCCATTTTTTAGTCCGTGACGTCACGAAACGGCTCATTCGGAAGACCAGCGTTGGTTGTACGCAATTACAACCAACTCATGCTGAGACTGGGACCGTTTTGTAACTCTAACAAACTGTATTAGTTTTAGTTCCTTTTATCTTAAATTGTATGTGTTTGAGTTACAAATAAACGTTTCTATTTCTATTTCTATTTCTATTTCATTTATTGTAAAAGAAAATTACAGTTAAAAAATTAAACTAGAATTTCAATTCACACAATTGATCTAACTGCAGACTATTGCAAACAATCTACAGGTAGCTCAACTGATCCATATCAATACCAGTCGTACGCTGGCTGCATTGCCCTGCTGTATGGCAATGCTGATGCGCTGCGCCAAATACTCACCAGCTCTCGGGTCACGCGTCGCTGAGACCAGACGCCCAGATAATTTTTTGTCATTTTTGACAGCAGATTTGGCCGAGAATCTCAAGAGGCGCAAATATGCAGGTCTTGACAGAGCCTACACATTTGTTTTCCTTTCGGCAGATTATACAGGGGGCCTAGCTTACCGGCATTCGCTATAAAGCGATACGAAATAATTGATTTTGTTTTAAAACACTTTAACTCGGCTTCAATTAAAATAGGTTTTTCATTTATTTTCATGGATCCCATTGTCAGAACTGGACCAAATGGGACCACACCGGAAAGCACCAGCTTTTTTTTCGGACCACCCAATCATAAGTTCTGAGGTTTCAAATATAAATAAAAAATAAAAAAATAAAAAATACTGTCAAATGAGAACCTTCTCATTTTTTGAAGTCGGTTAAAAATAGAAAGTTTCGAAACAGATCACGTGACATTTCTAACTCATGTCAAACTGTCGAAATAAAAAATACCACTTTATTTCCGTGTCAGTGTATTTTTAAGCTATTGCATAGCTTCTATCGCGGACCTTGAGCGCGGGGACCGAATCCAGAAATTCCGTAACGAAAAAACCTTATGCTCCCCACTCCGACCGGAACAGCGGTGATACTTTTTAGTTTTGCCAACTATCGATGAATAGTAGAACTTTTAATGACTTTTTGAAATATGACGTTTGTCTCTTTAGTTCAGCAACTCGCCTCTAGATGGCATTGCAATAGCTTTACCGCGGCAGTCCCCGAGTGCCATACGTCTTTTTTAATATGATTTGACATTTTCTATGTGAACATTTATTGTATTTATGGAAATAAAGCATTTTTGAGTTTGAGTTTGACACCCATACATTTTTGTACTATCGCAGTCGATAATTCATGGATAAAGTGGCCCCTAGGATATAATAGTTGGAGATCACAACTCGTTTTTACACACTATCTTTTGCTAAATTATATTCAAAATATCGTGCTTTTAGAATTGAATTAGATTTATAATCAAAGATAGCAAGTAAATATGATAGATTACACTTATTTAGATTATGCTTACTTTGTATACGTCCAATTTTTACGTCACTGCATATTTGATTAACACTTGATTAGCAATTTTATCGTCCATGCCAAGACTTTTTACAAGTCACTTCATTTTGTTTTTACACTTTAAATCACTGATAGATACTCATATCTATAGACCGTAGACACACTTTGTTTCACTTTAAGTACCTAATTAATTGAAAAACGAATTGACAAAGAAACAGCGGTATTGGGCGTTTCTTGACTGTTCCAGTAACCTATATCGAAATGCTACTTCAGTAGTAGTAACAAATCCTATGCGAGACGTCCGTGCAGATCTTAGTTCCCCCACTTAGAATTAGAATTAGCTACTTCAGTACGTCCTCGCGGCTTCAGTACTTCGCTATAAGACGCGGTAGGTAATAGATTTTTCCTTCCCAGAAGTTTTCCCCTCAACGCCCACCCCCGCGAAACGGGGGGGCGTCCTCAACATTAACTTACTCCTAGCAAAGACCGGGCGGGTTCGTGGCGACTCTGTCACTAAAAGGGGTGTGTATATTTATAACTGCACCTAGAGCCGGATACACCGGGGGCATCGGCCCAAATAAGGTCAGTGAGTTTGTCGGCGGTGACGTACTGAAGTAGCATTTCAATATACGCAGCCGGGCCGGTGAATCAAGAAACGCCTAATTTAGAAAAGCAAACCTGGTTTAAGATGGAACGTCACTCATACAAACAATCACTAGACAGATAGCCAGACCACACGGCAGTGTACAATCAAACTAATATTATAAATGCGAAAGTTTGTATGGATGGATGGATGGATGGATGTTTGTTACCTCTTCACGCCAAAACTACTGAACGTATCTGGCTGAAATACGGGTAATTCTAATCCCGGAATCAAACATAGGCTACTTTTTATCCCATAAATCAGTTCCCGTGGGATAAAAATCACCTTTAAACGTTTCCATAGGAACAACGCGTGCGAAGCCGCGGGGCGGAGCTATTAAATGTGTATTATAGGCACAATAAATGTATATTATATGCATTGCTGTGTGGCTGGCTTATGCATTACCACCACAACTCTTCCTGCGGGTATCGTAAGAGGCGACTGAGGAATATCCACCGGGGGTTGGGCAGCAGCGCCCCCTCCAGAGTAGATTCACTACCGATCTGCGATCCCAGGGCCTTATTTATTATGGTAACACTGATGATTAAGTAAATAAGGCGTTTATCACACGACGCCTATTTCCAGCAGTGGACTGCTAAAGGCTGTAATTCATGCGTTTGCCTCGCATGCACGCTCGCATTGATTGTATTTGGATAATATAAAAAAAATGACAAGAATTTGTTAATCAACATAAATAAAACTATTCGTATTTTTTTGCACCTTGCGTTACTAAAAAAGATAAATGTAATTATTTTGACTCCAAATGAATAAATATTACGCCAGCAAAATTGATCCAATTGTTATACCACATCATCTTTATCATTTATTTTATAATAAAGATTATAGAAAACCGACTTATCCACATAACTATACAAATTAATTTGACTATTATATAAATCATTGGTAGACAGCAAGTCCAGCAGTGATCGTATTTGATGATGAAATAGTAATGCACTTTGTATTATGTTTAACCACCGTCAATGACCGTAAAAACAACACAACACTTATTCCGTTTACTTGATCAACCAAAAGTCTTGTAACTATACGTTCTGTTTGTATAATTAACGTTCCACCTTAAGTCTCGGTAAAATTAACCCTTAAAATGGATTTATTAGTTTTTATATGTAAATAACTAGTTTTTCACACAGCTCTGGCTATTTTCTAGAAATAACTGACGCGTGGATATTTCTCTAAACCATTGCGATATCGAGGCTTACGATAAGATATGGAACAAAATGATAACAGGTACATAATATCTATATTGTTCTGTGTAATTCTGATTAGTCGCGGTTTGTATGCAAATCCTGTCGTGGCTTAGTGGACAAAGGTTTGCTGTGGTCGGTTCTATAATCTAAGATATTTTTTGTAAACAGAGATATTTATTAGTCTTGGTTTGTGTACAAATACTAAAACGGACAAGGGTCTGATGTGGTCGGTTTTAGAATCAAAGATATTGTTTGCAAACAACGACGTTTATTAGTTTTGGTTTGTATTGCATACAATCATGTAGCGTACAAAGGTCCTGCAAAATTTTGAAACATGTGTGCAGCTTGTCTTAGGTATGAACAGCTCGCTGCACTTGCCATTGCTTGACAAGCTTTTAGGTCAACTACCAAATATTAACTGTGAAAAACACGTAAATTTTGCGCGGCTCACTCCGCTCGCCGATAAAATTGATAGCTCCTGCCTTTTGTTTAGAGTTTGATCCCGTTTAAGTTCTTGCACCACAACAAAAAATCTAATGAGTATATTGCAATTCGAGGGCCCCCCAGTTCACATTCACATTAGCTACGGGCCCGCGCTGACTTAATCCGACTCTGGCTCCGATGATAAATGATAATAATAATGTCGCAATTTGCCGTCCGCAGACGTGCAGTCCGTGTAAACGAGCCCTTAATATATCAATATCTTACTATCTAGAGACTGCCAGTCGGCTGCAATCGCCTACACTTGAGCCTTGCAGTCGGCAACTTGTCATCCGTGTATTTGAGATGTGCAGTTTGTGTAAACGAGCCCTTAATATATCAATATCTTACTATCTAGAGACTGCCAGTCGGCTGCAATCGCCTACACTTGAGCCTTGCAGACCTTGCAGTCGGCAACTTGTCATCCGTGTATTTGAGATGTGCAGTTTGTGTAAACGAGCCCTTAATATATCAATATCTTACTATCTAGAGACTGCCAGTCGGCTGCAATCACCTACACTTGAGCCTTGCAGTCGGCAACTTGTCATCCGTGTATTTGAGATGTGCAGTTTGTGTAAACGAGCCCTTAATATATAAATATTTTACTATCTAGAGACTGGCAGTTGGCTGCAATCGCCTATAGTTGAGCCTTGCAGTCAGCAAATGGCTGTCCGTATATTTGAGACGTGCAGTCCGTGTAAACGAGCCCTTAATATATCAATCTCTCACTATCTAGAGACTGCCATCGTCTGCAGCCGACTGCCAGCCTGTTGCAATCGCCTACAGTCAGGCCTTGCAATCGGCAACTTGCCGTCCGTGTATTCGAGATGTGCAGTCTGTGTAAACGAGCCCTTAAGGCGCATACCCGAGCCAATATGACAGCGATACCTATTTTATCATATTTTTACGTTTACCATAGGAAATTTTAAAAAATCCTACGTTCAGTTTGTGGTATCTATTATAAGCTATTTTTTAAGACCTCTGTAATAATTTTATCTCATATAGTTTAGGAGGAGATGCGAAAATAGAGTTTGGTGGCCAAAAAGCGCAATTTCGTATGTCTGCCTAAGCTTTACAAAATGAAACTATTACAGAGGCATTAATAAATAACTTATAATAGAAACCACAAACTGAACGATGGATTATTAAAACTGGCTGCGTTTAACGTAATAATAAGATAAAATAGTTGGGGGGCGCCACTTTCACTGGTGTATGGGCCTTAACCGTCACTTTACTTATTTCTAGAATCCCAGATATTCTTCGTAAAGCCCTGTGTTTAGTAGACATGTAGCATGTGCCTGGACGAGATCGCTACAAGCGATAAGGACGCTTTTGTCCTTCCTTGATTGTGTACACTTCCTTCTGTATTGTATTTTATGTTTGTGTTGTACAATAAAGAGTTATCTTAAGAGTTTGTCTATCATGTAAAAAATACTAAATTATTTATTTCTTTGTGTTTTCCTCAGAAAATGTCCCAGTCGAACAGTCTTCCTCAGAGGAGGCCGGTCGCACTGCATAGAGACTTGCAATGCGGAGACCACGTGCGGCGAGGTGGTGGTCCCTGAAGAACACCTCAATGTAAGTCTTTATCATCAGCTATTGCAACGTTTACCATCAGGAGAGACGACTAGCCAGTCGATGTGTACTTTACGGGACGCAAGTTTTTTTTTATTTTCGTTGATCTTTGACCCTGAGTTAGCAGTCAATGATGCCCCCATGGGGGGGGGGGGGGGGGGGGGGCATAGGGCTCTGGGTGCAGTTATACATATACACACCCCTTTCAAAACCTATTACCTATTAATATAATGTTTGTGAGTAGAATAATAATTAGTTAAGACATTAGATTATACTCGTAAGCCACCTAGCTAAATATTGCCGCGCCCTATCCGGGTGCATGTTTGATACCCTTTATCCTTATGATCCTATGTACAACATGTTGCAATAAATATATTGAGTATTGAGTCACTGAGTCGCCACGAACCCCCCCCCCCCCCCCCCCATGGGGGCATCATTGACTGCTAACTCAGGGTCAAAGATCAACGAAAAAAAAAAGGGGGGTGGCGGGCTTCGCTAAGAGTAAGTTCATGTTGAGGGACCCCCCCCCCGCTTCGCGGGGGTGCGACGCCTAGAGTAGTTTACGTTAAATGTCGGTTCCGGTTCCTTACACCTTCCGTGTAGAGGTGACATTGGTCACGAAGACAAGTTGGACCCCCTCCACGAATCCGCAAAAAAAAATTATAAAAATTTTTTCTTCAAATTTTTTTTAAGTCTTTGCCTTGTAATTGACTGCGTCCCGTAAAGTATACTACAACCCGACTAGCACTTGTTATTCGACTATAGGAAATTCCTTTACGAATAGACTGGTCTGGAGGGACCAGGGCAAGCAGTCTCGACATCGATCGCAAAGTTTTACCGGCATTGATTCATTAAAAAGGGAAGATGAGGTACTGGTTTCTCGAAAGTGGCAACCTCAAATTGTGTAAAATGGTGTGCTCCCACCTCAGTCTCAGTCTGACCGGCGGCATGGGCGGTCGTACTAGCGAGAAATATTGTTGTCTCGGTCTCACTTCGGTCTTAGGTACGTCTTTCCGTCTTTGTTGTTCTTTGTATTACACAGGACTGGAAATATAACTGTGAGCGTATGTGTTTGCGTGTTGTTGTAACACATGCCAATTTTTGAGTAAGCGCTCTGGGAGAACGTAGGTAACCTATCTTCCCTTTTTAATCAATCAATGTTTACCGGTCATATTTTAACGAATTTTGATTGTCTTTACAAGAATCATGTTTCAAATGATTCAATTACTAATTATTTATTTCCATAATTACAGTAGATTCATTTTTGTCGCAAACTACCGTCAACTTTACTTTATTATTACTACCTACTTATACCTACCTGTTCTGTGTTGTAAGTATGTTGTTCAATAAATGTATCTCATCTCTATCTATCTATAAAACGTACTTTACATTCCAAATATGACAAATGATTTTCAAAAAAAAAAAGAATTTTATAATTCTTATGTTTATTGATAATGCCTATTTACATCTTCATTCTAATTCCTTTGTTTCGTGTGATTTTTTTTAAAAAAGAATTTTATAATTCTTATGTTTATTGATAATGCCTATTTACATCTTCATTCTAATTCCTTTGTTTCGTGTGATTTTTTTTAGGTAAATTAAATTATTTTCTTTCTTATTTCTTTCTGTTATAAATATTATATCCAACTTTCACCTTCACCGAGGCTTGTGTCTTTATCCACACGTTTATTGTTTATTTTAGGCAAAGCTATTGGACCGCTGGTAGCTAAAAGGTTTTTCATATGAACGTTGCCCCGTCTTTCTGATTTCTTACTGTATCTTCTTTCATCTATATTCTTTAGAAAAGGAACAGCGCTGCTTAGCACGACATCTGTCTCTATTTCATTAGTGTCTGCTAGTCTGTGATGTGGCCTTATTACCTTTGAGTTTTTTTCTTTCGCTTTGTCGGAAATGGGCTGAGTTTTCTTTGTCGTGTACATGATGTATCTTGACTTCTCTGATGTATTTGATCCAGTTCCTTCACGTAGGAACGTCTTATCTTCCGAGGACTTTGCATCGGAATCGTCTTGGATCTTCTGTTCGTCGGAACTTTGGGATTCGTCTTGATTTTCTATTGGTTTTCGGGGTTTCGTGTTTTTCGGTCTTTTAGGTGCAATATCTCTTTTCGCTTCAATATATTTTTTCTCTCTAAAATCTCTTTCTGATCCTGAACCAGGTGGAGCTGCTTCTTTGCTTTCCTCTTTCGACTGTTCATTGAATTTTAAATCGAAATCATTCGTCGGTTTCTCTGATTCATGTTGGTATTCGTTCATTTCGTGATCGTGATCGAATCTTACGTTTTCGAGTTCGTGATCTGTGTCGTCCTGCCCCAGTTCATTATCTTGTTTATCCTCATTCATTCTCACATTGCCTTTATCTCCGCGTTTCAAATCATTATCGAAATCTTTATTGAGCAATCTATCTTCCTCGTGATATACTGGTTTCTGTAAATCGGAATCGACATTACGCTGCCGTTCTTCTTTGGATATTTGTTTCATCTGTTCCTCGTCCCATTCCATGAAAGTGTTACCTCTACCGTATGTTGTTGTATCAGTTGCTAAAACGAATTCGTCTGCCTCCACACGTTTCGATTTTGTCTCGAACCGCTGCCGTCCTGCTTGCTTGCTAGGCTTAAAGTTAGTGAGTAACTCGTTCGATATATTTTCGAATTCGTCTTCATTCTGTTCATTTTCCTCTGATAGATTGGTGTTCATTTGTTCTGTAGCTTTTGCTAGCATATCTGTTATTTTGTCTGCGAGTGATTCTGAGACGAACTTCTTAGCTATTTTTTTGACGTCATCCATGCTTGCTGTTAGCAGGATGAACGCGTGTGTCACTTGTGACATTAGTAGGAGTGTCCCTGCAATATTAATGAAATAAATTAGTTCAAAGAAATCAAATAATGTCAAAAAAAAAGATTCGAAGGGATTTTAACCAGCTTCCTTATCTCAGTACGGGGATGTGCTAATGCTAACCAAATACACCAGAAAGTGTAGTACGTAGGACGTGAAAATCTTTCGAAAATCACTATCTACAGACTCTAGCGCTGGTAGCTCCACCTACAGGGGAACATTGAAGTTTATCCAATCCTGTTCAAAGACTAAGGTTACATTTAGTTTAGACTAAAGTTATACCTAGAAATTACCCTGAGTACACGCACGCACTTTAATAACATAAACCGTAAAATTTGTTCCATCGTCCATCAATGAAATTGCAACTGCGTGACTTCTAAATTCTAATTAGTATTAAATTCATCTAAAGTGTCTAAAGCTGCTGGCTAAGAGTTTGCACCACCAACCCCGCGGTTGAACTAAGAGGCGATTAAGGTATATTCACCGGGGGCAGCAGCATCTCCAGAAAAAATCTACCACCGAACTACGGTCGTCAACCCACATGCTTAGTAAGGCGATTATGAGCATTACCGCTCTTGAAATAAAAGCCAATAAGGCGCTTATCAGGGGGAGGCCTGCGTCCAGCAGTGGACCAACATAGACTGTTGAGGTGAGGATGTGTTAAAAATTACTACGAACCCACGAAATATAACTTTAGCCGCAGTCGCATGTCGAAATATTTCAATAACTGTTACATGAAACTTTATGCTTATTTTATTGAGGCGGTCAAATTGATTTCACGTTTTATATACCAAATATTAGATATAAATTCACGCTCAGTTTCTACAAAGGCCAGGAGGTGAGGATATGATAGATAGATAGATAGATAGATAGACTCTTTATTGGGTACACACACAAACAGCACAGGAAAAGTAATAAAAAAGAACAGTAACAAATATCAAAGGCATACATAATTAAGTACAGGTAAGCAGGTAGGTAGGTACCCAGGATATGCATTACAACAACCAACAAAATAGCATTACTAGCTTAGCGTAATGACTGCATCATTATTTATTTATTTTGCTTACATCTTAATGTATGCTTAGGTCAATAGAACATTCGAGTCCCACATAATTCTGGTCTTCCCCAGACCAGTCTATTCGTAAACGAATTGTCCTCGCCGAAGAAAAAAGGTCAATAATACATGTACCCTGTAGGACACTGAAAAATAATTTATATATGTACATTTAAAATGGCAGAATAAAATTAGACATGATAGGTAGATTTAGATTAGATAATTATTTCACACACAGGGTCAAGTAATTTAAATTAGAAAGCTAGGGTGGTTATTATCACATAGGTAAGGTATCGAGTCATTGATCTTATTTTATGTTATGCAGTAGTTTGTCGGATAGGAATTCGTCAACTGAGAACATTACAAACACAAACACATAACGTGAGTTCTACTCAAGCTTAGAATCACTGCTCAAGTAAATCTTTATTATTAAACGTAACTCTGACGCTACTTAGCTGGTTGCACTAGCAAAATCTCTACTTTAGTGAGTAGGGTTTTGTCTATGGTCTACACCGAAAAACGTTCCTTTATCACAACTTATTTTTAGAGCCTTTTCGTTGTTTTGATGGTTATTGTGGAACGAAACTACTGATTACAAAATTTATTAGCGCTTTATTTAAAGAAAAAGCTTTGCCCCATAGAAATGCTTTTCAAGACTAACTCAAACGTGGTCCAGATCACACTTTACTATGGAACGATTTAAAATTCTTATATCATTAAAAAGCTTACTATTGAGGGACTGACATAGGCTTTATTTTTAATCCCGTTCCCACGGGAACGGGAATTACGCGGGTGAAACCGCAAGACGCTGCTAGTCACACTTAATATTATAAATGCGTAAGTTTGTATGGATGTATGGATGGATGGATGGATGTTCTACCTCTAAACGCCAAAACTACTGAACGGCTCTGAAATTTTGCACACTGCTAATTCTAATCGCGGAATCAAAGATAGGCTACTTTTTATCCCAAAATCAGTTCCCGTGGGACAAAAATCACCTGTAAACGTTTCCCTAGGAATAACATGTGCGAAGCTGCGGGGCGCTGCTCGTTATGAATAAGAGTGCAAAATATCTAATCTAATCATGTACTTTTCTATATTTATGGACGTAATAAACTAAACATAAAATATATCTTTCCAGCCTTGCTACGTATGCAACCGGACAGGCCACGACTGCAAGGCGTTGCCGCGGCCGAGGCAGCGAATAGACTTGGCCATGGAAATAGATGGCAACTCTCTCAATGACGGCACGGTTATGCCTACCAGTAAGTAATTTGTAGCCAGCCACGCTATGGCAACCAGCAATGCAGCCATGCTACGTATGCAACAGGACTGGCCACGACAGCAAGGTGTTGCCGTGGCCAATACAGCGAATAGACGTGGCCATTGAGATATATGGCAACTCCCTTAATGACGGCACGGTTATGCCAACCAGTAATAACTGAACTGGCCACGACAGCAAGGCGTTGCCGCGGCCGAGACAGCGAATAGACGTGGCCATGGAAATAGATGGCAACTCTCTCAATGACGGTTATGCCAACCAGTAAGTACGTTGTAGCCATGCTATGTCAACCAGCGATGCAACCATGCTACGTATGCAACAGGACAGGCCACGACAGCAAGGCGTTGCCGTGGCCGAGACAGAATAGATGTGGTTAAGGAGTTTGACGGCGTATGCTATTTCTGTACCAGCCTTATTATGTATGGAACAGGACTGGCCACGACAGCAAGGCGTTGCCGTGGCCGAGACTGAATAGACGTGGCTAATTTACGTAAAATACAATAAAAATAACAAATATGTGTGCTGATCAGAGTTTAAAAGTTTTTCTTACCTCTTTCCAGTCCCAGAAGAGATAGACGAAGAACCAGAAGGCGTTGTCGACACAGACTTCGTTCTCTACGTCAGTGCTGTGGAGACGGAGAGATGTCGACGCGGGTTGACCGTCGCGTACGCATCGCACTGTCAACAGGAGTCTGCTTTAGACAGGTATGGTGTGGTGTGGTGTGTGATAGTGTGGTGTTAAGTGTGATGCGGTGTCAACGTGGTTGGACAAAAAATTGTATTCAATTGCACCTTATTTCTTGTTTGATAGTAATTACTATTTATCAAGCTGTTTATAAAAATGTTTCTTGTCTAAGTGCTTATTTTGTAAGTCTAAAGAAATAAACGATTTGACTCTGACTCTGACTCTGCTTTGGCAGTTACGTACGTATCGCATTGTCAACAGGTGTCTGCTTTAGACAGGTATGGTGTGGCGTTTGATAGGGTGGTGTGAAGTGTGATGCGGTGGTCAACGGGGTTTGACAGTCTCGTGCGCATCAGGGTTAAGTTCGCCTATCCTATTATGCTCATGCTTTATTGTAAGAATTGCAGAACAAATACCTACGACCTGACAGTTCAATTTCAATTTCAAAAAGCCGTTTTTCGCTGACCAACTTACAGTAGTTAAATTTCTATTATAATTTATACAATAAGTGCTATTAATAAGTATAAAATTAGAAAACCCCATTTTGCTGGTCAGGTTGTCTTTCGACATAGACCTGTTTTTGTTTCTTCCACTCATCTCTGACACGAGTGAACCTCCAACCTTTTAGTACATCGTCTTCCCATCTCTTGATAGACTTGACAGTTAAGACACAAATACTAAAAAATACGAATACAAAATAAAAGTACAAAATAGTTTATGTAGAACAATGTACCTACATGATACATAAGTTGCAAATAAACGATGAGACAGCAAAAGTTTTACGCCCGTATTATGAAAGCGTTGCTCAAGCATAGATAGAAATACTGAGCAAGCTTTCATAATACGGGCCTAAAACTGTGAAGCTGCCGCATCACCCGCCCGCCTCCTTTACACAACATAAATAAATAACGTAAACTTAATCTAAATCCGTCATTTTATTCTAATATACTTTTGTTTTCTATTTCAGACCAATAGCAGGCCATGCTAACTTCTGTCCAGGCGAGCTATCCACCAAGAACCGAGATCTCCCATCAGTGCTGTCAACCGTCAAACACGAGATGCTGCACGCTCTGGGATTCAGCGTGTCGCTCTTTGCATTCTACAGGTATTATCATCAGTCTAGCTTGTCCACTGCTGGGCGGCTGCTATAGCGGCCAGTATTCAGCTGCATCCAGCATCAGAGATCTCCCATCCGTACGCACAGAGCAGCACCGAGCGAGTTTTGAGTCACCCGAGTGACTCTTTTCTCGCGATTCGGTCCGTATAACCGCAAGGTTGGTAGGACCATGGGAAGGTGGAGGGAGTGTTCGTTCTCATGTATAACAATTCGGACTAAGTCGGGTGCTTTAGACCAATACGAAGGTGTTATAGCACAACATCAGGGTGCTTTAGACCAGGGTATTGACCAATAGCAGGGCACTTTAGACGAATGAAATGGCACGCTGACTTCCAAGAACTGTGCTGTCAACAGTTAAACACGGGATGCTGCACGCTCTGGGATTCAGCTCGCTTGGTACAATCATCAGTCTAGCTTGTTCATTGCTGGGCGGCAAGCCAATGAGTGCCATAGCCTTTTCTTCAGATGGACGCATCCAGCATCTGCCAGCAGTCTTTCGCAGGCTGTCATCCAACCTGGTCGTAGGGCGTGCTACTCTAAGGCCCGTATTATGAAACTATGCTTAGTTATCCATCTTGCTTGAGTTACGAGTTTTTTAAATGCTGATATTTGTTAATTTTGACCACTTTATACGAGTTGTGTACCTAAGTATACAAAGGTATTTACAATGTGTAAATTACAACTATTTTAAGCAAACCTGACATGTAAATTTATTTTACCAATAAATTGTATTTCTGTAACGCTTTTGTCATAGAAAACCGTTACTCAAACATAGAACGGTGACTGAGCAAGCTTTTATAATACAAGCCTTAGTTTGTCGCCGTTCGCTTGTTACGAGCTTTAAAAGCAAATTCCAATAGCACCAATTTCGGACTGATCATATGCTGGACGCCCTAACGCTTCCCGCGGGGGTCGTAAGAGGCGACTAAGGGATATCCACCGGGGATGGGTATCAGCGCCCCCTGCAGAACAATTCTATTACCACAGAACTACGATCCCAACCCGCATGCCCAGCGTGGAAACTATAGGCATGGGGGGCCATGAGATAAAAGCCAATAAGGCGTTTATCAGGGGGAGGCCTGCGTCCAGTTGTGGACAAATATAGGCTGTTGCGGTTTAGTTTCTGGACGACCTTCCGTCAAATATAGAATTGATACTTGGTAATGGGGCGGACGCGTGCAGCCGAAATATATTAAAAACACATTATTATAAATATTCACAGGTATTTATCGCGTTTATTTACCTATTTTTCCCGACGTTTCCCGTTTTCCCGTGACCACGACAGAGTGCTGATTTATAATTATTATTATAATTTATATTTATAATTATGTGTTCTGATCGCGTTATTTTAAAAAACTTTAAAAACACAAAGATTTAAATCCTTTCTTCTTTTAATGGCGTCTACGTCTGGGTTGACATAATTTCGCCAATGTCCGTAATATTAGAGTAAAATTAAAATAAAAGCTGTTCGGTAATAAAGATAGATAAACGAAGTGAATTCTTCGATAAAATGTTAATCAAAAAGATATAAGAAAACTACAAAATTAACGTTGTACGGTAAGGTTTGATCCGAAGATCAAGATTTAAATTAGATACGCCTTTACGCTCGAAAACAGGGCATTGTCTTTGAATGCGTGCGTTATTATATTAAAATATAATAAGAAAATGTAATACTTACATTTGGTAAGAAATATTATTATGTACTTAGTGTAAACTATTTTTGTACAATAAGTTGCTTAGTATATATCTATAATGTGTTTGACTTGTAAGATTTTTTTCTTATCAATAAATAACTGAACTGAACTGTATACAAGAACACCACAAAATCACACAATTCACTGATTCCAAATAAATTCACTTACTTCGTTTGGCAAAGAACACGCACGTAAACGTCTAACGGTCTCACTACGGAAAGGGTCTATCTAACCATTTAAATCTTTGTATACGGTCCCATTAAACGGTATTGGTCCACTGCTGGACGCAGGCCTCCCCCTGATAAGCGCCTTGTTGACGTTTATCATATGGAAGGTTATGCCCATAATCCCCACGCTGGGGTTGGAGATCGCAGTTTTCTGGTATAATTGTTTTGCAGGGGCGCTGCTGCCCGCCCCCGGCGGATATCCCTAAGTTGCCTCTTAAGACACCCACGGCACCATACAGCTATCAATTCTCACTGGTCCTTAATTTCTTTTCTTGTTTTCAGAGATGATGATGGAGAGCCTCTCACTCCTAGAAGACCAGAGACTGGAACTCCACCTTTGGACGAAGAGTAAGTGTTTCTATTGCAGCTGTTTTTTGGCTTCATAATTTAGATTAATATAAATCATGTTGAACAATTCACACAGCATTATCTGGCCCCAAGCTAAGCAGAGCTTGTGTTATTGGAACTAGATCATCATTATCATCATCATCAGCCTATATTAGTCCACTGCTGGACATATGCCTCCCCTAATGAGCGCCATAGCGCCCTGTCTTCAGCTTGACGCATCCAGCATCTGCTTGCAGTCTTTCGCAGATCGTCATCCCACCTGGCCGGAGGGCGCTCTACACTACGTATGCCGAGTCGCGGTCTCCACTCAAGAACTCGTGGGAACTAGATAACTGTATACTTAATACAATACACTACATAGATATTTTTTATTATACATAGAAAAAATCTGGAACGCCCGGAACAAATATCTGCAGATCGTACAAACATTTGTCCCAATAAATATTATCTACACTAATGATATAAAGAGAAGCATTTGTTTGTTTGTTTGTATTGAATAGGCTCCGAAACTGAACCGGTTTAAAAAACTCTTTCTCATTACAAAGCTTACTTTTCAGGGAGTGACATAGGCTATAATTTTATCCCGCAATTCCCACGGGAACGGGAACTACGCGGGTGAAACCGCGAGCTTTTGCTCACTAATATTATAAATGCGAAAGTTTGTATGTATAGATGGATGGATGGATGTTTGTTACCTCTTCACGCCAAAACTACTGAACGGATCGGGCTAAAAGTTGCATACGGGTAATTCTAATCCTAGAATCAAACATAAGCTACTACTTTTAGTTTTTTTCTACTCTAGACGACCACTGTGGCGCGGTGGGCGAAGGTCCGCCTGCGACGCAGGAGGTTGCGGGTTCGATTCCCGCCTCGTGACAAATATTTGTACGATCTGCAGATATTTGTTCAGGGCGTTCTGGATGTTTTCTATGTATAATAAAAAAAAACTATCTATGTAGTGTATTTGTATTATGTATATCAGTTATCTAGTACCCATAACACAAGCTCTGCTTATCTTGGGGCTAGATAATGCTGTGTTAATTGTCCTGCATTATTATTATTATTATTACTTTTTATCCCATAAATCTGTTCCCGAACAAAATCACATTTAAACGTTTCCATATGAATAGCGCGTGCTAAGCCGCAGGGCGCAGCTAGTAGGCTATATTTTATCCCTAAATTCCCACGGGAACGGGAACTACGGGGTGAAACCACGCGACCCTGTTATGACAAAAAGCTGCAAGCCAGGAGGGCAATTCTCGCAATATATCGACTCGATAAACTGTAAAAATATCAAGTGATTGCTTCGAATCAAACAAGCCTATTCTCAACATCTGCAATTCTATTTTTATCGAGGGCTTTTTTTCCATAAATTGCTCGATATGCAACGAGTGGTCCCGGGCACTCGTTCGCATTATTAAAGAGAGAGAAAGAAGAATATGGGTATATCTGTCTGTCGCTCACTTGTTTTCTGTTTTGTTTGATTTCAATAGAAAAGATTTCGCGTAGTTCTTTTCAAGTCAATGATAGATGATTGCAATTTTGTAAAAACAAGAATAATTCATGGAATCAAATTGTCTATGATAAAAATATCAAAGAGTGCACGAGAATGCAGTTTTTGGCGGCACTTGATATTTATTCAAGGCTCGATATTTATCACCTAATAAATTATCCCGTGATACTGCGTATCATCTGATAAAATATCACGTGATACTGAGAATTGCCCTCCAGGTTCCAGCGTTTAGTGAAAATAGAGCTTAAAATATTCTACTCAATGTAAGCAAGGTACTAAATCGATCCATAGTTCAATACATAGTTTCAACACCAAAATATTCTAATGTGACATTTTAAAGTAACCTAAAATTACGATCAAATATTATGGCAAAACGATGCAAGACTCTAGGTTGCAGCGTTTTATCGTTACAGAAAACCGAGGCGATGCTATTAAGAAATATTTTCATTCACAATAAATAAATAAATAATGCTGGACAATTCACGCAGCATTATCTAGCCCCAAGTCAAGCAGAGCTTGTGTTATGGGTACTAGATAACTGATATACATAATACAATACATTACATAGATATATATTATACAATATCCATATCTTTCTAGGCTACAAATCCACAAGTGGTCGAATCGGGTGGTTCGAAATATTACCCGAAAGGACTGGATGGTACGTGGCGGGTACATCGAGAGAACATTCCAGATGATGGTCACTCCTAGGGTGGTCAAAGAGGTATGTGATTATATAATTAATTATGTTTTAAAAATCTATAAACCTACTTAAAAAAAAATTTTAAGCTATTGCATAGCTTCTATCGCGGGCCTTGAGCGCGGGGACCGAATCCAGAAATTCCGTAACGAAAAAACCTCACGCTCCCCACTCCGACCGGAACAGCGGTGATACTTTTTAGTTTTGCCATCTATCGATAAATAGTAGAACTTTTAATGACTTTTTGAAATATGACGTTTGTCCCTTTAGTTCAGCAACTCGCCTCTAGATGGCATTGCAATAGCTTTACCGCGGCAGTCCCCGAGTGCCACACGTCTTTTTTTCATGAATTTTCATGGTGTTGGTGTCCTCTGGGGACACACGGAATTAGTTTATTACTCTTTAGCGAGAGGAGTTAAAATAAAACTTTAAAAAAGTCTATAATATTACCAAGACCAAAAAGAAAAGGTCTGCTTTTTGCACATAATTGATTTTGTTTTTCAAAACTATAACTTCAATTATATAGTTTTTTCATGGATCCCATTGTCAGAAATGAACAAAATTGAAATGGGACAACACGGGAAGCACCAGCTTTCATAATAAAAAAAGAATCGTGAAAATCAAACTACCCAGTCAAAAGTTCTGAGGTAACAAACATAAAAAACAGTCGATTTGAGACCTTTTTTTAAAGTCGGTTAAAAATAAAAATTGCTTGTTTGTTTGCCTGTTTTATTTTTACTTATGATCTATTTGTCATAAAGCTGCAAATTATGTCAATAGATTTCAATAACATAAATTAAAATTCACATGCTTGGAGTCGAGATAAAGAGATATAATTAGACAATATTTATTGAGAAAGGATCTCAAATCAGCAAGTACTTCCATTATAGTTAACGTCAACAAGAAAATTAATGTGAGGTTAAGTTCTGCGGGTTTGTTTATCATTTGTGCAGGTTTTAAAAAAATCGAATATATATAATGAATCAAGTAAACAAATACACTGCGATTATGACGATGCCGTCAATCCTAGAGTCTGTTCAAAACGAGAAAAGTCGTGTCGTTACGGTGAACTAACACTTTTAGTCGTACTGCAATGACAGAGCAGTGTTGTCAACGAAACAAAAGTTGTCAATTGCACACGAGCGCCCTCAATTCCCGCGACGCTTCTCTTTTAAGACAGACTCTATTTAGAAGTTAACCCTAAACTACTGATGTCAATTTTCCAGGTACGAGATCACTTCAACTGCTCCGTACTCGAGGGGGCGGAGTTGGAAGATCAAGGGGGGGAGGGGACCGCGCTCACGCACTGGGAGAAACGACTGTTCGAGGTAAGATAAGGTTTTTTGAAGTGAAAACCGGCCGCGTTGAAATAGCCTATAGGACGTAGGCTACTTGAAAATAACTTTTAGGACATAGGTTACTTGAAAAAAGCCTATAGGATATAGGCTACTTGAAAATAGCCTATAGTACATAGGCTACTTGAAAATAACCTATAAAACATAGGCTACTTGAATATCGCCTATAGGACATAAGCTACTTGAAAATAGCATATAGGACATAAGCTACTTGAAAATAGCCTACAGTACATAGGCCACTTGAAAATAAACCTATAGGACATAGCCTACTTGAAAATAGCATAAAGGACATAAGCTACTTGAAAATAGCATATAGGACATAAGCTACTTGATAACTACGACATACTAACTGATCAAGTTAATATTAGAATGAAAAATATTTAGTAACAATTCCGCGAAAAAACCTTCTGCGATAAAATCTAACAAATTATACAAAATGAAAGAACATTTATCAAAGTAAGTACACTTGGCGCGCGGAGCTCGAAGTGGCAACATCTCTGGTGGGACTCTGCCGTTGTTGTTTGCCGCTCTCAGTGTCAAGATCGAGTGGTGTGGTGTCCTGATGATGTCTCGTGGAGAGACGAAACTAGTTGACGACTTGCTTTGATAAATGTTCTTTCATTTTGTATAATTTGTTAGATTTTATCGCAGAAGGTTTTTTCGCGGAATTGTTACTAAATATTTTTCATTCTTATATTTACATTGGATTTCCGCAAAGTAACGCCTGAATCTATTATTTATCTTTGATCAAGTTAAATAAAAGCATGCAAAAACTTTGTCTCCAGAACGAAGCAATGACCGGCACGCACACGCAGAACTCCGTCTTCTCCCGGATAACCCTCGCCATGATGGAGGACACCGGCTGGTACCGGGCGGAGTACTCCTCCGCGCGCCCCCTGGACTGGGGCGCCGGCCGCGGCTGCCAGTTCGCAGGCACCTCCTGCAAGCAGTGGATGAACCGCAGCAAGCTCAGGTAGGAGGAAACCTCATGGTGGAAGATACGGGAAGCTCAGGTAGAAGGAAACCCCATGGTGGAAGATACGGGAAGCTCAGGTAGAAGGAAACCCCATGGTGGAAGATACGGGAAGCTAAGGTAGGAGGAAACCCCATGGAAGACACGAGCTGGTACGCGGGAGGCCGGAGTCATTCCTGCTTCCCCCATTTCCTCAGCAAACGCAGTTGAGTACGCTCGCTCCGCTCACCACGCTATTTGGGGGGCCCGACGACGTGCTAACGTCTGCGTGAGGCAGTCATGCCGAAGGTCGCAGCGCGTTAAACTTTGTGAAAGTGTGCGACTTGCTATGCTCGCTAGCACAGCATGCAATAGGACACACAGCTCTGATCGCTTCTCTCTCCACTCTGTGTGCGGCTTTACGGATTGGCACTGAAAGGGAATGACTTTCTGTAAGAGCGTGCTTGCTTGGTAGTTATAAAGATTAGGTAATTTTGTGTAAATATGTAGTTTAGGGTAAGTACAGAAAATGTAAATTCTTATGCTTAATTGATAAAGAAATTTTGGAAATGCGCAAGAAAATAACGCTTTCGTTGAATAGTTTACACAATTGCTAGTTTTATGTTTAGAAATTGTTGAATTGCATTTAAATTTTCAATTGTATATGTAATTTAGGGAATTATTTGAATTCTTTAGCTATAAAATAACACTGAAAACATTTTGTTTCAAGCAACATAACTGAGGAAGAGGAAGATGATGAGTAAGTATATATATATACACTAAATAAATAAATAAATAATGCAGGACAATTCACACAGCATTATCATATAAATGTAATAGAATATGTCATATAGATGTAATATTCCTTTATACGACATATCTCAAAGAATTAGCAAGCTGAAGTGGCAGTGGGCCGGACATACCTCGCGAAGAACCGACAACCGCTGGGGTAAACGAGTTCTTGAGTGGAGACCGCGACTCAAACGTAGTGTAGAACGCCCTCCAGCCATGTGGGATGTCGGCTTGCGAAAGACTGCAGGCAGATGCTGGATGCGTCAAGCTGAAGACAGGGCGCTATGACGCTCATTAGGGGAGGCCTATGTCCAGCAGTGGACTAATATAGGCTGATGATGATGATTACGTTATAATGTAACATTTAGACACAATTTGAATCCTCTTTTGTTTTTTAACTGGCGGCCTGGATTTAAGACGTCCGTGTGGATAATTGTATAGACAAATTGAATCTTCTTTAAAACTAAAAACATGCTTCCGTTCGGAATGAGTAAAGAAATGAAAGACCTGGAATATTATTTGAAAGTTTATTAAGGATACAATGCAGTTTGATGTACATAATTATGAGCATACGCTGCTACGACTTGAGGTGACAGGAAAGATAATCTTACATACTATGTGGAAATGAAAGCAAACATCTTAGAGAACGCTTGCTATTTTAAAATGTCTAGGGGCTTTGTATCTACATACGTAAATTTTGGGTTCTATGAATTCCAACATTGAGAATCGAATGCAATCCCGTCTTACCTTTCATACAAAATCTCGCACGTGATTATGACGATATAACAGATCTTTCTTTGAAACTTTTAACTAAAAGGTATCTTGTGCACTATAGGTATTTAGGTTTCTATCATAACGAAAAATGGAAATTTGAAGAAACAAATTCAGTATAAATTCCAAAATCAGCTTTTTTTGTAAAAAAAAGTACCTGTACTTTGGGCATTCATAATGTGCTGCTACTCTCATAAATTGTAAAAATAATGAAAATATTTAGATATAAAACCTTGAAAATGTTATGGAGATTCTAAACGACATAGTTTTATTTAACAAACTTGCAAGGCTTGTTTGTCTGTATTGAATAGGCTCCGAAACTAATAGACCGATTAAAAAAAAAAACATCTTTAGAAAGCTTACTTTTCAGGGACTTACATAGGCTATATTTTATCCCGGAATTCCCACGGGAACGGGAACTACACGGCTAAAACCGCGAGGCGCTTCTAGTAACCAATAAAATAAAAGCAATTCTACTCCATCCCTTTCTAAAATATAAATTTGTTCTAGAAGGAAGTCTCCCGCACCATACTGCGCGCGCATCAAAGGTAACCCTCTACGGACGGAGTGCTCGCCGCGGCGCGACGCTGTGGTGCTGTGCAACCTGGTGCGACACGACACCATACTGCCGAGGCAGTACCAGGTCAGAATATGCACTTATACTAGCTGCGCCCCAACCTGTATCGGTCCACTGCTGGACGCAGGCCTCTCTGTTAAGCGCATTATATTATTGGCGTTTATCTTATGAAGGGTTTATCCCATAATCCCCAAGCTGAGGATGCGGGTTGGGGATCGCAGTTTGGTGGTATAATTATTCTGCTGGGGACGCTGCTGCCCGTCCCGTGGTGAATATCCCTTAGTCGCCTATTACGATACCCGCGGGAAGAGTTGGGTGGTGCAAATTCTAAGCCAACACCACACAGCTGCGCCCCAAGCCTATGTTTTATTCCAGGATTAGAAATACCTAATGTTAATTTGGACGAATAGAACCATAATCACACAAATCTTGCAAAGGCTTACTGCAAAGAGGTTATCAGCTTAGAATTGTCTATGATGAAACCCATGTAGCATACATGGGTCCTTAAAATACAGGCCTCGTCTAGAAGTTTATATACTAGATAACTGATATACATAATACAATACACTACATATATAGATATCTTTTATTATACATAGAAAACATCCAGAACGCCCTGAACAAATTCTACAGTTCGTACACAAACATTTGTCCCGAGGCGGGAATCGAACCCGCAACCTTCTGCGTCGAAGGCGGACCTTCGCCCACCGCACCACAGAGGTCGTCAATTGTATAATGTTAAGCCCTCCGCAAACAGCCGCAAATTAGTTAGCGTGTCTTGTAAAGCGCGATTTCGGCGATTTTCCAGCGCGATTCCTTACACACAGCGGCTTATTATTAAGGCGCATACCCGAGCCAATATGACAGCGATATATATTTTATCATATTTTTACGTTTATCATAGGAATTTTTAAAAATCCTACGTTCAGTTTGTGGTATCTATTATAAGCCATTTTTTAATACCTCTGTAATAAATTTATCTCTTATAGTTTAGGAAGAGATGCCAAAATAGAGTTTGGTGGCCAAAAAGCGCAACTTCGTATCTCCGCCTAAGCTTTACAAAATGAAACTATTACAGAGGCATTAATAAATAACTTATAATAGATACCACAAACTGAACGTAGGATTTTTAAAACTTCCTGCGTTTAACGTAATAATAAGATAAAATAGTTGAGGGCGCCACTTTCACTGGTGTATGGGACTTAATCACGATTTCGGCAGCCTTAACGACGAAGGCCGTCCCGCCACCCCCTGCCACCCCCCCGCCACCCCCCCGCCACCCCCCCGCCACCCCCCGCCACCCCCTGCCGCCCCGCAAAATCGCAGAACGCGGAAACGCGACAAGCCGAATCGCGGCAGTGTGCGTCAACGTATGCATTTTAGTACAAAATGTTCCGCAAGCAAATATCGCAAAATCGCGTGACACAGGACGCGCTTAAAAATTTGCGTTGATGTGAGTAGGGCTTTATAAGTATAACCGGAGCTTTGATGACGACCTCTGTGGCGCGGTGGGCGAAGGTCTGCCTGCGACGCAGGAGGTTGCGGGTTCGATTCCCGCCTCGGGACAAATGTGTGTACGATCTGCAGACATTTGTTCAGGGCGTTCTGGATGTTTTTCTATGTATAATAAAAAATATCTATCTATGTAGTGTATTGTATTATGTATATCAGTTATCTAGTACCCATATCACAAGCTCTGCTTAGCTTGGGGCTAGATAATGCTGTGTGAATTGTCCAGCATTATTTATTTATTTATTTATTTGTTCCCAGCACTTTGATCTGCTACCAGGTGTGTCTCCAGGGGAAGAAGCTTTCTACGGTGGCGCTGTGTCCTTGGCCGATTACTGCCCCTACCTACAGGTATAAAATATAAAATATCTTTTACAATGCATGTGCTCAAAAAGTGAGTTTTCTAAGGAGCCATATCGTGTGGAAAGTTCTACTTTTCCGCACTAGTGCTTTTAATTTTTCAACTTCGTGAGAAATGTTCTTGATCCTTTTTGTGAAACGACATGGCGGCTTCTGCACATGCGTAGATACCTAAAGCGCGCGTTGTTAAAGAAAAAAAGCCCGCCATTTTTCAAATTTCTCGTCAGTCACAATTAGTCTTAGTCTTAATCTGGTTTAGTGTGATTAGTTTTTTATTTACTCGCACAATGCATAGTAAAACATTGTATGATACACGTGCGTAAAGATGATTTCTGACTCCACAATATTATGCCACTAGTCGGAAATCACCTACTTTTCGCACTTGTTGCATAAAAAGCTATTAATATTATTCAAAGTTTAATTAATTTTTATTTATTTCAGAAAAACATTGTCAAAATATATAAAAAAATTGTCATTAAATAACCATTTCTGAGCATTCCTGGTGCAAAGGTGCACATAATGCTTGCACATTACCTCGCAATCAACTCGAATAGCGATTGCAATCCTTTGCACCAAGAACGACCCAGAACGTGTGGGGATTTCCTGTCACATCGTTAAGTTTTTGATTTTGTTGTGTAGAGATTTTCAAATATATTTTTACCGTTAAAACTAAAATTTTATCCCCTTTATTTCAATCTTACATGCACACTGATAGCTAATTCCAATTACGATTTTCTTTATAATGCGTGTTGAATATAATGATAGGTAATCAACAAAAAGGAAATTAAATACTTTGAATTTAGAATGATAGTATAATCAGCGGGAAATATTATTTTGAAATCCATAATGGCAACATTTAAACTGTCTCTGGTACATTTTTGCTCCAGCCGTCGTAACCTTAGTAAAATACACTGTTACAATGTCCAAATTGGTATCGAATTATTTGCAACCACTTTTGTGAAATAATTTTGAGGTTATTATATTAGTTTGTTGATAAATGTGTTTTTATGTTAAACTAGCTTTTGCCCGCGACTTCGCACGCTCTATTCAAGTAGCTATGTCCGTCCCCGGGATACCGTTTACCTCCCTGCCAAATTTAATCAAGATTCGTTCAGCCGGGAACGAAATAAAAACTATCCTATGTCCGTCTCCTGGTTCTAAGCTTCACCACCAATTTTCAGCCAAATCGGTTCAGCTGTTTTCGAGTTATAAGTGTTGTAACAAACACGACTTTCTTTTATATATAATATAATATATAAAGATTTGTAGAAACCGCTTATTGTATTATATATATTCTGTATTTATTATTTATAGTTATTATTTATTGGCAGGAGTTCTCATGGCGACACAAAAACACCCTGATCCGCGGGAGCACCTGTCAGCACCAAGAGAACACACCTAGTAAGTTCCTTTATCATATTTTTTAAGCTATTGCATAGCTTCTATCGCGGGCCTTGAGCGTGGAGACCGAATCCAGAAGTTCCGTAACGAAAATAACCTAACACCCCCCACTCCGACCGGCACAGTGGTGATACTTTTTAGTTTTGCCATCTATCGATGAATAGCAGAGCTTTTGATGACTTTTTGAAATATCACGCTTGTTTTTTTAGTTCAGCAACTCGCCTCTAGGTAGTATTGCAATAGCTTTACCGCGACAGTCCACGAGTGCCGCACGTCTTTTTTTATTTGACGACCTCTGTGGTGCAGTTGGCACGACGCAGGAGGTTGCGGGTTCGATTCCTGCCTAACAAATATTTGTACGATCTGCAGGTATTTGTTCAGAGCGTTCTGGACGTTTTCTATGTATAGTAAAATATCTATCTATGTAGTGTATTGTATTATGTATAACAGTTATCTAGTACCCATAACACAAGCTCTGCTTAGCTTGGGGCTAGTGTGAATTGTTCAGCATTATTACCAATAGGCGTGACGACTAAAAATTTCTTATAAGTCCGTTAATTAGATTATCAGAAGATATTAGAAACGTATTTTTTCTTTTGTCGATTAAACAAAAAATGATGAAGATGTAGCCAGTTAAGGCCGCGTGACGTCACGGTTCAGTACTGAGGTGTAACGTCACTAGCCCCCACTACAAGACTTTGACGCGCTGGCCGGAGGGCGGCCCACACGTTTGCCGAGTCGCGGTCTCCACTCAAGAGTCAGAGTCAGAGTCAAATCGTTTATTTCTTTAGACTTACAAAATAAGCACTAAGATAAGTCATTTTTTTAATATATAAACAGCTTGATAAATAGTTATTAATATCAAACAAGAAATAAGGTGCAATTGACTCTAATTCACTTCAATTTTTTGTCCACTAGCGGAAGCAAGAACTCGTTTACCCCAGCGGTTGTCGGTTGGCGAGATAAGCCCACTGCCACTTCAGTTTGCTAATTCTTTGACCTATATCTATAACTTTTATATTATTATTATTAAAATTAAGTTAAATTGAATTAATTCTTTCAGAGGGCGACGTTAATTTCGCGTTGGAAAACTACGGAACTCACTCGAAGTGTTTCGATCACAGCACTAGAGTTTGGGAGCAGAAGTCTTGTAGACAGGTCAGTAAGGTTGACAGTTTAAATGAAGGAAGGTTGTCAGTTAAAATGGAGCAAGGTTGTCAGTTTAAATGGAGCAAGGTTGACAGTTAAAATGGAGCAAGGTTGACAGTTAAAATGGAGCAAGGTTGACAGTTAAAATGGAGGCACGTACCATATTTTGAAAACCCCTTTTTTTCTTTTTCAGATACGAGAGTGGCAACACTGGGGTTCCGGTTGCTATAAGTACAAGTGTGAGAGCGGAAGACTGCATATTATTGTAAGTAATAAATAACACTAACAAACTTCTATATACTAGCTGTGCCCTGCGACTTCGCACGCCTATACAAAAAAAATCCTTTTATTTCGGACAGCATCCATAGGGAAATAATAACACAATAAAATAATGTAAATGATTAGTAAGCAAATCGAGACATCACGCTTATATTATAAATACGAAAGTTTGTATGGATGGATGGATGGATGTTGGTTACCTCTTCACGGCAAAACTACTGAACGGATCGGGCTGAAAATTTTGATGCAGGTAGTTCTGATCCTGGAATCAAACATAGGCTACTTTTTATCCCATAAATCTGTTCCCGTGGGATGAAAATCACCTTTTAATGTTTCATAAGAACAACGCGTGCGAAGCCGCGGGGCGCAGCTAGTATATTATAAATACGAAAGTTTGTATGGATGGATGGGATGGATGGATGGATGTTTGTTACCTCTTCACGGCAAAACTACTGAACGGATCGGGCTGAAAATTTTGATGCAGGTAGTTCTGATCCTGGAATCAAACATAGGCTACTTTTTATCCCATAAATCAGTTTTCGTGGGATAGAAATCACCTTTAAACGTTTCCATAGAAATAACGCGTGCGAAGCTAGTTTAAAATAAACGCAGGAGTAATTCCCAGAGTGATCTTACCAGAGTAGTTGACCTTTTTCCGGGATCACTCTGCGACGTAGACCTGCCCACAGCGGCGATGAGTATCTTTATATTCATATTCATATTAATTTATTATAATTATAATTATTATAATTTATATACATAATTACATTGTTTAAGCTTAGGTGGTATTGTAAATCTTGTAACTCTATTCCTACTAAATATAAATCTTCTTTGACGACCTACGTGACGCGGTGGGCGAAGAATTTCGAGTTATCAATGAAATTAACTTAACTTTTCAGGTTGGAAACTACACTTACACATGTTTCCACGCGGGGCAAGTTCTCCAAGTACGAATAGTGAAGAAAGGGTGGCTGCATAAAGGCGGAGTCGTCTGCCCGCCCTGTAGGGAGATGTGTAAACAAGAGTTCGATGTAAGTACAGTAGTTGGTCCCCAGACTGTGATACCGTAGCGCAAAAGTGACTGACTCGTGACAATGTAAACGAGTTGGCTACACAAGGTTGTCTTCCCGCCCTGTAGCGAGATGTGTAAGGAAGAGTTTGATGTAAGTAATAATAATAATAATAATGCTGAACAATTCACATAGCATTATCTAGCCCCAAGCTAAGCAGAGCTTGTGTTATGGGTACTAGATAACTGATATACTTAATACACTACATAGATAGTTGTTTTTTTAATATACATAGAAAACATCCAGAACGCCCTGAACAAATTATTTGCAGATCGTACACACATTTGTCCCGAGGCGGGAATCGAACCCGCAACCTCCTGCGTCGCAGGCGGACCTTCGCCCACCGCGCCACAGAGGTCGTCATTATCTATCTAATAATCTTTTGTAGTTACACAGTCCAATAGGCGGCCTTATCGCCTTATCTACAGCTACTTTCCCCTGGAAACCTTTGACAGCTTCTATTGTTTCAGGCTAGAAACGAATACTGCAAGCCCGGTGAAGAGCCTCTACCACCGAATCTATACCCCAACGACTTCCTCAAATGTAGCGCGAGCTCCGCAGCTCCCGCTGCCATCTTGTTTGCGCTCGCCATTTTGTTTTACACTTTACAATGAAGGGAACTAATACTTGACCATTTTGTCGTTTCTGTATGTACTTAACTATTTGGCAGCACTTAAAGATTAATAGTAAGGTAGGTATTTCATCGAACGTTGCCCACTGCTGGACATAGGTCTACTCGTTCCTGCTCTGCCCGCATCCAGCGGATCTCTAAATAAATTTCAGTATGTGGAAGAAGAAATGTGGTACTATTTTTAACCGACTTCACAAAAAAGGAGGAGGTTCTCAATTCGACTGTATTTTTTTCCCTCTTTTTTATGTTTGCTACCTCAGAACTTTTGACTGGGTGGTCCTATTTTCATGTTTTTTATGTATGAAAGCCCGCTTCCCCGATATATGTATATCCCTTGGTTGGCTCTTACGATACCCAAGGGTAGAGTTGAGGTGGTGCAAATTCTAAGCCACACAGCTGTATTATGGCCACTCCGCCACTGACTAAAGAAAGGGACGGAGAATTTTCTAGTGCTGTCAAATACATTATAATAAATTAATATTAATAAATAAAGTGGATCCGATAATCCGCTTGGTTTCAATAGCTTTAATAAGGAATATTTTTTGGTCGAAAATTAACTTTTCTTTGGACCAAAGAATTTCCGACTATTGGTGACTATGTAAAAAGCTAAACACTTTTCGATGTCATTTTTGATAGATAATAAGATCGCTGTTTTGACTGTGGCCAAAAGCTTTTGTAAAGTCGAAATGTTTGAGCCAATTATAATTAGATTTTAAGAAAAAAATGTTCAGTGTCTGTTATTTTAAGAACAAATTAATATTTGTGTAGTTACTAAGTTTAAGAAATATCTCTATTTACTTGTAACTTATTTATTTTCTTAGATATTTTCTTGACATTTTATTTAGATCTTGATTATTTCATAAAATATTTATTCTTATACTTTAGTAGTAATACAATCATTTACTTTCGAATCACACTAATATTATAAATGTGAAAGTTTGTATGAATGGATGTTTGTTACCTCTTCACGCCAAAACTACTGAACATACAGTAGCATACAGTCTAATCTTGGAATCAAACAGGCTACTTATATCCCATAAATCAGTTCCCGTGGGATAGAAATCACTTCTAAACGTTTCCATAGGAACAACGCGTGCGAAACCGCGGGGCGCAGCTAGTTTCTTATACTTCTTGTTTATATTTAAGATGGTAGCTAGTGATATTTAAAATGTTCAGTAAAAAGTTCCGAGCATGAGAATTTATGATTACAAAAATACTAAAAATCACAATTATGCGTTTTAACTGATTTCGTACTGAGGTTTTTCGTATTTAGTTTTACTCCTAATTGTAATATAGTCTAAGTAAATATTAAATATGACCAACTGTACATAGCTCATGTAGTCAATGTAGTTTTAAGTTTAACTTTATACCTTAGTTACAATTATCTTCACACGTTTTGTAAATGGTGTCTCAACAAATGGTAACTAAGCTTATTTAACAAATATATATAAAAACGAAAATCTTACGGATTTTTTCGTTTTTTATTTCGTTTTATAGCGGAAACAATGAGGGCTTTTCAATTCATTCTTTAAAAAACACATTTACGCTTTTCAGGTTTGTACTTTAGATGGCGCTGTACCAAATTCAAGTGTATTTTTATTTGTATCTCTTAGGAATAACAAACAATCATACCTAAATATTAACAGTAAATAGTAAAGTAACAAAATACTAAAAGTATGACCAGCCCCGTTATCCGCAAGTTACAGAGAGAGAGGTGTCATAAAATAAACAAATAAATAATTTTCTGTTCAACCTTTTGCACTAGACTTAAGTTTCATACAACGCCATTTCTGTCTTTGTATAAGGCAACTACTTTTTTAAAGATCAGAGTCAGAGTCAAATCGTTTATTTAAAGAAATAAACGACTTTACGCACTTAGACAAGTAATTTTTTTACTATACCGTGTCCATTTTGAATGAGGCATAAACGTATACAAACCGCCCATACTTAACCTAAAATTCACTTTGTTGGCGCGTCCTTTTATACGTAATTTACATTACTTGTCGATTTTAGATCCTCCCTTCAATAAAAATTGCTTACAATTATACCTGAAACTCGACGCCAAGCAAGTGAGTTTTTGTTATTTGTATCGTGGTTTATTTACTAACATGCTCCATGCTGGATGGATAAACCATAGGTATAAACAGCTTGATAAATCGTAATTACTACCAAATAAGAAATAAGGTGCAATTAACTCTAATTCACTTAATTTTTTTATCCTCTAGCGGAAGAAGGTCGCATTGAAAAGCCCTCGTCACATTTCTTATTATAATTATACGAGTATGTCAAATTAGTTTAGTTTTTGTGACATTGGTGTCTATTCAGATGTCGCCAAAACTAAACTAAACTAATTTAACAGTACTAATAATGTCGCTGTCCCTGTCAGAACGATCAAAATAAGGATGGCATCATTTTTAGTCCTGCCAGATTAGTTAAGTCTTTTTTTGGTAACATTTGAATAGACACCATTGCAGACTATTTTAAGCTATTGCATAGCTTCTATCGCGGGCCTTGAGCGCGGGGACCGAATCCAGAAATTCCGTAACGAAAAAACCTCACGCTCCCCACTCCGACCGGAACAGCGGTGATACTTTTTAGTTTTGCCATCTATCGATGAATAGTAGAACTTTTAATGACTTTTTGAAATATGACGTTTGTCTCTTTAGTTCAGCAACTCGCCTCTAGATGGCATTGCAATAGCTTTACCGCGGCAGTCCCCGAGTGCCACACGTCTTTTTTTTTAAACTAGGGATATTTTGATCGAAAAATCTGTTAAAACTTTATCGTGCTACCAACTGTGTATTTCTGACATATGTCTGCCATATATATTTCTTATTTTGTTCTGAGACATAGCAATTAGACAAGGATTTTTCCATAACCGGCGTTTTTTTTACATTTACTGTTACTAGCGTAAAATACAGATTATTGTTTTATTTCTAAGTTCTTAATGCATTTCTTGCTCAATTCATATTTTTTTTAACAAAATTGTGTTACTTAAAAAGCTAAAACCTTAACATGATGTTACATAAATTCAAATTTAGTATAAATTGTAAATAATGAATGTCGGTGCTTATAATGTGATTATTTCATTCCTATTACTTAATTTAAATTTAAGTTATTTTCCAGTCCGTTGAGTTTATGTTGTAAAGATTATTTAAATTGCTATTATAGTAGAAATGTGTATTTTGCTGCTTATATATATGCAGCAATTTTTTCTGACAATTGACGTAAAAACGTATATTGAGATGCAATAATACGGCGCATACACGAGACACACAATATGACAGCGCAACCTATTTTATCTTATTATTATGTTTTATAAATCCGAAATTTAAAAATCCATCGTAAAGTTTGTGATTTCTATTACGAGTATAAGAATAGAATAGAATAGAAGTTTAGAATATAAGCTATTTTTAATACAACTGTAATAGTTGTATCTTATATAGTTTAGGAAGAGATGCGAAAATAGCGTTTAATGTCCAAAAAGCGCAACTTCGTATCTCTGCCTAAGCTTTAAATAGGTAACTTACAATAAATACCGCAAACTGTACGATGAATTTTTTAAACTTCCTGTGTTTAACGTAATAATAAGATAAAATAGTTGAGGGCGCCACTTTCACTCGTATATGCGCATTAAATTGCTATTATAGTAGAAACAATGTGTCTTTTGCTGTTCGCTGCAATTTTTTCTGACAATTGACGTAAAAACTTATTCGAGACGCAAAAACACTCGTTCAAGCTGCAAAAACGTGTTTAAGGAGTAAAAATGCGTTCAAAACGCAAAAACGCTTTCAATAAATGTTTTTTCGTATAAGTGGCTGGATCGTGATGTACTTCTTATTTATATGTACTTAACTGTGGTTACCTGTCGCAATACAGAGTATTTTTAAAAACCTTGGGTTTTTCATTTACTGTCCTAAAATCCTTTTGTATCTACCTAAAACGGATATGATTGTGATCAACGACATTATATTTAGATGTCGATCAGAAAGAAATATGGTGGTAGAGTCTGTTCTAAGAGAAAAGAGTCATGGCGTTACGGTGAACTAACACTTTTAGTCGTACTGCAATGACAGAGTGTTGTCAACGCAACACAAGTTGTCGATGGGCACACAAGCGCCCTCAATTCCCACGACTCTTTGATTTTTGAACAGACTCTAGTAGCAAAATAAGCGCCAACAACAGATTTTAATTATCATTCTTCCGATTCGAGATATTTTACGTCAACAAAGACTATCAGTGACTTGGCAAAATCTCATAACAATTACAGGAAACAACAAGGTCATAAACTCAGACAAAGGAAGTCATAAAATATAGAAAGGTTATCACTAAAACTAAAACAATAACTTTGACAAAGTATGAGCGAAAAAATGTTGAACTCGAAAACAGAGTTCAATTAAATAATGAACAAAAGCTTTAAAATAAAATAAAAAAATTACGCTTCTGTGCTTAGCTTCGATGATACCAATGTCGTTAAATATCATCATCCTATATTAGTCCACTGCTGGACATAGGCCTCTTAATAAGCGCCATAGCGCCCTGTCTTTAGCTTGACGCATCGAGCATCTGCCTGCAGTCTTTCGCAGAACGTCAACCCACCTGGTCGGATGGCGCTCTACACTACGTTTGGCGAGTCGCAGTCCCCACTCAAGAACTCGTTTACCCCATCCGTTGTCGGTTCTTAGCTAGACATGGCCGTTTGCTGCCACTTCAGCTTGCTAATTCTTTGAGCTATGTCGATAACTTTGGTTCTCTGTCGGATGTATTCGTTACGAATCCTATCCTTTAGAGAGACTCCGAGCATAGCGTTAAATATTGTCCAACGATATTTCTTAGGTAGCCACATTGAATAGGTACTAAAATATCTAGGTTTTTAATCGATGATTGCATTGGGTATTAGGTATTAGGTACAGAATCCTCAAAAGCCAGTCAAGTGCTAGACAGACATCAATATTTTTCCTTCTTTAAGAGCTATTTTCTCGGCCTCAAAATAATAGGAATTCAACATAATGGGAATTTAACATAATGGGGACTCAATGGGAATTTAACTTTCGCGGAATAATGGTCCAGAAGGATTATTGGTCTTATAGTCTGGTGTGCTAAAAAGGTTTTTCTTGTGGTCCAAAATGGTACCTAAGTTCGTGATACCTACATAATAGGTATCACGAACTTAGGTACCATTTTGGACATCATTTATCCATCTACCCAGCAGTGAGAATATTGGGATTTTGTTTTATTTCTTGGTTATGTTTTCTTATTGCTTTGTTTAAGTAACCAACAAATTTAAAAAGTGGTAATGCCAGTTAAGTGATTCAATATAGATTTTGACTTTTTCACCATAATGGTAGAGAAACGAACTACAAAAAAACACGAACTCACACAAGAACAAAATCCACGCTTTATTATTTCAAATATTTATTTATTTAATTATATATTAAATATCTGTAGTAACAGCCTTGTAGATCGTAGCGGCCTTCCTAGCTATAGTGTCGACGTAGCTCTTGATATTATTTGAGGAAAAGAGGTCGGTTACGCCTTCTACTATCTTCTTTGCGTTGATTTCATACAGTAGAGAGGTGTCGTCCTTACTACGGAATTCTATCGTTCTTGGTTCTGTAAAGAAATTTTTCATCATTATCAAAGTCAAAATATAACTTTTTTCTGTTTGACAAAAGTATTTCTGCTTATCTATATCTATATTTATAAAAGAAAGTCGTGTTAGTTACACTATTTATAACTCGAGAACGGCTGAACCGATTTGGAGACGGACATAGGATACTTTCTACCCCGTTCCCGACTGAACGAATCTTGATGAAATTTGGCAGAGAAGTAAATGGTATCCCGGGGACGTACAAAGGCTACTTGAATAGAGCGTGCAAAGCCGCGAAAAAAAAAGCTAGTAGGTATATAAAAATGAATTGCTGTTTGTTAGTCTCGCTAAAACTCGAGAACGGCTGAACGGATTTATCTTATCTTGGTCTTGAAATGTTCGTGGAGGTCTTGGTAATATTCTAGACTATAAAGTTATATTTTAACTCCTCTCGCTAAAGAGTAATAAACTGGTATTCTGTGAAAATGCATTAAATTTAGGGTGTAGATACTGTTAATTCCGTAGTAATGTCCCCAGAGGACACCAACACCCGACACAGTAGATGACTCACACGCCCTGCAGCATCTACAACGGTGCACTCCCACCCCTGACGGAGTCCCTCGTTTTTGTTCTTCCAACATTAATAAGGTTCGTAGTTAACCCGCTTACATCAGTTATGAACTTAAGAGTGTGAAATAACTGAAAAGGCCGCTACAAGATCGATTTCGAGCAGGATGACAAGATATGGTTTTCTCGAACAGAGAAAACCATATCTTGTTCCTGAGATAAATAGGAAAATTTGTGAAAAACATCTATTTATCAAAAAAATTCAATCAAACAAAACAAGAAAACTGAAGAGACCAGTCGTGTTTTTAAAACACGTAATTCAAGATAAGATCGAAGTAACATTTCCCTAAACATGAAGGAAGGTTTCACAGATTCTGAGATAAATAACGATTTCATACATAATTACTTTTGTTTTAAAAAGTTACAAACCGACTTCAATTTTTACAGTTTTTTCATGGTTGTTGTATGTATTGTTTGCCAAAATCATTACACTTATCAGAGTAATGAATTATATACGTTCTTACCAAGGTACGTAGATTTCATGCTGTTTGCGCGATATTTTGTATTGAGGCTGGCCAAGTAGCTGAAGGCAGCGTTCAAAAGCTTCACCATGTCAATCTTCGTTTCTCCTCCTGTAACGTAGGTATATTTAATCTTATACCTTGAAACGAGCAATTCTTGTATACAGGGTGTGGCAAATTTTTGGCCCCTTAAGGGTAGCTACCGTTTCTTTTGTAGTTAGAAGGTTTTGTTCTAAGGAACTTTCTGTTTTATTTTGAAGAAAAATATATATTTAGTTTTTTGAAAAAATGTACGGTTCGCCCAAAAAATGAAATTTGTCAAAAAAACAAGTTGGTCTTAATCGACTCTATTTCCAACCAGGAACACTTTTCCCAAAGGAAAATACACCCAGGTAGGTACTACTCGTATATATTATGCAAACTCTGAATTATTTACATTTACAACTAATGATTAA
The DNA here is from genome assembly GCA_955876795.1 of Eupithecia tripunctaria. Taxonomy (NCBI): domain Eukaryota; kingdom Metazoa; phylum Arthropoda; class Insecta; order Lepidoptera; family Geometridae; genus Eupithecia; species Eupithecia tripunctaria. The sequence goes on along the minus strand of OY041628.1, from coordinate 1,581,678 downwards.
ATTTATTTTGTACTCTACCACCTACCTATCTAATATAATTATATGTTTTATTTTTCATCTTTAGGGTATACGAGACCAAGTAGGCAGGTATTGATGTAGAATGAATGAAATGACGAATGAAAACTTTCAAAACATAACGTTTTTAGGTAGATACTTGTGCGATTTGATCCGATAATACGTATAGAAGTGTCGTTAAATATTTTCCACCAATATCTACCTATTGTAGGTATTTGAATTATTACTGTTAAACATTTGCACGACTAACAAGTCAAATATATTGCTAGATAAGTACCTACTCTATTTTAAAACCATCATTGTTAACACAATTTACATTGTAGCTCAAGTTTGCTTCCCGATGCTCAAGCAATTTTAAACGAACCCACGAATTCTGAATCGCAAAAGTCTTAACTTGCGATTTTTTAACAGTTCTCTATTAAAATCTGTCAGAAATTCGTCTTCTGAGAAGCCGCCAGACAGAAACCTTAGCGGGCGCCCGGAGGCGAAGGCGTGCTGGTTGTAATGCGTGGATCTATCTATATGAAAGACCGCCAGGCTGTGTGTCCCCCAGTCTTTTAGGGTCCGGACCTTCGATCCGTGGGGTACCGAGTATCCGTGGGGTACTCGGTACCCCACGGGTCGAGGGTTTCACCTCCAAGGGGATCAAAAGTAGGCTCTATGAAGACCTTCGTATTTGCGCCTCTTAAAACCCTCGGCCAAATCTGCCGGCGCATCCGCCCTCACGGAGGTCTTGGGAAGATGGGAAGGCGCAAATGTGTCAACGCATGTGCGTCCAACACAATGAGCCTCCCCATCTCTCATGGGACTATTGGTCAAAAACAAGGATCCGCTTCTAAGCCCGTACTCCTAAAAACGAAATCGAAGTTTCTGATTCGTTTTAATGCAAACGCTGATCTTCTGCAAACGACATAAGAGTTGATTTTTCACGAAAATGCTATCGAAACTTCGAAAAAACGAAATCGAAGTTTCTAATTCGTCTTAATGCAAACGCTAATCTTCTGCAAACGACATAAGAGTTGATTTTTCACGACAAAGATAACGAAACTTCGAAAAAACAAAATCGAAGTTTCTGATTCGTTTACATGCAAACGCTTATCTTGTGCAAACGACATAAGAGTTGATTTTTCACGACAACGATAACGACTTCCTTTTTCCGAGTTAGGCATCCTGATCTATCAAGGACGTTCTACTGTTCAATAAAGACGAAGACGTCTTGAGCGCCTTGAGGAACCAGAATTGTCATTATACTTGGGAACCTCAGCACAGAGGACTGAAGGGGAATCGAAGACAGAGGAATCGTGCCATGTTACGTTTGCCATGTCGTGCATCATATAAAGGATATAATTATTTGATTTCTTGGACTTACTAGCCCCAGCGTTGGTTCTAGCGTGGACAACATCACTCTTTGTAAAATAGTTGACAACTCCATTGATTAGCTTAGTCCAATCCATTTCGTTCGACCTGTGGATAAGAGTTTTTTATATACAAAATGGACGGCAACTTCTTAAAATTTCAGCCGGATCCATGTAGAATTTTTGAAATGAGGTAACAAATATCCAAACATTGGCATTTATAAAAGTAGTGTGATACAAAAGTAGGCTATTAGGAAATACTCGTAGTACGTACGACTAAGAGAGCTGTGTGCAAAAAGGCTTAGGTACTATAAAATATCAGATTATAATTATAGAGGATAGAAAAGCTTGGGACGGATTTTGCTCCAACTAAAAAAATAACAACTAACAGGCTTCTTCGACGTTTCTTTCCTAGATGTAACGCATTGTAGTGTACTCAGTAATAAACAAATTAAATTGAATTGAATTTACTTTGTTCTACAAATCGAAGCGGTCGAAATAAAAAATACCACTTTATTTCCGTGTCAGTGTAACCTTTTTAATATAATTTGACCTTTTCTAAGTGTACATTTATTGTATACGGTGCAATGATATTATACATCATTGATACGGTGGGGCAAATTCTTGGCCCTTTAAGGGTAGCTACCGTTTATTTTGTAGTTAGAAGTTTATGTTCTTAGGAACCCTTTGTTTTATTTTAAAGAAAAAATATTGTCATTTTTAGTTTTTTGTAAAAAATTACAGGAGGCCCAAAAAATGACATTTGTCAAAAAAAAACAAGTTGCCAAAGCATTTGTTAATTTTAATTTGACCAAAAAGCCTTACCTCAATTGCTGTTTGTGGTGCTTGCTCCGCGTCTTACCACCATTTTGTCGCTTTGTCGCGAATTCTGGAGCGTTGTTGTATAACTCTTCAAGCACGTCCTCCGAGGTACGTTTGTGTTGCCCGTCCTGAACGGTCTCTCGTCTGCGGCTATCAGAGTTGTCCTGCGGATGATAATGATGATGATATTCAAATATATTTTACTAACGACCAGGGGCCTAATTCCACTATTTTTTAAACAAAATGCTATAATGGCGCCATAATGGCGCCATACGATAGAGATTTAGTCGTAAATTTATTTGGTATTCCAATACCATAAGATTACATTCTCTATGACTTATAATATCGTGTCAATAATGTGGTGGGGCATATAATCATAATCGTAATAGTAATATGGCATAAACAAAAAAAAGATCGTGTTAGTAGAATACCAAAAGGTGTCAATGGCGGTGATTGTAACGCGATAATGAAGCGATAATATTGTCATAGTGAGGCGATTGTGTTAGTGGTAAGTAATCAGGCTTCGCCCGGCGCCGCACGGTTGAAATGCTGATGTATTATACATAAAACTTCCTCTTGAATCACTCTAATATTAGTAAATCATATACATAAATCATAATCATAATCAGAATATTATAGCTTTCCACTATTTTTTAAACAAAAGCGCCATACGATAGAGATTTAGTCGTAAATGTATTTGGTATTCCATTACCATAAGATTACAATCTCTATGACTTATAATAGCGTGTCAATAATGTGGTGGGGCATATAATCATAATCGTAATAGTCATAGATATGGCATAAACAAAAAAATATCGTGTTAGTAGAATACCAAAAGGTGTCAATGGCGGTGATTGTAACGCGATAATGAAGCGATAGTATTGTCATAGTGAGGCGATTGTGTTAGTGGAATAAACCAAACTCACTTCGAACGCAAAATCACTTCACCTTGAAATGGTATTCTGTGTAAATTTAGAAGAACAAGTGAAGTGAAGTGAGTATGGAAATGAGTTAGGGATTGAACCTACGCGTTACAGCTATAATCGACAAATAGATTTTTTTTTTGGGTTTCATACAATAAAACGAAAGAAAATTTATGTAGTTCGTAATATTATGTCAATAAAAAGTCAAAGTCTACAAATTAAAATCTCACTCAACTTAGTTCATTACATTACCACGCTCGTCACTGAGGCGCTTTAAGCATTATCGAGTTTTACAGAATACAAAACTAATATCTCACCGCGGATTCAGCTGAGTGAGGTTCGAAATGAGTTTATAGAATGAGCCCACAGGTACTTATTTCGGGGGAAGGAGAAAACTTTGATCGATGATATACACTAACCTGTCCGTTCATAAACACAGTGATGGACTTTGGTTCCTCTTGCTCGTTGTAACGATGCATAACGTAGGCATTTGAGATGTGGAGGAAGATGGATAGTCCTGAAAAATTTACGAGGGCGTGTCGGGTACGCGCAGTAATAGAATTGTTGTAAAACTAGCTATATTAGTGTCGTGAAATAACTTAATATAGATAACTAAAGCTATTTATACCTTTACCTGTTTGTTACCATATATTTAATAGTGTCGTGAATTAATAAAAATCCTTTACTTAACATAGCATAGAAATAGCTTTTACTATAATAAGTATAGGATTTTTAAGGAGGTGAAAAGGTGAGGTACTTTATAAATAGCTTTTACTATATTAAGTACCTACATACAGGATTTTTTATTTAATTTTTCGACACTAATACCTACGTAGACGGTAACAAACAGCCATATAAACTATTGCATCACACTTAAACTAATAAATGCGAAATATTGGACAATTTTTTTATTATTTTTTATATAAAGGACTTAAAGTCATAAGTGTATGTCAGTCACATTTAACCAATCATATTTAATGATATCTACCAATCATATTCCCATTCATATTACCATTCATATCTACTTACAAGCAACTAAAATAAATAATTGATTATCTTACCCAGTATAAAAACAAACATTTTTGCTATAGATCCTTGTAAAATAATTGTAATTTATTTTTACGAGCTGTTTAATTTAATATCGTCTGGTTGATTATAATTATTAGAATTAAATAGCGTAAAATTAAACATCTATAAAATTAGGTAGATATAGATGTTTCTATTTGCTGAATTAATTTTTAATTACCTACCTAGTTTTATGAGCTCTTTATTATGCACTGTAGGTACCTACCTGGTTAGGTAGGTAGCTAGTGATATGATCACACTATTATTAAACGCGTAACTGCCAAAGTTTGGATGTATGGATGTATGTTACCTCTTCGTACCATAACAACTGAACGGATCAGGCTGAAATTTTGCGTATAGGTAGGTTTTCTAATCCTGAAATCAAACATAGGCTACTTTTTATCACATAAATCAGTTCCCGTGTGAAAAAGCGTTTGTATAGAAATAACGCGTGCAAAGCCATGCAGAAACTAGATAAAAGGTATTAGAAATCCGGCCATATAGGATATAGGAATTGTTTTTTTTAATTATTGCCAAAACTTACGATTTGATTTGGTATGTTACTTTGGGGAAAATGTTCGGTTGGAAATAGAGTCGATTAAGACCAACTTGTTTTTTTTGACAAATGTAATTTTTTGGACGACCCGTTAATTTTTTAAAAAACTAAAAATTATAACATTTTTTTTGTTCAAAATAAAACAGAAGGTTCCTAAGAACAAAACCGGTTGGAGTATACTTTACGGGACACAGTCAATTACAAGGCAAAAAAGACTTCGAAAATTTTTGACGAAAATTTTTATGTATAATTAACATATATTTTTTTTTGTGGAATCTTGGAGGGGGGATGCAACTTTTCTTCTTGGCATTGACCTCCAAGTTAAATAACCTTGGTGCTAGAGGTCAAAATGAGTCGTTTAATTACAAGGCAAAAAAGACAGAAAATTTTTGACGAAAATTTTTTTTTTTTTTTTTGCGGAGTCGTGGAGGGGGTGCATCTTGTCTTCGTGACCTCTACACGGAAGGTGTAAGGAACCGGAACCGACATTTAACGTATACTACTCTAGGCGTCGCACCCCCGCGAAGCGGGGGGGGGTCCCTCAACATTAACTTACTCCTAGCGAAGCCCGCCACCCCCCGCGAAGCGGGGGGGGGCGGGTTCGTGGCGACTCAGTGACTGAAAGGGGTGTGTATATGTATAACTGCACCCAGAGCCCTATGCTAACTCAGGGTCAAAGTTCAATGAAAAAAAAAAAAAAAAACTTGTGTCCCGTAAAGTACACATCGACCAAACCTTCTAACTACAAAAGAAACGGTAGCTACCCTTAAGGTGCCAAGAATTTGCCCCACCCTGTCTATCAAGGGCTAAAAGTAAAATCTGGTTGTCGTTACAGTTGACTAACGGATATCCATGGGGGTGGGTAGCAGCGTCCCCGCAGAAGAATTCTACCACCGAACTGTGATTCGCAACCCACATGCCCAGCGTGGGGATTATGGGTCTGGCATGAGATAAAATCCAAGAAGGCGCTTATCAGCGCTTACCTGCGACCTCAGGCCTTTTTTTTATCAGAAATAGTCCTTCGTTTGACCGCAATCTCACAATTCTCACATGATGGAAAGCGAAGATGCGGCCGAAGGTATGTATGTATCACGAAGGTCTAGAAGATGGCTACTCCGGACCACATTCCGAAACACAACAAAACAAAAGCCTGCGTCAGCTGTGGAACAATATAGGGCTTTTGAGGTGAGGAGTGCATTATTAACACTTTCAAGGACGGAAATCTCACGTATAGGTACATGTGTATGTAGGTACATAATTTTATTACCATGGTGCATCGGTAGGTACCGGTCCAGGGACATGGGTCTTTAAGTCAAATTACCGACCTGCACTTACGACTTTATGTTAAAATAGCAACATACCATATCATCTGAAAGTCAAAATGCCTTAGGCCCCAAAATGCCTGAAATTCATATCGGCTCTTTTATCTAATGACTGAATTACTATATACCTGTGGTGTTTCATACAATCGACAAGAAAAATATATTTTATTGAGTGGTAGATGGTAGATGTCTTTGACTTGACGATAGCCGTTAGATATATCGACGATTGATGTGACGTACGTTAATAAATACAATATCAAGTAATTACCTACACGGGAATCGTGGGAATGCTTGCTAGGTGTACTTGTACTACTTCTGTACAATGGTGTCTATTGAGATGTCGCCAAATCTAAACTAAACTATTTGACAGTAGGTACTAAAAAGTCAAAGTCAAAGTCAAATCGTTTATTTCTTTAGACTTACAAAATAAGTACTTAGACAAGTCAAATTTTTACTATATAAACAGCTTGATAAATAGTTATTACTATCAAACAAGAAATAAGATGCAATTGACTTTAATTCACTTCAATTTTTTGTCCACTAGCGGAAGAAGTGAAAAAGAAACCACTAGCAAGTTTATCGCTTATCAACTAATACAATCTTAGGATAACTAAGTCTAACTGGTCTTACATACTATTGTCTGTGCGGAACTGGGCGACATCCGGCCAAGCATTAACATCATTGACGTAGTCATCTACGGAGTAATATGCTTTCTTGATAAAAAAAAATTATAAAACTATCGCCATCCCTTTCAAAACGATCAAAATAATGAAGATGGCAACATTTATGCGTGACAGCTGTCATACTATCCACACTAATACTTTAAAAGCGAAAGTTATCGTCTTTCGAATCTCACTAGGTATTTTTTTTATAAGACCTATTGTACCTGCACTGCATAGAAAATACCCAGAAAAATATTTGCAGATCGTACAAACATTTTGTCCTAAGGCGGGGGAATCGAACCCTTATGATCGCAGGCGCTGTTTTGTCACCAGTTTCAAAATTCTGACCTTTATGGAAAAAAAAGTGATCTGACGAAAGTGAAATCTAACGGACGTGTTCTAAATCGCAGGCACCATCACCGTCGTCGTTGTGCAGCGCGCCACAACAGTGGCCCAGGCCTTGGAGCTCCGTGTAGTGGAAGGGCTGGGCAGTGAATGCGTTAAGCTCTCCTTTTAGAGTATAGTAGCCGGCAGTGTTCCTTAGAAGAAGAGAGTTTTGCCTAGATGAATCAAGCATAGTTAAAAATATACTAATGTCCTGAGAGTACCTAACTGGGCAAGTAGTAAATACAAACACACAAATAAAGTTTCAAATTCATTTTAATATCTCCACAATACTTCTAAAATAATTCATAGGCATTTATTAAACAAACGGGATTATAACTTGTAGAAAAGCGGAGAGAAACACTTTTAAAACATTAAATTATTCTAGAAAATTACAAATCAATTTAAATAAAAAACGCCATTCGGTCTAGCTAGAGTCAAAGTCACCAGTGTGGTGTTAATCGAAAATGTGCTTACATTATTCTAAAAGAAAGCGTTCATAATACGAATTAATCTTAATAATTAATGTCTCACTATATCTGTCAAATACTGCCAGACCCAAGGGCGTTTTATCAGTAGCAAAAACAATCTTTTACAATCAATTCATGAATTTATCAACAAAATTGATTCTATTCAACAAGAAACAACTGTCTATAAAAATATATAAATCTTTTCAAATTAATTTAAATTATATTAAAATGCCGACTCGGTGTTGCCACGTGGCCGGCCATAGTCAGCCATTTACAAAAATCTATTTCAAAAATAAATTCAATGCACCGGAACAGTTTAATTCATTTAATTCAAATAATGCTAATCCGAGGACACCACTAAACGACGGTGCAAGAATTCTTTTACAAACTTAATATATTGTCTAGCAACGTTACAAGTTATTTATTTAGGTACTAGTTCATTATACAATATACTCAACTAGGTAGGTAATGAATTGCGCTACTTTTCGCTATTTTAAAAATTATGTTATAATTTCACTAAGTTCTAGCACGAAAGGCGCTGAGTGCGCTCGCACGAAAAATTTACTAACTCCAGCCCGCCGCCGAATCAAAAGGTAAAAAATCTTTTTTTTTGCGGTATTTTTAAATTTTTATTTACTAGGAAAAGTTCCAACGATTCACTATGTACATGCAAGTGAAAAAGTGCCAAACAAACTCACTCGGAACGACGAGGGGAAACTTCGACTTCGAATTTACAATAAACAACAACAATTCAATACCATATTTTCAAATTAGCTACATATTATCTCAAAAAGTACACGTCAAAAAATGTTTCATAAAGATGAACGCGTCACCTTGCCCCCCGATTGTGATCACGTGATATGCCAAATGACAAAATTACAATCTAAAATGAAAAATATAGGTACCTACTCGCTTCGCATCGCACACCTATCAATAGAAAACAGACAACAACTACGAGCGCAAACGAGAATCGAGCAAAACAACCTACAAACTAACAAACTAAACGATACAAAGAACGCCTCGCGGCATAACGCAACATACATCTTCAAACAAACTAAAATCCAATTCTTCAAACAGCTACAATTCATCTAAATAGGGAAAAACAATCTAAATCTAAATACCGCGAGACGCCTGAGAAAAAAGCTTAACAAGAGAAACAGACAAAAAAGCAAAACAAGGACAGTTGGAAACTTCCTCCCCAAATAACTAAATAGTTAAACTTGGTAACTCCTCCGCATCGACTTGACAGCCATCGAGCGGTCTCTGTAGACCCACCAACCATTCTACGGAGACCTACTGACCACCCCAAGCTAGGCATGATAGTGCATAATATAAGCAGAACCACCGCTCGCAGACAACCACAATATCCCAAACACACCTCGGTCTTATAAAAATCTAACACCAATTTAAACGCTTGTAACCCAGACCTTCAAGATTTATCTGCTTGAGTCGAATAAGACTCGATTAAATACTGAATTTTCAATAATTTGGTAGGAATAAATCATGTTAGCTAGCAACACTAGTCTTGAAGATCCGTTTCGAATGAATCATAGGTCTCGTGCATTGATTCGGCCTAGCGTTCAATACTACAAGTTGCGCTCAAAGTAAAAAATCACGTTCCGAATTACACAAATATTAGTCGTTTTTTATAAAAATACAAAAATACAAAATGGGACAGTGTGACCATACAACATACTAGCTCACGCACGCGTCCCGCCCTGTTCATATCTCAACTAGGAGGTTAGGGGGCACTATTACTTTTACTAATCAAAAAAACATTGAGCAATTTCATACAAAAGAACCACCAAATCAAGCGCACTCACACCATTTAAAAGCAAATAGAAAACAAACCGCTTCAAACAATAAATTTTTAAAAAACCGTTAGATTTGAACATTGTGTTGCCACTAAATTGAAAAATCTACCAAAGAAAACACAGTCAAAATGAAAAGGGGACAAAATTATGGATAATCAAAAAATAAACAGACGAAATGTACTTTTTATAAAATAGAAATTTCTGTGCCAAGGTGAAATGATCGTCATCGTGATACGGGCGTATTTTAAAGGCGTGAATTTAAGATCTATTAGATTAAACTTTTAATTTATTATAGAGAAAACGGCATATTTTATTCTGCTATCATGCCGAACTATTTATCCTATTACTTTAATAAACGTTCATGTGCTAAGTCGTAATCACGCTGTCGACTTTTCACCAAACTTCATAAATACTAATAAAATATAATAATTCTCAAATTTGTCTAAATTGCATAATACATGAACCTCACTGGCGAAGAACATGAAAAGTCACACAGTGTGTTTACTTAATGCAAAGATTTTTTCTAAGTAAAATTGTATCTACTTAAAATTTAGAAAAAAATAGTAACTATTGGGATATATCCCCATTTCAATGGATAAATATATAACATGCGTAGGTATAACTTTGCACTTTGGCTAAATTTAAATGCTTTGGTTAGATCAAACAATCTAAACCTCTGGACGTATTTAAAATTTTACGAATCCTATAGGTAGAATATAACGGACCGACTTTTCGTAAAACCAAAATTGAAGCAAAAACATGAAAATTGCTTTCACATCGAAAATCAAGAATCGAGTGCATGATTCCGAATCTATCCAGAAGTTTAGACTGTATAATGCCAAAAATCTTCTTAGATTTTTCCTGAATTTCAATCACTAGCCGTCAATAACTCGGAACAACCTTCTCTCAATAGCTCAACGATCCATGTAATTTGGGATTCCAGTCTAATGTTGAACAAAGGCCTAAACTAAAGAGAGAGCCATAGCGTGGTCTTCAGGTGCCCGCATCCAGCATTTGCCTGCAATCTATCGCATAAATCCTCATTGCCCTACAATAATGACAAAAGAATCTCAGAAGGCTGTGATCGAAACGCAGGAAGTAAACTAAAACAACAGGAACGAAACGCGTGACAAGGAAATAACCATCCGCGAGAAAATAAATTACACATTTCTGGTCATAGAACAAAACGGTTTCAACAAAGTAAATAATTTTATTTATTTATATTTTTTTTCGTATTTCGTTTTGCCTCTGAAATTTTTGTGCTACTGCCATTTGAATTTTTTGGATTCCACACTGCGTTTTACAAGAATCGATCTAACATTGCATTCTGCAAGAATCGATCCAACATTGCGTTTTGCAAGAATCGGTCCAACAGTGCGTTTTGCCATAATCGGCTAAGCACTGTTATGTTATGCAAGAATCGCTCGAACATAGCGTTTTGCAAGAATCGATCCAACGCTGCGTTTTGCCAGAATCGGTCTTACGTTGCTTTTTGCAACAGTTCAATCGAAGTACGTTTTGGTTTTGAAACGCAAAGACATCGTATTGTAACCACTTCCTGCCTCAGCAAGCGAACGTAATATTCAAAAAGGTTTCAATAAAGAATTTCAATTTTCAATTTGGAAAACTTCAAATAAAGGGAGGGGTTACACTATACTCAATTCATACGCCGCGACAAGGCACTGTCAAGCCTACATCACCCTATTAAATTTTCAAAAAAGATATCGAGAACACGAAAAAATCTCATCGAAATAAAAAAATTATATCAAAAAATCGCGCAAGTCTTTTTTACTACAGTCTATTAAGTCCGTGGTCTTTCGGGATACGAAGTCTACACTGGGCCGAATCTAGAGTTTCTAAGGGGGGCTTAAAGTTAGCTTACGGTAAGTGTATATCAAGGTACTTGAATGATAAATATTAAAAAAGTTGGCCAAGTGCAAGGATTTCGTAAGTCTGTACCTTAGAGATTAATAATCTTCGATAGGTCTAGGTTTTAGCCGAGGAAATTTAATATTTCGTAAAAAAATTATGCCACTCAAGTGAAATTTTTGGCAGTTTTTATTGTAAATAACTGTCAAAAATCTTCTCTAGCTGTCCAACGAGAAGGCCATCATCAGGCTTTGCATGACCATTTTCTTAACAGAATACGAAATCCTTCGACCTGCGCCCAGATCTCAACCTTAGGGCAGGTAGTCTTGCCCTTTTAGATTTGACCCCATTTTTCGAGCTCCGAACACATCCTTAATATAAATATCTGCACTTAAGTACACTCAAGTAACTTAGGGTCCCGCCGGGCTAATTGAAAAACAGAACCCTTCAATTTATTAAAAAAAAACAATCATTTTCACGCCGTCATTGGTCCGTACGGAGTCTTCAAATAAAAATAAATATATGTAAAAAAACAGGCGAAACAGATTTTTTTGTAGAAAAAAATTTGTGAACACAAAGCCACTCGTGAACCACCCCTTTCTTTTAACTAATTTAATATATTTTAAATACTATATAAATCGTACTAAACTACTAGCTATTGCACTATCCCGGCGTTTTCAAAAATATTCTCATATATTAATAATTATAATTTTAACTAAAAAATAGGAAACTACAGCCAGATTTGGTAACTGTCAACATTTGTACTGGAACTACCACCTCCCGTTTAAACTAAAACAAACCGCGAGTCGAAATCGTGCAAATTTGCCCAGAAATTTAACACCGTGCAAATTCGCATGTCAAAACTGTGCATTTATTAACAAGAAAATTTGAGAAAAAACTTGAAACAAAGACGATAAACCTAGAGTCAGTATCCAAATGGAGAAAAACTATGGTATTACGAAATTCTTTCTAGCTACACAGGTACAGTATTTTTTTTTAAGAAATCAGACATTCCACTTATGCCTTAGTATAAGTTAGTTTAGTTTAGTTATAAAGCGCTGGTCACGCGCAGAATGTCACGGACCGCGCTGAGCCTACCTATTGACAAAACAAACGGACAACTAGATAAGTATTTTTGGGTAAATATTTCCTTAAATCGAGACTACCGCTAAATTTCTCCAAAAAAATCAGTGTTGAACATTGAACATATCTAAGTAAATTAATTAAAATTTAAATAAAACAACAAAACTATTACATAACTATGTCAAACTGATTTCTAATAACAAATTCCCTAATAAAAAAATCTTTTTTTTTTATTAACAGCAAAAATTTCTAAACAAATAACAACAAATTTTGAAAATATTTGGAGAAAGTTAACGCATTTATCTTGTACTTGAATCTATATTTTTGCTTAATCTTAAACATTGGATAATGTTGCATTTTCCTAATTAATGCTAACAAATTTCGACATGTCCGTTGTTGCAATAGCAAATTTCAAACCATCCAAGCTATCCAACCAACGCGTTACCCCGTCTAGAATAAATTTAAAGGGGTAATCAAATTATCTAATACTAAATCGCTGGGTTGTTAGCTTCGAACGGCCTTGCGTGTGATTTGCTAGTCAGCGTTGGAGTAACCGCAAAACGTATTTGCGAGAATTAATCTAGGTAAGTGTTGAGTTGTTCTGAGGTATTCCAACGCTGGGGGGAATGCTGTCTGGGAGGGTAGCTATCGTTCGGAGCCGCAGTGTGGGGCCAGCAGTGGCCGAGCGATGGCTCGTAGTTTGGCTGTTTTATCAAGAGGTTTATTCTACTATTTTCTTTCAATTCAAGTAGTCAGCGTTACTTCCATTGGGGGTCAGCGTCGTCTATTCCAAACTTATTACCTAAATACCTCTGCATATTTGAACTTCCACGAATAACTTTCCATTTTTATATGAAATCCTTCCATATGATCCCTTCGATCGGTAACTACACCAAATCTCACCCCTATCTAAATCCCACACTATGCAAACCCAATCCTTTCCAATATACAAACCATCCCGATCTTTGTCTGTAGCCACACCTTTTCTGAATCTAACCCTATCTTTCCTAGCTCCAATACCTCTCAATTCACCCTCAATCCCCCTTGCTTTCTTTCTCAACCCTCCCCTCATGACTCATGATTGTTTCAATCCCTCTCGCCTCCTGGCTCTCTACCCCCATTAGCAACTTTAGTTGCTAATGAGTCAAAGGGGGTTATAACCCCCTCGACTCATTAATAACCAAGAACCCCCTCGACTCACGCTGGAACATCCCCATTCTTCACATAAAATTTCAACTCACGATCCCTGCTGGTTATTAGGGGTCACACACACGGTCACACACGGTCTGCATATCTCAAATACACGGACGGCAAGTTGCCAACTGCGAGGAAAATTAGACCCGTCGACTGCAGACGACTGCAGTCGACGGCAGACAACAGCGACTTGCGCGTGTATAAGAGCTCTTAGGAACATCACCCATTCTTCACGTAAAATATCAACTCATTGTCTCCGCTTGCTATTAGGTATTAGGTATCTCATTCAACCACCCAGCCGACTCACGACCCCCACTGAGAATAAGAGAATCTCCACCCTACTGACTCATGACCCCCGCTGACTAACCCCTCGACTACGAGCCCACCGCCCACTACGACCCCTGCCACTCACGACTCACTAGCACCAGCGGAATGGCACGGCGCGCGGCCGGTCTGCGCCCTCCTTGACCAGGGGCTTGTGGAACTCGCGCCCCGGACGAGAGTGGATGGTCGCCCAGCAATGCTCGCAGTAGTACTGGAAACAAAAATATTAGAACGGTTAAAAATTTGCATACAAGTAAAGCCGCGTTGACACGATCAGAGCCTGCTCGGACCAAGTGAACTCGGATATCTACTCGGACGCAACTCCGATTGTGGCAACACATAATCCGAGCGCATACGGACGACAGCGTTCTATACTTTACGAGTTCAAAAACAAAATGGCGTCTATAGTAACAACAACCAAACGACTCATGACATTCGATGTTGACTAAGAAAATGATCAGAGTGAACTATGTTAGTATCAACAGCTATCCTAGTACACTCGTATGAAGCAAGTTCACTCCGAGCCTTGTCAGAGCAGGCTCTGATCGTGTCACCCTGGCTTAAAGACGGTACACGGACTGTTGCCAACTACACCGTCAACGATAAAGTTTTTTTTCTTCTGGTGGTTATTGGCTATGGTTATTGAAGAAATATTAGTGAATAGAGAACAAGATGCACAGATTTTTACATTCCACTTTTACGACGACGACTGCAGTCAACTGCAGTTGTACCGCAGAGAAATTCATAGTGATGCATTAGGTATGCCGCAAAATGGATACTATAATATAGCCCAAAGATTTAAATCGTTAGTACCACCATTAAAAGACAATGTCACAGTTATTGGGCCGCCCAATAACTGCGGTATTGTCTTTGAATGCGAGTTCTAATAAAATGCCGACGCATGCAGACTGAGTAAGTATATAAAATTTGTGTTTATATCAATAAACCTAACTGTTATTATTGCCATTTATTGTGCAATCACATTGCACGTCCTTTTACAAACAAGAACACCACAAAAACACACAATTCACTGATGCCGAACGACAAAGACGTTTGTGAGCTCACAAACTTCGTTTGACAACCAACACGGCGCGGTCTCACTGCGAAAAGGGCATATCTAACGATTTAAATCTTTGCTTTAGCTTATTCTCTTTCAAATGTTAATATAATAATGGCTAAAGTCTGTTCAAAAAGAGAAGCGTGGGAATTGAGGGCGCTCGTGTGGCAATTGACAACTTGCGTTGCGTTGACAACACTGCTCTGTCATTGCAGTACGACTAAAAGTGTTGGTTCACCGTAACGCCACGACTCTTCTCATTTTGAACAGACTATGAGACATTGCACCAGCATTTCTGGATCGCGTTGCGTGCATTCAGGAATCCATCAAGTACCTACTCAATCTGATGATTGATTTATACAATATTATGTATAACATTATGTATTGCTTCGTTATTATTATTATTTGTATCCAAACCTACCAACTGATTCAAAATCATAAGAGTCAGAGTCAAATCGTTTATTTCTTTAGACTTACAAAATAAGTACTTAGACAAGTCAAATTTTTAATATATAAACGGCTTTTAAATAGTTATTACTATAAAAACAAGAAATAAGGTGCAATAAGGTGCAATAAGGTGCGGTTTTTTTGTTCACATCATTATGATTACCTATCTACTCATCCACACTGTTGTTGAAATAATTAGGATACACGAACACTGTTTTTTTTTTTTTTTTAGACGCACAAAACATAAAATAATCACTTAATATACATACAAGGCTTATAAAATATAGGTTTAGAACTTGATCATTTCACAAATTATGTGCATACAGAGATTCATGCGAACAAAACATGTAGAGGAGAGTAAAAAAAATTAAAATACTATAACATAAATTTAAAACAGAATAAAGGGATACCTACCTAGATCTGCATTGCAAGCGCGCACCAATTTATCTATGTAAGCCAGTACGTACCCGTGATCAGATTAGATTGTCTGTTACTGACTAGATTTATCTATTCTGACTATAGTATTGGTCTGCACGAGACAGTGAACCCTAGTGTGTGGATCAAGGTACCTCTGTTAGCTGCTATTGTTAAATAATGTTCTAAATAATTGTTTAATTCTCTTTTTGTGTACTTTCAATTACATTGTCAAAATTGTAGTTAGAAGGTGCAATTGACTCTAATTCATTTTTATTTGTTCACATCATTATGATTAGCATTAGGTAAGCATGCAATTATTTATAAGTTTGAAAATTATTTATTAGTTTCAAATAAACTTATTATTATTATTATTATTAATAAATAATCTTTGGTATATCAGTATAATAGCCTGTTCAAGGGACAATATAGTTATGGGTCACGCAGACGTGGTGCTACTGACCTGGAGGCAAGTGACGTTTGCGCAGAAGAAAGGCGCAAACTTGGAGCCGCAGCGGGCGCCGGCGCACTCGTCGCACATCTGGTCATCCAGGACGTACGGCTTCACCTGAACAAAAGAACTGTTAGCGATTGAAGATCTCTCTCTCCACTCTGAACGAATACACTCGTTACACTCGAAGCTAATACACTACCCACTGGGAGCTAATGCAGAACCCACTCAGAGCTAATACACTCCCCACTACCAACTTGACACATGCATACCTCAACACGCACGTAGCTATTGTATAGGTACTTCCTCAACCTCGACAACCTGCATTGGTCCACTGCTGAACGCAAGCTTACCCTGCTAAGCGTCTTGTTGGCTGTTTTTAATTAAAGTCTGTTTATATTCCCATCAACAAAAATAAGGTTTACGCGGAAATGTTACTTTATATTTTATATTTTTATCCTTATATTTAATGTAAAAACAACAGTGTAAAAATATAATATACATTATGTGATAGTTAATCTCGTCCCACCACCCAGTTATACCAGTTAACTCATCGATACCTTCCTACGCCTATCTCACCCAAGGTATTTGTCTCCATCCTACCGACACGGAGCTAATACACTACCCACTCCGAGCTAATGCACTACCCACTCGGAGCTAAGACAATACCCACTCGGAGCTAAGACACTACCCACTCACAGCTAAAAAAAACCACTCGGAGGTTTAAAAGCTTTTTAAATCATGTTAGTACTCGTAGCTAATGAATTACCCACTCTAAACTAATGTTTTACCCATTTGGAGCTAATACACTGCCCACTCGGAACGAATACACTACCCACTCGAAGCCAATACACTACCTACTGGGAGCTAATGCACAACCCACTCAGAGCTAATACACTCCCCACTACCAACTTGACTCATGCATACCTCAACACGCTTGTCGATGTCTCCGTGCTGCAACTGCACGAATCGCGCAGAAATCGCCGAGATGTACGACTGCTGGTTGGAGAAAGCCACGCGCCCTGCACCCTGGAAAGAAATACATTCTTGTTAATAGGTTAGTATTCCGAGTAAAAAAAAAATATTTAGGACGAGTGCATACCTATTGGTGTCGCGACAGTTTTAAAACAGTCTTTCCTCTAAAGATGTGTGGGCCTACGTTAGGTATCCTAGTAGAATAAAACCGCAGACTTCACATTTAACGTGTATTCAGAATGAGAGAAGAGAAGAATGTACAGGTAGTTTGGGACGCGTTAGGATACAATCCGGCGTCGCGTGCGGTTTGTATGCGCCACAGATGTTTGTGCGTCTTCATATTTTTTGGAAAGTAAGTAAAGTAAGTAAAATGGCTTTTATTTTGCATTAATTACACATAAGTAATAATAAAATACATGGGTACACAAGATAAAGGTACAAAAATGGCCAACACTCAGAAAATGGGACAGAATGTACCTATCCTGCGAGAGCTGGTTAAGTTTTGCAAAATCTATCTTAAAACTGTCGTGATTCAAGTCTGCGCTCAGGCTTCGTCTGTCTGTTATTGGATACCTAATTTTCTTTTGATAAACTAAAAAAAAATTGGAGTTGAAAGATTGGAGTGTGGTTTGGTCAAAGTTTGAAGTCACATCTTGTTTAACAGTGTTGCAAGGTAAATCATTTTTTGTTTAATCGACATAGGATAAATTACGAGTTAAATATCTTCTAAGAATTTATTCTTTATAATTATAGAATTTTAAAAATAAATTGTTAAAAATATAACAATTTATTTTTAAAATTCTTTCTAAACTATCGACGGACTTGTTGGGACACTAGCCAATTATAAATATAATATGACTTTTTCTAGAGAATTTCCTCTTTTAGAGAAGTTGCAAAAAGGGAGGGAGGCTTTAAAAAGAGGGGAGGGCGGGTAAAGGCCTCCTTGCACTCCCGTGGGAAGCCTTTGCAAAAGAGCGATACTAAATCCTCTCCGGTTTGATTTAAATTCCTTTCAGCAAATAAAGAGTGGAAGGTGGATCAGCTGCACCATAAAATGCACGGCAAAGCTATAAAATGGATTTTGAATTTGTAACATTATACGTAAAAACAAAAGATTTTGTTTTAAAAAAAACTATTAACCGACTTATATGGATCCGATGGTCAGAACTGGACCACATTAAAATGGGATCACACGGGAAGCACCAGCTTTCATAAAAAAAGAATCGTGAAAATCGGACAACCCAGTCAAAAGTTCTGAGGTAACAATCATAAAAAACAGTGGAATTGAGAACCTCCTCCTTTTTTTGAAGTCGGTTATAAATATCTATTGTTTTCAATTGCGGGGTTCCCAAGGGTTTTCATGAGGTATACTGGGCCTCATTTTATTTCTTCTTTTCATAAATGACTGTATCGAAATTCTTTTCATTGATGCAGAAGGTATGTAATATAGTCTTATTTAGCAATTATCGTGCAGGTAGAAAAAGATAAGAAAATTACATCGAACGCGTAAAATATTTAAAATAATAGAATACACAGGTGTTCGGAATTCTGGCATCTATTTTGGTCAATGAATTAGCATTGCCATTGCCATTCAATGTGACAACGCTGCCAGCGTGCCTTCTGGTGTCGGTATAGATTTTAAAAAATAATTGTAATTGTTATATTCTTCATATTATTTTGTTGTTGTTCTACGATATAAAGTAGAAGATAAGAAAATAAAAGAACAAATAAATATAAATATAAAAATTTTCACGACTGACCATGATGTAAAACTTCAAGAACAGGTAATTAAGAAGAATAAATGGCAGACCTTGGGGTACTTGAGCTCCGGATCCGTGTCGATCCCTGCGTAGCAAACCCCGCCGTACAGTCGGTCCATGATCATAGCAAGCTCCACTGCAAACAAAAACACCTGTACTGCAACCGTTGATGTCATTGTCAACGGTATACGGAATTAGGACAAGGGTCCTAAGCTAAGAGACGGAATTGTGTCAAGTCCAATAAGATACAATCCGCTTTAATATCAGAGCGATGGTCGACTACAATGCAGAAAAATAGACTCATTTCGCAAGCTAACGCTCTTCGTCTCGTATTCATAAATGAAGGTGAAAATCAGCCCTTCAGAATATAATATATCATCACTGCCTTTCCTAAAGCCTAAACAGTTCTGGCACCTAAATTTGTTTTCAAAACCTATTTGTTTCGTATTAATTGAAAATATTAAAAAAAAGTCAAAACTATATCATCCTGCCCGCCTGCTCAGTGACCTTAGCACTTTTAGACATAATGTTGATATCAATGAGAGAAGGAATTTTAGAATCGGAGCCGTAGTTCCAAGTATCATCATAACAAATGACTTAAGAAATTTGGGGGAAAGCTTTTAAATCGATGATTTTTTGCCTTTTATTTTCAGCAATTAGAAGTCTTCTCGTTAGTTTTCTCGTTTTGAGTTTCTCAAATACACCAAATTTAACATCTAATGCATTGATTATTCAAGTTAGCTTGATTATATCTTTAAACTTATTAATATATATCTGCGAGTCCTTCGTTATATCAAAAGCTAGGGAGACTCACCGGCTCTCAGTGTTCGGGGAACCCCTCCGACAAAGGCAGTCCTTCTTGTAAGTCCCCGAAAAGCTGGAGAACGAAAGTACTCTATAGCAAACATTCACTCGCTCTTCTTCTCTCTGACTTCTGTTTGTGACCAGATTTATAGGGATCTAAGTGATCTAATAGAAGGAAAAGTTGAAGTTCTGATAGGTGTACTTACCAGCTTTTTGAGCATCGAGGGGGACAGTGCTGTCTTGGTCCTTGTATTGGTTCAAGAGGAATTTTGTGGATTAAGGAGGTGGTTCGCGACAGAGTCTGGACATCGAGACAATACTTGTTTTTTTTTTTATTCGCCTGCAAGACATTGACTAGAGTCTCTCTCGTTGCAGTTATTCAATCGAATTTTGTGGGCGATGAGGTTGCTCCACAGGTTTTAATCTTTTCTTTATCGTGACGCAAACCACCACCTTGAGTCAGATTTGAGACCAGCGTCAGTTAAGTTGTCGATTGGAAGAAAATAAGTTACATACCAGTTCTGTGAAGGCACAAAACGCGTCAAAGACGGTCTTGTAGGCGTCACGGATTCTGCAAGACGCCAGCATAGGATTCGTAGGGGTACCTACATCGTCAGGAAGTACTCACCAGCTTTGAGAGGGCGTGGAACACCACCAACGAAGACAGTCTTCCGGGGGTCCAGCGGCATGGATGCGTCGAGGACGAAGTCAGCGTCAGCGAGACGCCAGGGTCGGATCTGGACGGGTTTGTCGCGGATGGTGGGAGATGACACGCAGAGATAGAGCTTATCGTCGTCTGTGATGCACGCTTCCATCAGAGCAGCCACTGAGCTTTCGTCCTGGAAGGAATGCTTGGAATCAGCTACCGAGTAGTTTTTTTTATGTGTTTAGATTATTAGTTTAGATTATTTTGTAATGTAAGTTAGTTGGGTAATTGTGACTTTTTCACTTCTTCCACTAGTACACTTCCAATAGACCTAATTTATGATTGGCGTGGTGGACGCGGTGGGTGGTAAAACTTAAAACTCGTCACTTCACCTCCTCCTTACCTCAACAGCCTATATTGGTCCACTGCTGAACGCAGGCCTCCCTATGTTAAGCGCCTTATTGGCTATTATCTCATGGGGGAAGTGCCCATAATCCCCACGGGTTGGGGACCGTAGTTTGGTGGTAGAACTGTTCTGCAGGGAGCGCTGATGCACGCCCCCAGGATATCCCTCAGTCGCCTCTTACGACACCCGCGGGAAGCATTGGGGTTGTGCTAATTCTTAACCAGCACCACCTAGCAAACTCGGCACGTCGATGTCATAAGAGTCGACTAAGGTAACCTACCAGAGAAAGGCCATTAGCTCGTGAACTCATACACTACCACCAACTGCCTGCCGAGCGTAATGGTTATGGCAAAGCCTCCCTTGTTTGAGGAAGGCTTATTAATCAGTCGACGTACGTAAATTATATTGTGCTATGAGTTAATTGAAGGACAACGAAGCAAATATTTATCAATTTATAAACCCCCTTATTAATAATGGTCTGCTAACATGAAGGCTGCTAATGCTAAGTAGTGTTATTTCTCAGTCTGACTTATGTCAATAGAAGAAGACGGAGCGAGATTTAGCAGTGCGCTAAGTTAGCAGACTATTATGAATAAGAGGTAATATTTAAAATAAAACATAATTCGGGAGTTTAAGGCTGGGCGCAAACGGATAACAGCCACGGTGGCGAGCGACACACTGTAACTGACAAAATGACCGCACACGCGTCCCCGGCGACGGCCACTCGCTGCAACAGTGACTCTCGACACTATCGCGACGTGTCGCTCCCCGTTCACCCTTACTCAGTTAAGGTTGATTCACGCTACACCGTGCCGGGTCCGAGCCGTTCCCTTGCCTCGACCGAGCACTTACAGCTCGGCGGCGCTGTAGGTACTCATGAATAGGGTCGTCGAGGCAGTCCAAGTTGTTTCCGAGCGATGTCTGTTGCTCGGCCGTCACTTTTGGTTGCCGGTGTAGCGAGTAATTCTCCTAGGCGTACTACGCTACGCAACGCATGCACACATTAAATGTGGTCGCTGCCGAACACCGGTGCCTCCCACGCGCCTACGCAACTGCAATTGTGACGTTAGCGTACGACAGCCACTGATGGCCACGTGGCCGGTGGTTCGTTTGCGCCAAGCCTTATATAGTTTATTCTCTTAGAAGGTAGTACTCACTTGGAACAGTAAGAAGGCATATCCCTTGGGCGGGAAGTAGCTTTTGCTTTCGGCTTTGTGTGGCCAGTCCACGACTAGAGGCCCGAAGCGCCGGAAAGACGACGTGATCTCATCTGGAACACGGGAAAATACGTATTAGACTCTTGTTTAATTATATTTTTAATTCTAAAACAGCTTTTGCACATACGTACATTCATACTATCTTTTCATTTTAAGCATGTAAATCTTTATCTTATATTATAACTTTATACTAGCAATTCTATGTATATTATACATAAAATCTGAATCTCGGAAACGGCTCCCACGATTTTCATGAAATCTAGTATACAGGGGTTTCGGGGGCAATAAATCGATCTAGCTAGGATTCTTTTTTAGAAAATGTCGTTTTATTCGTGTTTTCAATAAACTTTCATCAATTTTATCGTAATCTATTGACTCTTCGTGGCATCTATTGAAAAATAGTAATACTATTTTATTCGTGTTTTCAATAATCAACTTGAGCATTAAACTGAAAAATATGACTCTTCCCGACATCCTTAGAATAATAATAGTACTATAATTTAATATTATAGAATAATAATACTATAATTTCTAAAAAACAAAATTTACCAAAAAAAAACCGGTCATCTAGGTACTAAATAAATACAAGCAATATTTTCTTAACAAATAATGGAATTAATAGTTTAAAAGAACTCTGAACTTTATAAAGACTAATTAAAAACGTGATTTTAGATTGCAATAATTTTACAAGTTTTTCGTTTTTATTTACTTTGTGTACAGTAATAACTAGGCAAAGCACTCAGGTAATTATTGAAATACAGGCCAGGCATGTTCAAATAATTAGACATGTTGGTATGCAGGTTGCCACGCGACAGATGCTCGACACAATGATAGTATGCTTCTGAGCTTCGTGCCAAGGCTTCTGTCATTAGTATTGGAAAAGGATTACCTATAAAAGGTGGTGGGTTGCAGGATTTCTCACATGAGTATTTCCTTTATGGGTGGTTTTATTGTTACCAACGGTTGGTAACTTTTATTGAATAGTTTGATGCCATGAGCGGCTTGTTTCCACTTTTTTTGCTCAAAAACCCGCTATACTACGCTATATAAGAGAGTGACATAGCACTATACCATAGTATAGGGGGACTTTAACCCTTAAAATTAAAAGTATTTTTTCTGAAATCGTCAATACAAGACATTGTGCTCTTAGGTAAATATGACTTCTTGGTGTTCCTAAAATGAAACATACTTATTTATTTGTCATATAGCTGAAAAATATGTTTTAAAATTAATGAGCTTAGAGTTGAGATAAAGAGATATAATTAAAATTGAATTTATTGTAGAAAGGATCTCAGCAACTCCCTCCCACTATGTATAAAAATCAACAAGTAAATTTGAGGTTAAGTACTGTTGGTTGTTCATCTTTTGTGTACGAATTCAAAAAATCTAATACACCTTCTCTTACATAGGTACATATTAATTGAATTTATTTTTGAAAATTTAAATAAAATCGCCTTGGCGTTTGATGTTTAAAAGCTTGCGATAATGGAATTACAACATCGTATGAATGTACTTCATATCTGTAGAATCGGGTAGATCTAAAATCTAAACAAAAAAGGCCAATATGATCAACATTTTAGCCTAGTACGCAAATCTTCTATCATGAATAGCAGGTGCCTCACTGATTAAACTAGTATTAAACTGATCCTAATGAACTTAATGGGGTATATCAGCTAGTTTTTAATTTGTTTGTCTTGTTTCTACTCTTTTTACCCCTCGGCATTTTAATTCGGGGTATTTTAATTCGTCGGAAGGGGCGTGGGATTCGATATCGGAAAGTTTTGACAAATCAAAATAGTGTTCTAAAGATCGTCGGAATATAATTCAAATTCAAATCTGACGTTTTCGCTTCGGAAACGAATCGAATGAATTAAAATACCCCTGCGGCTTTTACCCCACCGGAGGATTTGAAAATCACGCCTCAAAACCTCCCATTAAAAGCCAACTGAAATTCGACCCCACGACCTTCAAACCCCTACCTGCCACTGATGAAAATAATGCATTAGTAGTAGGTATTCACCAACAATACTGCTGCGAACAATGCAAACAGAACAGTCGGCTAATCGCGTCATGACCCAGATAGCGACAATGGCAATCCGAAGTGACACGACCGACGGACGCCATTGATAAAAGATAGCTACAAAATGGTATGTCGGATACTGAATCTGTGATGTTTCATTCAGGTTGACATGGAATAGAGGGTGGTAATTTCCTTGTGTCAAATGTAAAATCTACTATGAAATTCTGTAGGAGCACGTACAATGTGCATTGCCTTAATTGGGGGAGGGTTGTAGGGTTTTTACGCAGTTATCAATTTTAGCAATACTCTTTATCATATTCAGTTTGCGATCACCTGTGTATGGACAAACGCGTCTCACTATCATTTCATTAGTAATTTAACTACAGTCCATTGTAAAATCTATATATATAAAAGAAAGTCGGTTCAGCCGTTCTCGAGTTATAACTCGAGAACGGCTTTGGCTGAAAATTGGTGGGGAGGTAGCGTAGAACCAGGAAACGAACATGGGATAGTTTTTATTTCGTTCCCGGCTGAACGAATCTTGATTAAATTTGGCAGGGAGGTAAACGGTATCCCGGGGACGGACATAGCTACTTGAATAGAGCGTGCGAAAGCGGGGCGCAGCTAGTTTATCATATTTATCTCTAGTTTTCCTGATATATCAGGCTTAGTTACAATACATATACCTGGTGTACGTTAGTTCAAATAGGTACATTAATAATGTAGAGAGGTAATACGTATCTTTTTAGCAAAATGCGACTCAAAATGGATACTTTTAACAGATTTCAAAAAAAGGAAAGGAGGTTCTCAATTCTACCGTTTATTATGTTTGTTATTTCAGAACTTTTGACTGGGTGATCCCATTTTGATAAAAAAAAAATATTAATTAGAAGCTGGTGCTTCCCATTTAAATTTGGTCCAGCTCTAACAGTGTCTTGCATGAGAAATCCGTATAATTGAAGTCGGTTTATAGTTTTTTTTAAAATCAATTAAAGATTGCTAGTTTGAAATGGAATGTGAATCAATCATAACGGATCTTCTTTATTTACATTGTCATAACTTTGATATGGAACGGGTGGTAATCTTTTTTTACCTTAATGCATTTAGAACAAATCAACAGTCGTTAAGTGAATCAATTTAGGTACTGAAAAGTGACGTCAACAGTTTGTTAATCCGCCCCTATATCCTAAACTGTACATGATTTCGTCAGACTTGTTACCAACATTGTATGTGTGCATGCAAACATTTAAATCGTTAGATGTATATCTAACGATTTATATGTTTGCATACGCATAAACACAACGCGTTCTCACTACGGAATTAAAGTAAGAAAGAAAGAAAGAAAATACATTTATTTGGAAACAATTACATAACACACACGTAACACGACATTATGTAGAAATTATACAGGTATAAAGTCAGTAAAGAAATATAAGAGAAGAAGATAGTAAAACGTATATAAAAGAGCAGGAATATGTTAAAAGAGTGTTATATAAGGGGCCAAAAAGCTCCCTGTCTCAGCATTATGCCGCTACAAGCCGAAGCTGCAACGGCGCTGATTTTCAGACAGGTCCTGGTGAAAGGGTATCTTTTCCGTAGTAAGAACGCGTTGTGTTGTTGCCAATAAAATAAGAGATACCACGCTCACTTGAAATCAATTTACTGTATGTTTTTGATGTGATTTTTTACAAAAGTTCGTGCAATATGATTGCACAAAATGCACAATATATGGTTACTAGCTGTGCACCGCGGCTTTGCACGCGTTGTTCCTATGGAAACGTTTAAAGGTGATTTTTATCCCACTGGAACTGTTATATGGAATAAAAAGTAGCCTTTGATTGATTTCCGGATTAGAATTACCTGTATGCAAAATTACAGTAGTTTTGTCGTGAAGAGGTAACAAACATCCATCCATACATCCATACAAACTTTCGCATATATAATATATTAGTGTGATAATAAATAAATAAATACACTGAAATAAATAAATAAATAATGCTGGACTATTCACACAGCATTATCTAGCCCCAAGCTAAGCAGAGCTTGTGTTATGGGTACTAGATAACTGATATACATAATACAATACACTACATGGATAGATATTTTTTTATTGTATATAGAAAACATCCAGAACGCCCTGAACAAATACCTGCAGATCGTACAAATATTTGTTCCGAGGCGAGAATCGAACCCGCAACCTCCTGCGTTGCAGGCAGACCTTCGCCCACCGCGCCACAGGGGTCGTCAACAGACTGAATAAAGACAATGCCACAGTTCTTGGTGTCAGGGCGTATCTATCGATTTAAATCTATGTGTTTAAATGTACATGTAAAGGTACCTGTCTAACTACTATTATCTATAATCTATTAATTACTACTCCTTGTCAAATTACATTTAAGTAGTTAGGTACTTACCTGTTTGAGACAAATAAATCTATGCTTCTTTTTCTTTATCTACGTCGATTGAGTAATCAAAAATAGACAATGCTAAATTCAAATCCTGTCTCAAAGTCAACAGAAAAATTAATTTCCTGAGAATGGGCAATTGTTTACAAACTTAAACATTGAATTGAATGGAGGAGGCATCTCAAGCCGCCTTACGCGGGTAGAGTAGGTAGTTGGTGATCAGTTTCCGACCCCTCCTGACAGTTTCGTTAATACATCAGTTTTAGTTTTAGACAGGGCTTGGTACCGGTACCAATAATACCGGTACTATTTCGGTAATGCCGGTATTTTCTTATCGGTAATTTCGAGTGCCGGTACTCGAAATAATACTTTGCCTAAACATACCGGTATTTAAATTTAATTGTTGATACTGTGCATAATACCGATAAATATACAAGTACTTATTTGAATTGTTGATATCGGTATTTTTCGTGCATAATACTGGTAAATATATCGTTATCATTTATACCGGTATCAAACAACTACCGGTACTACTTCAAGGTCATTGGTACCGGTATTTGAAAATACCGGTATTCCAAGCCCTGGTTTTAGATTAACGAATTTGTTGTTTTTGTAAGGACCAAACGACCAAACTTTTGAAGCGTTCAGCTTCGTTCACAGAACACTAAAAATATATTTTTGAGAATTATTGAGTTTTAGTTTTCAACTAGACCAGGCTAACTGACGTAACAAACAGGGGCTTTGCCTTACGATTTACGTCACTGAACCTACTTTTCTATTGTTTGTAACGAGCAACATTTAATAGGTTTTAGGTTTACCTTTGTCTATTCATTGCTTAACGATAGATTTTTATCAAATGATTGTAAAATCATACCCCACTGTAGTTATTCATAATACTTACTTATCAAATACCTACATAACTGCTACACAATGAGAAAATTTCGTGGTAGAAAACAGATGGTACAGGATGATTCGTTGGATATTTTTTGATACCTCTATAAAAACCCGAAATGAATCATAAGCTTCATTATTATTGGCAACAATAGGGTAGTGTGGGCATTAACTATCTATTTTATGATATAAAAAAAAGAATTTATAAAAAGTAAATTTAAATCAAGTACATATTAGCTTTTCCATAGAATCGAAACTGTGAAGCTTCATGTTTTTTGTTTTAAAACAGGCTTGAGACGTGCTTAAATCTGAATTGTGTTGTGGTCGAGTAAAGTACTACCTCCCCTCCGCGGCTTCGCATGCCTTAACCTCAACCTCAACAACCTGTATTGGTCCAATTCTAAACGCAGGCCTCCCCATAATCCGCACGCTGGGCATGCGGGTTGGGGATCGAAGTTTGGTGGAAGATTTCTTCTGCTGGGGGCGCTGCTGCCCGCCCCCGATGAATATCCCTCGCCTCTTACGACCCTCACGGGAGGAATTGGTGTTAACGCAGAATATATCATAAGAAACTCACCCTCATCAATATCCGGCGGCAGTCCCCCGACAAACACCTTACGGCTGAACCGTTCTCCATGCTCCGATCCTCCAGAAACCGGAGAAGACCGCGCGGGAGACCCCAGTGCGCTCACGCACATCGGCAGACCTTGAAACGGAGTGGCTGGATTTGAGAATAGACAAGAATCTTTGCATGCCGGCCAAGGGAGTCAGTCAGTCGGTTTGTTGCTGTACAGCAAGCGGATGCAAGGGTACGGCAGATGCTGGGTGTTTCAGTTTGCTAGCAGGGTGTTGCATGCAGATTTTACGTTTCTGGTTTGAAGACGTGCTGTATATAATCAAATAATATACCGAAAGATTTTGACTTCGACGGGATTTAACTATAAAAGCTTTGGGGCTTGATACGGAGACGCGGGGCGTAAATTCAAACATGGCTTTGGTAATGTGTTTACGGAGCGTTTTTAAAGGCTGTTGGATTTCACGCCTCACACAGCGGCCAATGTTACTGCCCCGCCTATCTATAATCATCACCGAACATTGCGATTATGTTTGTGTTTACGCGTGCGATGACGGGACCGCTGCACGCGCCGCTACGTGCCCCGCGTCTCCGTGAACAAGGCCTTAGGATTGAGCAACATTAACTAACTCTGTGGAGGGGGCAATGGTGACTAGTACACATGTTAGACACAGGTTTCAAAACCGATAGATCTTAACTAGTACTTGCCGGTGATAACCGGCACCAATCTCTCACAAACAAGTACTTTATTATCATACTCAAGAACTAATGTACTATTATTATAATTAAGCAAACGCGACACTTCTCGTCAAACGAATTAATAGAGAGAATAATGTAAATTTAGTCTTTGAACATTATTGGATAAACTTCTATGTTTCCCCTGTAGGTGTTTTCGACATCTCGTCATTTGACTTCATGGTGTAGTTGGTTATCTCACATTACCATACAGCCAAGAACTCAAAGTTGAAAATGTTTGTGATATTATTTGATTTCCAAATTACCGATAGTGTAAACTACAATAACCAAAAACTTTATACCGTAAAGGTGTTCTGGATAAATCCAAACCAATACCTACATAAACCACACCGTAGAACGAGGTGAATTAGAACCCTAAGGGTGAATAGATAGATATGGACGAAATACTATATCAAAATATCTTTGTGCAGAGCTCAGATCGACTGACAAAGAAAGTGAACAGTCTCGGACTAAGGGTACAACTTCCCTGCTACCAGTCAGGTAACTTCTTGTTTCAGTATTTCCATTTATATTCACCCTGGAGTTTCACCCCGTTTTACGATACCTCCACAGGTATGATTTTGATATTAAAGCTTATAGTCCGTCACAAAGCCGGCAGCAGGTTATTGAATAAAAGATTCAGTTTACAGCTACAAACATCAAAGTTGCAGGCAGACGTAGCATGGAAGCGAAAAAATTCTGCCAGTAATCTGTGGCAGGACTTTTTTTAAGGGATTGAATGCAACTAATTGAATCAGCAGAGTAAAGCAGAATTAAATGCAAAAATAACCACGAACAAAACGTTTTAAACTAACATTTATAAACTCGAATAAGTTTGATTGGAGATGTTCTATACCTGGGTCTAAACGCCGCCGGCTGACTTATACTACCAAGTATCTACCTTGGGAAAGGCTTATTATTATAGCTAGTTGGGTCTAGTTTTCACCTGGTACGCTTGTTTCCTCTACGCCAAGAAGGCTAATTGACTCTCTAGCTAGATGAAGGTAAAACTATTTGGCTCTAGCTCTAGATTATAGCTAATATCTCACCAGCTGCGCTGAGTCGTGAGACGACGTCCTGCGCCTGCTTAGGGCCGAGGAGCAGCCGCTACGCTTACCTCCTCCACGCACGAGGAAGGGTAGTTGGCTATAGACTAGGGTAAAGCTAGTTGGCTCTGTGGTACAGCGAGTTGGCTCTAGCTCTAGATTATAGCTAATATCTCACCAGCTGCGCTGAGTCGTGAGACGACGTCCTGCGCCTGCTCAGGGCCGAGAGGCGAGCCGGCGCCTGCGGCTCCGCTCGCTACGCTTGCCTCCTCCACGCCGGGGAAGAATGGCGACTTGCCTGTGGACAATGGAAAGGTATTTTAATAATGATTATTTACATCACGCATGATGTGACTGATGTCAATGGGAAAGGATCCCCAGAGATGCGGTGGCGTATACACTGCGATCACAATCAACCTTACATCACTTGCAAGGCATAGGTTGCTGAAAATACCTCCTATACAACAAAGAAAATAGTTTCATGACTAAGTCTTACATCACCATGTCACGTTGTTTTTCACTAACATTTCCGCCTGTTATAACACAATACAAATAGGCGGAGTCATTGACACTACATTGAATTATAGTCGACTGGCAGCGTGCCAGAAAGTACTCAGATGTGTAACTTGTCTTCAAAGCAGAGTAATGCACAACGATGGACGCGCTGGGCGCTGCAAGAATGCCTTGAGGTTTGAAGAGTGCTACCATCAGCTTCGCGGATATGTACTTCTTCATAGGTTCAGTACATATTCTACTATCCTACTTATATTATAAACGCGATAGCTTGTAAACATGTGATGTATTTGTTGCTTTTTCACGCAAAAACTAATGAACAGATCGGGCTGTAATTTTGCATACAGGTGGCTAAGTTTTATTCCATAAATCAGTTTCCGTGGAATAGGCATCCGTAGCCACGGGGCGCAGCTAGTCTATCACGAAGCTGATGGTAATGTAGAACCATCCAATTGGGGATGGATTGTTATTGTTGCATTCGTGTGAAGACACTGCCGGAGTGGGCTGGACTTTGAGCAACAGACAGCCCTGTTTATGGACCTAGTAAAATAACCCCGGAATAATCAAAACGATGCTAAGATATAGATGGAGATGATTAGTGAAGCTTGAAAAAAACGGGATTCTTACAATTTTCTGGGTTCAGCAAGTAATTTAAACATCAGATAACACGTTTTGCGCACTTTATAGGCCATTTGCTATGAATCTTTGATAAAATACGCTTTGAATCAATTGTAGTTTTGGAGTCCATGTGCCTTATTGAACATGCGTAGATCCACATGTTCATTCGCAGCTCGCACCTCGAAACAACCGGAGTCTCACAGCTCATCGACACAATGTTTTAGAAAGAAACCTCATAAGGTCTATGGACTACAAAACGACAATTGATTCGTAGACTGTTCCAGCATGGGCTCATAGCAAATGGCTTACAATGTGCGGAAAACTTCTGATACGAGCTTTCTCAATCCTCTAACTATTCTAAATCCTAGATCTGTTTTGCTTGAGCGACGCGTATGCTGTAGAAAAGCGTTACTCAAGCATAGTATATCGATGACTGAGACGTGGCTTTTTCTAAATTCTAAATAAACCTTAGATCAGAAGAAGCTTTTTTGCCAAATCAACATTGATTTAAAAATGTCACGAATTTGAATTAAAACAATACAACTTTGCGACATAGCAGTGGTTATGTCAGCGACTTTTGACCCCAGGGGTCAAAAAGGGTCAAAATCCAGGTCACCGCCCCCAACCCATCCAGTTCGGGACACTTTTATGGCCTCATCCATACAATCAGAATGTTAGGATGGTGCAGCACGGTTGACGAATAGATTCAATTTTGGTAGATCTTACTTATCCAGTTGTTTTGAATCTCATGATGTTATTTTTACTGAAGAGAATTGAAGAAACTTAAGAGTTGCAGGCAGATGCTAGATGAGGCAAGCTGAAGATAGGGCACTATGGCGCTCATTAGGGGAGTCCCATGTCCAGCAGTGGACTAATACTATAGGCTGATGATGATGATGATGATGATGAAGAGTTATGATGATGTAATTTTATAGTTGTCCCTTGAATAAGAAATTTAAAATTTTATTACATTATGGCAAAGTCGCTTCGTTGTTACCACACTCAGTGACTAAAAGCTTCATTACCCGACTACCAATGGAGGAGAGTTATGAGATGGGCACCTCATGTTTGTGTGTATATATGCATGTAGCCGATTTTTATGTTCCCACGTAGCGCTGAAACGGGAGGTATCGATTGATTCGTCTCAATACCTCGGTGGTTATAGGGTATTATGACGTCAGACGATATTGGGGGTCTAACGAGATGGCGGGTCTAAGTAAGGGTCGAAAATTACATTGTTAAGCACAATCGCGTTTTTTGGTTTTAGTTTATTTTATCTTGTTTTATCTAAGTGCCGACAAATCCGTGAGCAGAAGCAAGAAAGCATAGAAATATGTATAGAAAATATCTTTATTGCACCTTTTCAACTTATAAAATAAATAAACAAACAGTATAACTATCGATTTAACGCCTAGCATAAACTATGTTTATTTTAGTATCGACCTCCTTGTTTTTTGTTTTAGTTTTGCATGTAATGTGTGTGTGATGTATCTATGTTTTTTTTATTTTTAAGCTATTGCATAGCTTCTATCGCGGGCCTTGAGCGCGGGGACCGAATCCAGAAATTCCGTAACGAAAAAACCTCACGCTCCCCACTCCGACCGGAACAGCGGTGATACTTTTTAGTTTTGCCATCTATCGATGAATAGTAGAACTTTTAATGACTTTTTGAAATATGACGTTTGTCTCTTTAGTTCAGCAACTGGCCTCTAGATGGCATTGCAATAGCTTTACCGCGGCAGTCCTCGAGTGCCACACGTCTTTTTTTACCTACGTGTGTGAGACGAAATAAATGTTTTTCTATTCTATTCTAGTGTGTGCAAGAATCTTTCTACTGGTATAAACGACTCTACAAAGTGCAATTTAAACCAGCACCGTTGTTAATACAATATTATGATACTGCTATTCTAGAGGTACAACCCTAAAGCTCGGTTTCCATCGCGAGCGAAGTGGATCCATTCAGAAGGGGTATTTTAATTCATTCGATTCGTTTCCGAAACGAAAACGTCAGATTCGAGTTTGAATTATATTTCGACGGAACTTAAGAACAGTTTAGAACGTTATTTTGATTCGTTTCACAAAGTTTTCAGTACTTATCGATTCCGGACGGCATTGATTCTTGAGAGGACATTATAATAACTGCGTAAATAGATGTGTTTTTTGCTCTTTCACGCATAAACTACTGAACGGATCGGGCTGAAATTTTGCATACAGGTAATCCTTATCCTGGAATCAAATATGTCAAAGTCAAAGTCAAAGTCAAATCGTTTATTTCTTTAGACTTACAAAATAAGTACTTAGACAAGTCAAATTTTTACTATATAAACAGCTTGATAAATAGTTATTACTATCAAACAAGAAATAAGGTGCAATTGACTCTGATTCACTTCAATTTTTTGTCCACTAGCGGAAGAAGTGAAAAAGAAACCACTAGCAAGTTTGTCGCTTATCAACTAATACAATCTTAGGATAACTTAGTCTAACTGGTCTTACATACTATTGTCTGTGTGGAACTGGGCGACATCCGGCCAAGCATTAACATCATTGACGTAGTCATCTACGGAGTAATAGGCTTTCTTGTTAAGATTTCGTTTTATGTACAGTTTAAATTTACGAATAGGGAGTTCAGTTGCTTCAGATGGAAGCTTATTATAGAATCTTACGCAATTGCCCACAAATGATTTGCCTACCTTTCTTAATCTATATGATGGGATGTGTAATTTGTTCTTGTTTCTTGTATTTTTATTGTGAACATCACACCTTTTCATAAAGTTATCTCTGTTTTTGTGTGTATACATTAGATTTTCATAGATATATTGCGATATTACTGTTAAAATATTTATTTCTTTAAATAATTCCCTTAACGAGTCTCGTGGATTTAATTTATAAATAGCGCGTACCGCCCTTTTCTGAATAACAAAGATAGTCTGGATGTCAGCTGCCTGTCCCCAAAGCAAAATACCATAAGACATAACACTATGGAAGTAACTGAAGTAAACTAACCTAGCTGTATCTTCATCGGTAATATATCTAATTGTTCGAACCGCATACGCTGCTGAACTAAGTATGGGACTTTTTATCACATTAATCAGTTCTTGTGGGAAAGAAAGTACCTTGAAACGTTTCCATAGGAACAATGCGTGCGAAGCCGCGGGTCGCAGATAGTATTATAATATTTATATTACCGTACTCTATACCTGTACAATAGTTACGTGTCCATCAAAAGGTTACCTGAAAGAAATCGCTTTTAGCGATAAGGTCACTGTATATTTGTATTTGCGCGTTTCTTTCCTGATTTTATATCTTGGTATACAATAAAAATCAATATTTGTATTGCATTGTACTATATATTTACAAGTATTTCAAGCAATAAATGATTAGGTAGGTATACTTCACTTTACTTTAAATTAACCCTTTGTCGGTGGAAACCCACCCTAAAGTTTTACCAGCAGTTTTATATGTCCAGTATTATCTAAGAAAATCTCTAGCTTTATTATTTTAAAGACAGACAAAGTGTAAAACGCAATATACCCCAGACGGGTGGAAAATGGCCACATCTGACGATCGGAGAATCTTTTTACATTTGACAAGGGTTTAGCACTGTCTATATTGCCAGCTATGCACTTTGTATCACGTTGGAAACCCTAAAGACCGTCTGGGTCCAAGGGTGGCTAAATACTTCGTCACATTCCCAGATAAATACTAGCCGAACTCGATGTTGAATATTTGTAAATAAACTACGACACAAATAACTGAAATTCACTTGCTTCTCATCGACATTCAGACATAACTAAGGTAAACATTATCCATCGTGTAATTTTATGTTAGGTAGGTACTACCAAAGATTTAAATCGTTGGATACGGCCCTTATGACAAAAACTATGGCATTGTCTTTAGAGACAGAGTCAAATCGTTTATTTTAAGCACTTTTTTTTACTATATAAACAGTTTCATAAATAGATATTATAAAATTAAATAAGAAATAAGGTGCAATTGACTCGCCTAACTGATATTATTGCTTATTATTGTGCCAATCACAAACCTTTGTGAACAAGCACACCACAAAAACACAATTCATTAATTCCTAATGACAAAGACAAGTTTGTGAGCTCACACACTTCATTTGGCAACAAACACGGCGCGGACTCAGTGAAAAGGGCCTATCTATTTAAATCTTTGGGTAATATAGTTTACAATATGGGATGGGTAATTACTAAGAAATCAATCAATGGTTTTTCAGATACTTATAATAATAACTGAGTATGCAATATTTATTGAAATGATCTCAAATCGACAAGTAATGTAAATTGCATATAAAAAAGAGGAAACAGAGAAAAATTTAGGTTAAGTATCAAACACCCATACTTTAAAGTCCCTGTTGCCACGTCTTTTTATAATTATACAATTAGCTGCGCCCCGCGGCTTCGCACGCTACGATTCCATAGAAACAACTACTATGGAAACCGTTAAGTCGATCTCTATCTATGTATTCTATCACACGGGAACTGATTTACTGGGTAAAAAGCGATTTCTATCCCACGGGAACTGATTTCTGGGATAGTTTATGCCTAATTATACGATTAGAATAACCTGTATACAAAATTTCAGCCCGATCCGTTCATTAGTTTTGGTGTGAAGAGGTAATCAACATCCATCAAAACTTTCGCCTTATTATTTGTCGATTGAGATCCTCCTTTCAATAAATATTGCTTACTAACTAAAAGTGTAATAACTGAAAACCGACATCAAGCAAGTGTCTTAGTCATTTGTGTCGTGGATTGTATATAAACATTCTACCTCGAGTTTAGCTAGCGTATACATACCTACATGTGGTTCTTGGACACTTTTCAGTGAAAATCGGTTGTTATTCGAGCCCTACTTACCTAAATATTTGTCTCGCGGCGGGAATCGAACCTATAACATACGTATGGCCTTGTATCAGGCCGTGACCAACTCGAGTCTTATGGGTAAATGACCTTCTTTACTTTTTGTTATTGGTGACAAAAAGTTAAAATCGTGAGAAGGTATTGTAGTGACTATCTCAGTAGGTAGAGCTGTATAGTCTACATTATTATAATTTGATGACCTCTGCGACGCAGGAGGTTGCGGGTTCGATTCCCGAATCAGGACAAATGTGTTCGATCTGCAGATATTGATTCAGGGTTTTCTGGGTGTTTTCCTTATGGATAATAATAAAAATATCTATGTAGTGTATTTTATTATGAATATCTACTCATAAGACAAGCTCTGCTTCTTAGCTTGGGGCTAGATGATGCTTTGTGGATTGTCCAGCATTATTTATTTATAAGATTTTTTTAAAATATTACACCAGACTTCAAATCTTAATTTTACACAAAATCAAAAACTGTCACTTCGGTATGTAGACAATAGTATAGAAGCGACAAAGAAACCTTTAGCCTGTAAGGTAGGTAGTATAGGTTTTTTCAAGTTGGAGCAAAAGCACTGTTTTTAGTATCGCGGGTTACAACACGGGATAATCCCTCGGGACAAAAATTTGTGGGACCAATCGTGATTAAAATCAATTATAAATTATACAATAAGTAGCGATAGAAATATCAAAACCATGCATTTGACAGAGAAATCGGCGAATATGTATAAAAATATAATTTAAAAAATACAGCCCGAACAGAAAACCTTTTCATTTTTAACCGACTCAAAATAAGTTCCACTCAATTCAACTGTATTTTTTTAAATTGTTTGTTACCTCAGAACTTTTCGCTGGGTGAACCGATTTTGACGATTTTTTATTTGAAATGTGGTCCCATTTCAATTCGGTCCAGCTCTGGCATCCATGATAAAACCATATATTTAATTGAAATCGTTTTAATTTTTTTTAAACAAGCCTAATTATTTCAAAGTAGGTTAAAAATGGAGCCTAAGTTTCCTTTGGCCTTTTTGGCAGAGTTCTGCCTCGTCTTATGTAGGAGCCTGAAACATAGGCCTCGTTCATTCTAAAAAATGTTTAGAATTTACTATAGGTTGGCCATGCATGTCAATCATGATGTCTGCCAAACATTTTGACATTATATATCTACCTACGCTGCAGGCAGCGAGAAAACAAAATAGCCGAATTGAGCGAAAGATGGGTCAAATTTATTCTACCTAGCAACAGTTGGTAACAAGCTGAGAAAGGTCCAAATAACCATCAAATCACTTGGTAGTAAAGAAAATATATGGTTTTCACTCACTCTTTCTATACGGGAACCTCGGTCCTCTGATGAAAGGCGTAACTAATGGAATAGTGTGCACCGACATAATATCACACGCGGAAAAAACGAAAAATCGCGTTTTCTTATTTTTTAAAGAAACGGGCTACCTCCAGTTACGCGTTGGAAACTCGAATGAAAAATAATAGACAATCGTTTTCGAAAAAACGATTTTGTTTTTCAAAAATCGAGTGCGCCATGGCGGTTTTATGTTAGTGGTAGAAAACTTTTTTGAAGGATACCAAAGAGTTTCTGTTGTCACGCCACAGGGTAGAGTTGAGTCAGTATGAAAGGTGGCGTTTCGGTGAACTAACACTTTTGACTTATTTATTACGACTTTTTAATTTATATTTATCACAAAAAATTTTTAAACAAAGCAGTGTTGTCAACCCAACAAAAGCTGTCAATTGGCACACG
The DNA here is from genome assembly GCA_955876795.1 of Eupithecia tripunctaria. Classification (NCBI taxonomy): domain Eukaryota; kingdom Metazoa; phylum Arthropoda; class Insecta; order Lepidoptera; family Geometridae; genus Eupithecia; species Eupithecia tripunctaria. The sequence goes on along the minus strand of OY041628.1, from coordinate 1,544,197 downwards.
CGCCCACAATTTCCACGACTCTTTTCTTTTTAACAGACTCTTCCTTATAGGTTTTTATCCTAATGAATTAACCCAAAAGCAAAGAAATAATTATTCATTGACGCAGCTGTAGGTAATAAGAGGTACCTACCAACTAACTGAAACCAAACCATGCTAATAATGTTTTTGCATTTCATTTTTAAAACAAGGTATCTGATATGTACATATGTACCTATGTAGGGTTAAGCTATTATTTTAGTACTAGTTGATAAAGGCAACTTTTACTAGTTGAAAATACTTTTGTTTTTTTATTTTAGTATTTTGTTAGCGAAATGCCTCTATATTCAATATAAATAAGCATATCTTCAATCAAAGCCTAAATCTTATCTTAATTATCAGAGATTTTCTATGTTTACAGTATTTACAATATTTCTATATCAGATTAGGAAAGTACTTTGATCATTAATTTAATTTGATAGCCTTACATTAAAAATAGTAACGGGGTCAAAAAGAGTTTCGATTGTATTCCATTTTATTTAATATTAACCGACAGAACAATCAACTATTTACATTAGCGCTTAAAACAAAAAGATCAAACGTCTCATAATAATTACAATAAGCTTATCCCAAGCCGTGAGAAAAAGTATTCTGATATAGTAGGTACCTCTTTATGACCTTCACATAATTATGGTTCTAAATAAGATCTCAGTATTCCCCACCTTTTTTACTGGTTAATATTTTTCTTGGTATAGTGGAAGGAAGTTGAACCTGAAGGCCGCAGGCTTAAATCTTGGCCGTAGCGTAGATTTGGCGCGTAGATTTGGCTCTGTCAACTACAACCTTGACATAAGGTTCATAATGCCTTGAACCTGGTTTTGGCTGGCCTGCCAATGCTACGCTGCGGTACGTACTCGTGCCAGTAATGGCGCAATGTTCGAACGTCAGAGTGCTTAGTTTAAACTGAAGTTAGTCGCAGTGAGGAGTTGACCTACTGCAGTGTACATAAACTAGGTTATTAGGTATGAGTTTCGAACTTTGACATGAGTTATATTATACATAGCCCACGGACGAAGGAATTCATTCTCTGATCAAAGAGGTCAATTTAATATCTCTATGAAAGAGGCAGTCTGAAAAGAGCCTTCGATCAGGGAGTTTTTAAGCTATTGCATAGCTTCTATCGCGGGCCTTGAGCGCGGGGACCGAATCCAGAAATTCCGTAACGAAAAAACCTTGACGTTTGTCTCTTTAGTTCAGCAACTCGCCTCTAGATGGCATTGCAATAGCTTTACCGCGACAGTCCCCGAGTGCCACACGTCTTTTTTTTTTCCTCGATAGAAAAAAGCTGTTTTATTCCTCATACATCTCTAGCTACCATAGAGATATTATAGTATATAGTATATTATAGTATAGAATAGAGCGTTTGTTCACCCTTTGATCGAGTAGGCACAAGTATGAACGTAGTCTTATCAAATGAATGACAAAATTATTCATGTGACTAGCTGTGCTGCTATTTTATTATCTCTAATGCTAGCTGCATACAACGTACCTACCTACACCATGAGGTTTGCATTTCGTATGACCATAGTTTTTTTTCCTTTTTTTTATTTGTCGCTTTAGACAAATTAGGCTAAAGCCATTAAAACCATACTGCCTGGTCTTTCGTTAAACAATTTTCATGTCAATCAGAAAAACACGTCTATACCAAGGTATATACAGTTCAGCCATTTTTCTTTTCCTGACCATAGTCTATGACGATAATCTGTGTCTATGAGTGTTTATTTGTCTAAATCTTATAGGGTGTTCCAAAAAGACCTCTCGCCTTAATAGGATGATTTAGATTCCGAACCCTCTGCTGGGGTGATTGAAATTTTATGCTAAGGGAACTCTGCACAACCAAATAAAAATATTTCATGAGTAGTTCGATTATTCCAAGTGTTAAGCTATGTGTTAAGTGTTAAGCGTGTCCATTTGTGAGTGGACAAAAAATTGAAGTGAATCAGAGTCAATTGCACCTTATTTCTTGTTTGATAGTAATAACTATTTATCAAGCTGTTTATATAGTAAAAATTTGACTTGTCTAAGTACTTATTTTGTAAGTCTAAAGAAATAAACGATTTGACTTTGACTTTTGACTTTATTTTGAATGAAGCATAAACGTAAACGAACCGCCCATACTTAACCTAAAATTCACTTTGTTGGCGCGTCCTGTTATACGTAATATATATAACTTGTCAATTTTAGATCCTCCCTTCAATAAAAATAGCTTACAATTATATCTGAAACTCGACGCCAAGCAAGTGAGATTTTGTTATTTGTGTTGTATTTTGTTTACTAACATGCTTCATTCAAAATGGATAAACCAAAGGTATTCCATCACGAGCGGAGCGGACCCATTAAGGACTCCGTTTAACTCGCAAGAGTAAACTGGACACTTGTATTTTCACCAAAAAATAGTCGAGGGGAAAGAACTGAGTGAGCATTAAATTACTCTGCTCACTCATCTCTCCTTTCCCGCTCATTATCATTAGCGCTTCTAGTAAATATAATAAAATATAATTAATTTTGTTTTAAAACTATAAACCGACTTCAATTTTTAACGTTTTTTCAAGAATTTTCATGGATCCCATAGTTAGAACTGAACAAAATTAAAATGGGACCACACGGGAAGCACCAACTTTCATATAAAAAAGAATCGTGCAAATCGGACCACCCAGTCAAAAGTTCTGAGGTAACAAACATAAAAAAATACAGTCGAACTGATAACCTTCTCCTTTTTTTGAAGTCGGTTAAAAACACGGTATATTATTTGATTTCCCGTTAAGGTACGTGGGAAAATTAACCGGATATCAACGGCAACATCCCGTAGCTAGCAGTCAAAAATGCGCAGTATGCATTTGTTCCCCCTCGACTAAATCGTAGGAAGTCGCTCATTGGCGATGGCCTCCAGGTCTATTAGTCTATTATAGGTACTGTACCTACATAACTACTAGTTATTAAGAGGGCACAAAACACACGTTTTCGCAACGACTAAGTGAGGCGTAGTTAAGGCGCGCGGACACTTTTGTTTCTTGAGTCGGATACAAGCTACCGATTAATATTTGATTTTTATAGAACCAGTATGAAATCATCCACTCCCTGCACGTAGGTACGTGTGTGCAGTTACTCGCACTTAAGGCGCATACCTGAGCCAATATGACAGCGCAACCTATTTTATCATATTTTTACATTTAACATAGGAATTTTTAAAATCCATCGTACAGTTTGTGGTATAATTATTATAAGCTATAGATAAAATAATTGGGGGCGTCACTTTCACCGGTGTATGGGCCTTAACACATACTCATTGGCGATCAAAAAGTGTTCAGTGTGTCGTGTCGGCAGCAAAACGTTTCTACGTTCGCGCAGATCGTTTCTGTTACTGTTCCTAAACGCGTAGTGAGAATTTTTTCTACGTCACGAGACGTCAACTTCAACTTCAACTTCTTATTTAATGGCTTGCTGTGTCTTTGCTGCCACAACTCTGCCAGTGTCCATGTCAAAAGTGTCATAAACTTTAGTAGAGAAAAAAACCATAAAAATATAATTATAAAACAGAAAACCAAACAATACCTACCTTCACGAGACGTCTCTGTCTAACATTATACGAGTAGGTATGACAGTCATGTCCATCCATCAGTCATTTCATTTGCTAAGGGGCCAGATTAAAAAAATTGCCTTTTCACACGTGTTTTTTTCTATCTGGCCCCGTAACAAATGTTTTTTTAACGAGTTTTTTAATGTTTGTAGATTTCATTCTTTTTTTAAATATTTAGAATAAACTCTAATCTAGAATTTTGAAGGAACTCCTTTGAAAATTAACAAAGTTCTCCGCTCTATCTCCCAAGTTTGCAGATCGATCCACCTGAAATGTATGTAGCGATTTGTAGATTAGATTTGGTTCTATAATTTACAGCAAAAATATAGGTTTAGGTACATAGATAGAGAAGTCTGTACCTAAGTAGAAAACTTTTTGAAAAATGAGGGAACTATTTTCAAAAGGGGGTAACCTAACCGAGTGTAGGAGAATAAAATAAAAGGTTTTGGTTTGGACATCTTAAAACAGTTTTTAAAATCCAACCGTATTTACCCTTCATTCATAATAGGGTATGGTTTTTTTTAATCGATTATTTAGGGTAATACATAAAAAAAAATACGGCCAAACAATTTTTAATGATTGAGGTAAAAAACAAAAAGTAAAATCTAACCCCCTTATTCATAATGGTCTGCTAACATAAAACAGCCGCTAAGTAGTGTTATTTCTCAGTCTGACTTAAGTATGTCAATAGAAGAAGACAGAGAGAGATTAAGCAGTGTGCTAAGTTAGCAGACTATTATGAATAGGGGGTAAAGATCATCGGATTCTATGTCAACTCAGACAAAACTTCATGCCCATACAAAAATGTTCAAGTATGACGTCACGCTTCAGGTGCCAATAGCGTTGCGTTTTTTAAGCTATTGCATAGCTTCTATCGCGGGCCTTGAGCGCGGGGACCGAATCCAGAAATTCCGTAACGAAAAAACCTTGACGTTTGTCTCTTTAGTTCAGCAACTCGCCTCTAGATGGCATTGCAATAGCTTTACCGCGGCAGTCCCCGAGTGCCACACGTCTTTTTAGATAGAATACATTGTTTAGACATTTTGCGGTTGAGATTTAAAATATCTACTTTTCAATTAATAAAACATCATAAAATACAAAAATAAATATACAGATATATTTCTATATTATTAGAGAAAACGTAAAAAAAATAGCTTTTATGAAGTCACACAATGCATATACCCTATTACTTAACTACTTTAAAACCGATTTTTTAAATGAAAGATAATGTCGATAGAGGTTTGAGCTCAAAACACACAACCTCTAGAGTGACAACAATACATTCCAACCAATGACAAGCTATTGATTTTCCCGCCGACGGCACGCCTCGACCTACAAACCGGGTCACGTCCCAGTGTTGCCAGCTACAGGAATCTAACAGCTGACTTTTATTGAATAATAAAATTATTGAACATTAACTCTTTTATATCGAGGTTTTTTGCGCTAAAAAACCGCTAACATCGACAGGTTTTTGCACGCGAATGCGGATTCGCACGCTCACGTGTTATTTTACGTCTAGCTATAGAATGCTTTTGAGTAGGATGATTCAGCTTACTTTATCTGAAAGCTATGCAATAAAGCTATAAAACTGGCTAGAAATGTTTTTTATTGTGTTTTTGATTAATTTTACACAGACCCTTCATTTGAAAAAATGGTCGTAAAATCGTACTACTACTTTTACTACTACTACTCTTATGTTTATCAACATTATACTATTGAAACTATGTAAAAACCTTGGTAACCCTCTAAAACGTATAATAAATAAGAAACTTTTACCGATTCTTTGGGATAAAGCACACAAAACACACTTTTCACTCAGACTTTCGCAAAAAAAATGGCGTCACTGTGAAATTCTGTGCTGTTGAGATGTGTATGCGAAGCGACAAAACTAATAAATGGATGTAGCTGAAATTTTGCACACAAAAAGTGGCCCTGGATTAACGTATTTAATAGCTACTATTTATTCCAAAAATAGCATACAAAACCGCGGGATGAAGCTAGTTTATTATTTTACATCAGTAGATCAATAAATATAGAAAGAATACTTATAATTATACATTATTACTTAGGTACGATAGCATAGCATTGCGAACACCTAAATTCGATTAAAAAAAATGTTAATTGATAATGTACTAATGAACTAGAAGGGGCCTATGTCCAGCTGTAGACTTATAAAAGGCTGACGATGACGTTATGAACTAAGTACGTAAGGTATTGATTTTCTCGCCGAAACGCCTCGACCTATATAAACTGGGTCGCATCGCAGTCCAGCGTTCCCTGTTGAACCTACAATGTTGATTACGTAGACAAAAAGGTAGATAGATTTATTCTCATCCAGTAAGAATTTACTTTACCATCTTTTTTGTCATTTTTGTTTTCTACTTACTTGTTATCTTTGGTTCTAGACGTTTAGCCTATAATATAAAATACGTCTCAACTATTCAAGCTTGTATTGTATTGTTAAGGACAATGTCAAAATAATGTGTGGATTGTAAAGATACAATATCGTACAACGGTTTTGTTAGATACCTATTTATTTTACTACTAATTCTCAAAAAATTCAAATCTTAAAAATTAAATATCCAATTAATTAAAACGCTTAATGCTAATGAGAAAAATTAAATCAAAATCAATATAATAGATATACGATTTTAAAAATGCACGCAGAATGTATCACGTTATGCGCGTGCCTTTTTAGAATGCACGTCCCCAAATTATCTCTACTTAAATAGACAACATTATTTTTAAATTATTTGTCAACTTTAGAACAAAATGATTATCAAAAAGTATAACGAACGAAACATTTTTCAGAATAATAATGACAGTAGATTCATCGTACTATGTCGAAAACGTTTAGATTTTACAAAAAATCCTCGCTATCAGCTGGCAGCACCACTACCCTAACTTATGTCACGTGGCTGGGGCCGACAGAAATAGGTTAAAAATCTTTTGCCGAATTTTAGCCCTCGGGTACTCTTGAACGCCTCTTCTCGAAGAGACAAAACCTCTTTACGGCCGTTTGATCCCTCTTGCCTACATTTAAGTTGGTGAAAAAGGGATTTTGGTTTGAAAAATACCTACTTTGGAAATTTTAATAGGTATATGTACATAATGTCGTAGATAAAGTTCGTAGCTAATCAAGATAAAATAAACAGACCTCGCGTTCGGTGCATTGTAATTATTATTTTAACAATGAAATTTTGCAATTGCAACCCTTACTTAGACCCCGTTATCTCGTTAAACCCCCAATATCATCTGACGTCATATGCATACCCTATAACCACGGGGGTATTGAGACGAATCAATCGATACCTCATTTGTTTGTCGAACGAGTAGTTTCAACGCTACGTGGGAACATAAAAATCGACTACATACAGTCCGACCGGAAAGAGTAGAAAATAAATGAGGGCGCCACAATTGTTTACAATTTACATGGTATCACCATATACTATGGCTACTACGTTTTGATACTTAATATTTTCAAATATATTTATAACACATTGCAGTTCTTATTTTATAAAATTTTACAACAAATATTTATGCTCATCACATAAAGGTTTGTCCTGAATATACATACAAACAAACATAGGGTGCCAACCTCATAACCCTCCTATATTGCTAGTTGGGTAAAAACGCAGCCTTTATTGCTATCTGTCGGTTTTCAAAGACTTATCTGAGTCTCTGACCCAAGAGCTACATAGGTATTTTAATTCGTCGGAAAGGCCGTCGGATTCTATATTCGATATCTTTTGACAAATCAAAATAGCGTTCTAAAGTTCTATCGGAATAGAATTCAAATTAGAATCTGACGTTTTTGCTTCGGAAACAAATCGAATTAATTAATATACATATACCTCTGCTGGTGAGTTTCTGGCGCAGCGCATCAGTATTGGCATACAGCGGGGTAATGCAGCCAGCGTAGCGACGCGACGACTGGTGTTGATATGAATCAGTTGAGTTACCTGTAGATTGTTTGCGACAGGATGCAAGCTGCTGCTGCTAGCATTTTACGTACTAGTTTTAATTTAGTTAAATTAATTTAAATTATAATCAATCTACGCGACAAGGCATCGCGTTCCACAGAAGCTGTCAATATTATAAATGGATCGTAAAATGGAGCTAACTATGAAGGCAGGTATAATAGTGGATGTATCCCGTGCGACCTCGTTTCGTCGACCCAGATACATATGACCAAAGATTTAAGAGTTTGCCATAAGTAATTTACTTCAAAGTTGTACTTCAAAATCGTTATTTATCTCAAAATCTGTGAAAGCTACCACCTTCAAATTTAGGGAAATGTTACTTCGATCTTTTATTTTGGATTACCTACGCATTTAAAAAACGCGATTGGTGAAAGTTTTGTCGATAGTATTTTTTAAGCTATTGCATAGCTTCTATCGCGGGCCTTGAGCGCGGGGACCGAATCCAGAAATTCCGTAACGAAAAAACCTTGACGTTTGTCTCTTTAGTTCAGCAACTCGCCTCTAGATGGCATTGCAATAGCTTTACCGCGGCAGTCCCCGAGTGCCACACGTCTTTTTTTTTTGAAAAAATCGATGTTTTCAACACATTTTTTTCTGCTTTTTTTGTTTTGCTAAGAAACCTAGAAGTATTACTCTATTTAGGTATATCAATATCTTTTATTTTTTAGATTGCTTGTTCCATTAACTTGTTATTAGGTAAAAACCGTTTTGACGCATAGAAAACGTCTCTGCTCTGTACTTCTCACTCGTGAGAAAACCATATCTTGTCATCCCGCTCGAAATCCTTCTCGTAGCGGCGTTATGTTAGATACGCTCTTACGCCCAAAAACGAAAAGGGCCTATCTAACGATTTACCTAAATCTTTGCTTATCATGCAATGATCCGAGCAGAGGTAGAGTCTTGACGAATTTCTTTATTTACGTTATCAAATAAAAGAATAAAGAAATTAGCCTATTGTAGGTACTTACTCGAATTACTTTTTTTATCAGAAATAGACTTTTGTTTGACCGCAATCTCACCTGATGGAAAGCGAGGATGCGGCCGAGGATGTATCTCGAAGGTCTAGAAGATGGCTACTCCGGACCACATTCCGAAACACAACAGAGTTGCTTCACGGACTGGCTTAGTCCGGAGGTTGGTGACAAGCGACGGCCGAAGCCTACCACCAGAGGGTATCGCTCTTAGCACCACCCAGAGGACACGTGTAGGGTAACAGAGGGTCAACACCTACGGACGTGAGCGATACTGTCCCCAGTCAGTAAGATTATCGAAATATATTGGATGTTTTTTTCTCTAGTCGATTCAACAAAAATTGTTGAAGATAAAGACTCTGATTGACATCACGCCTTGCGACAGTTTTTAGCAAGGTGTGACGTAAAAGTGGTTCATAGATGGAGGTAACTAGGACCTAAATGATGGATGCATCCCGGGCGACCTAGTTGAGTAGCGACCTAGATACAGTGCCTCTGATCACAGCATGCAATGATCCGAAAAGAGACAGAGTCTGGATGCCTAATCAAGCAAGTTTTCATTACACAAGCTCTGCTTAGCTTGGGGCTAGATAATGCTGTGTGAATTGTCAAGGATTATTTATTTGTTTTTTATTGAGCTGCGATCAAGTATTTCGCGGTTTCATTACAAATATATTTCACGTCTTTGTCTTAGTACACGGTGTACCAAGACAAAGATGCGTAGGTAGAACGCGCTGACACCTCGTGTTTACTTGGTTATAATCCATTTTGCTCAGCGCCTTACTGCTATTCTGAGTTAATCCAATTTGTTTATAGGTTGCATTCTAGCACTTTATATATCCTTAACCTCAACAGCCTGTATTAGTCCACTGCTGGACGCAGGCCTCCCCCTGATAAGTGCTTTCTTGGAGTTTATCTCATGGCCTATATAACGCTGGGCATGCAAGGTTGGGATCGCAGTTCGGTGGTAGAATGGTTGTGCATGGGGCACTGCTGTCCGTCCCCCAGTGGATATCCCTTACACGCCTCTTACGACCTACCTACCTATGGGAAGAGTTGGGATGATGCTGCTTGGAGTCGAAACCCTAGGTCCGTGGGGTCCCGAGGCTTTTCGGGGTTTAGAAAGATTTTCTGAGCGTCTGGTCGAAGTGACGCGTAACCCGAGAGCTGGTGAATATCTGGCGCAGCATATCAGCATTGCCATACAGCAGGGCAATGCTGTATGGTGTTGGCTTAGAATTTGCACCATCCCAAATCATCCCACGGGTGTCGTAAGAGGCGACAAAGGAATATGCACCAATTGTAAATACGACTTAATTTTTTTTTTATTATTGCTGATGGATTAGCGTTTCGCTACCAACTCACTTTAAGAAAGCGAAGATGTAGCCTAAGATGGAGCACGCTTTTCCAGAAGGAACTTATTTAACCTAGATTTGAAGATTTGTTTTTTATTGTAATTTTCTTATTCAATGAATATAATTATCTATCTATGGTGTGATATGATAATTGATAAGTTACATAAAGTAAAAAAGTGTCACCATTTTGAAAAGCGCCTGTCAATCTCAAAGCATCTTTGCGCATGTGTGGATAAAGGTCATTGACGCCCGAAATGGTAAAAATGGATCAGTCATTAAGTTAAAAATAGAAAGGCAATCTGTCATCCTAGCCTATCCTAATTCAGTAAAGTCGAAAGCTTGGAATGGATATTTGTTATTTTATTTGTTCACTGAAACTTTCCGAAACTATGTAGGTACCTACTTATCTTTTGAAGAGCAATGTATAATTACGCTTCAACAACAAGACTCCATGTTGTAAAAATTATCCGTAAATAAATTCTTACAAATAGGCCGGACGACTAATAAGCTCTTTTTAGTCCGTTACTAAGATTATCAGCAGATATTAAATAAATAAATAAATAATGCTGGACAATTCACACAGCATTATCTAAATCCAAACTAAGCAGAGCTTGTGTTATGGGTACTTGATAACTGATATAGGTACATAATACAATACACTACATAGATAGATATTTTTTGTTTAACATAGAAAACATCTAGAACGCCCTGAACAAATATCTGCAGATCGTACAAGTATTTGTCCCGAGGCGGGAATCGAACCCGCAACCTCCTGCGTCGCAGGCGGACCTTCGCCCACCGCGCTACAGAGGTCGTCTTCATATTGGACATACATTTTTTCTTTATGTATTTTATTTTAATTTGTCGTTTTGGACAATTTAGGCTAAAGCCATTAGGGGCATACAGCCTTGTCTTTCGTTATATAATTTTCATGTTTATGTTTATTCAACTAATTGACTGACAAATCCGCCATTTTTTCTGCTTTCTTTTCATTGATTTATTAAAAACGAAGATGAGGTACTGGGTTGTTCGAAAGTGGCAACCTCAAATTGTGTTCTCCCAAATCAGTCACCGTCTGACCGGCGGCACGGGCGGTCGTGATTCGCGTGAAATATTGTTGTCTCAGTCTCACTTCGGTCCTAGATACGTCTTTCCGTCTTTGTTCTTCTTTGTATTGCACAGGACTGGAAATATAACTGCCAATTTTTGAGTAAACGATCGGAGAACGTTCCCTCCTTTTCTCTTTTTCATCTTCCTTTTTTAAATCAATGTTTCTTTTGTCAATAAAAGTAAGAATTATGAAGACTATTCCCCGTGACGTCACGACTAACTAACGGACTAATCAAAATTTTTTAGTCTTTAGGCCTATTGTCAAAACTGCTGTCGTACAGAAAAGGTTGCTAAATATAAAATATCAGATTATATTAGTCTATTCTAGTTTCTAGCTGATGAAAATAGATGATAGATGATAAAAATGCTTGTATGGAATTTGTTCCAACTCGAAAAATAGCAACATTATAATGCTATTTTTCGAGTGGACAATACGCCTAATGAAAAAACCTTTAGCCTATTAAGGCTAAAGGTTTTTTCGTTAGGCCTATTGTCAAAAGTGCTGTCGGCACAAAAAGGTTGCTATATATAAAATATCAGATTATTAGTCTATTCTAGCTAGAGGATAAACAAGCTTGTATGGGTTTTGCTCTAACTCGATAATACCGAAGCGACAGAAATAAAAAATATCACTTTATTTCCGTGTCAGTGTTAAATTTTATAATTTGATCTTTTCTAAATTTAAATATTTATGGAAACAAAGAGGTTTTGATTTTCACTAAACCTCTTATTATGTAGGAATGGTGTAATGTACCTATAGGTATGGTACGAAGTACCTACTAAAAAAACAACTTTAGTAAGAAATGATAAATAAGGGCGGGTATCGGTCTAGAACAGTAAACAGTTTCTTTGTAATATTTATATTATATTATATTTAACCGACTTCAAAAAAGGAGGAAGTCCTCAATTCGGCTGTTTTTTTATGTTTATTACCTCAGAACTTTTGACTGGGTGGGTGGTCCGATTTTCATGATTATTTTTTTTATTTGAAAGCTGATGCTTTCCGTGTGGTCCCATTTTGATGTGGTCTTGTTCTGAGAATGGGATCCATGAAAAAACTACGGTACATATTTAATTGAAGTTGGTTTATAGTTTTGTAACACAAAATCAATTACTTATTACGATTCTGTTTAAAAGGCATCTTCTTTTTTTCTGTTTTAGTAAACTCTAGTGATGATCTAACATTATTTTTTACTTAAAATTGGCTTTTAGAAAGAAAGCCAGGCTAAATGAGAATAACGGGTTTCAGATTCCCATTTGCTGAATGAAAAAAAAGAAAAATAATTTAAAAAAGTCTACCGCAGTAACGCATAGGTCAGTTCATTTTAGGTCAGACTGAGACAGCAGTGTCCCAGTTACGGTTGCCATGGCAACGGCGGCCATATTGCCGTCGCCATGGTTACGCGCATGCGCGTCAACTCCCTGATAAGGTGTGGTGTGATAAGGGTTAGCCAATAGTTCGATCATCTGTAAAATGCTACGTAAAATGGCTGAAAGCGGTCTTCAGTTTCTTAGGTCCGTATTATGAAAACTTACTCAGGCATAGCTGTATACTTGAGTGTCGCTTTTCTAAGGCATAAAGCCTTAGAAAAGCGACACTCGAGCAGAGATTGATGACTAAGCAAGCTTTCATAATGCGGGCCTTAGTTGCTAGGGCAAATTTCATAAAAGAAAAACTTCTATTAATTAAAGAACTCAATAGATGACGTGGTTATTTCGTGGAGAGTATGTAATTTTAAACTATCAACTAGCCATGTTTTGCTAAGAGGTTTCTTTAGGGATTTGCTGTCAGTCAGATTTACTAGCAAGGCCGGCATTTTTTTTTACAAAATAAGCACATATTGAAGAACCTACTTAGATATAGGCAAAGATTTAAATCGGCCCTTACGCCCAGAAACTGTGGCATTGTCTCTGAACGCAGGCGTTAGCAAAATGCCGACGTACGCACACTATGACAAGATAAAATTAGCGTTTTTGTCAATTAACCTAACTGTTATTATTGCTTTTTACTGTACAATCACATAGCACGAACTTTTATGAACAAGCACACCACAAAAACACAATTCACTGATTCCAAATGGGAAATACAAATTTGTGAGCTCACAAGCTTGGCAACTAACACCGCGCGGCCTCACTATGCAAAGGACCTATGGTTTATCCATTTTGAATGAAGCATGTTAGTAAACAAAATACGACACAAATAACAAAATCTCACTTGCTTGGCGTCGAGTTTCAGATATAATTGTAAGCAATTTTTATTGAAGGGAGGATCTAAAATCGACAAGTAATGTAAATTACGTATAAAAGGACGCGCCAATAAAGTGAATTTTAGGTTAAGTATGGGCGGTTTGTTTACGTTTATGCTTCATTCGAAATGGACACGGTATAGGTAGGTATCTAACGATTTAAATCTTTGGAGATAGGTACTAGCCATTAAAATTTTAGAGACAGGAAGCATTCATTTATAATAGTGCAGTCATTTTTCTCACCAGCCTAGGTATATTAGTCCACAGCTGGACCTAGGTCTCCCCTAATGAGCGTCATAGCACCCTGCCTTTAGCTTGACGCATTCAGCATCTGCCTGCAGTTTTTCGCAAGTCGTTTTTTTTTTAATTTTGGACAATTCACACAGCATTATCTAGCCCCAAGCTAAGCAGAGCTTGTGTTATGGGTTCTGGATAACTGATATACATAATACACTACACTACATGGATAGATATTTTTTATTATACATAGAAAACATCCAGAACACCCTGAACAAATATCTGCAGATCGTACACATATTTGTCCTGAGGCGGGAATCGAACCCGCAACCTTTTGCGTCGCAGGTGGACCTTCGCCCACCGCGCCACAGAGGTCGTCATCCCACCTGGCCGAAGGGCGTCCTACACTTAGTTTGATGATGTTATTTGGTACCAACGGAAAAATATGGTAGGTAGAGTCTGTTCAAAAAGAGAAGCCTCGTGGGAATTGAGGGCGCTCGTGTGCCAATTGACAACTATTGTTCCGTTGACAACACTGCTCTGTCATTGCAGTACGACTAAAAGTGTTAGTTCACCGTAACGCCACGACTCTTCTCTTTTTGAACAGACTCTATTAGTTACCGCTGTTAGAACAAGTCTGAGTGACATTGATGTCTATTCAGACAAAGATGTCGCCAAAACTAAATTAATTTGACAGGACTCAAAATATCGCCGTCCCTTTCATAACGATCAAAATAATAAGGATGGCATCATTTTTAATACGGTCAAAGTAGTTTAGTCTTGTTTTGGCAATTTGAATAGACACCAGTGCGAGTGGTTTGTGAGTGCATTTTGCCAATTAATTTTGTATGTAATCATACCCATGTATAAATAAATGAACTGAACTATAACGTCCTTCTCAGGGCATCGAGAGTGAGACCCACATAATTCTGCAATTTACTAGAAGAATAAAAAAAAGGTAGGTATACTTGACTCACCGTAATACGCCACGCTGCTCATCATGTGTTCGTTAATCATATTTATCGAATTATCACAACACTTTTAGAACATAATTAGTATTCACTGTTGGAAATAACTGGTAAATAAGTAGTGGTAGAAAAAAATGGAAAAGGACGAGTGTGCAGGAATTCACTTGAACTGGAGGATGATTCTCGCCATATATCACTTGATAAATATGGCAAGTTTTTGCCATATTTCTTATGTGATAATGGCGATCAAAATATAGAGTTATTGATTCGTATCAGTATCATAATTTAAGATAGTTATTGCATTTTGAGAACGAAATAAAAAAACAATGGTTGTTTGTTTTTTTGTATCAAACAAGCGTATTCTGAGCATCTGCAATTCGATAGTGTCAGGGCAGAAGGCCCAGATAGTGCAACAATCGATGTCGAAAGCGATAGTAGAAAAGCAAGTTACGTTCATAATGGATAGTATAAATGTCCAAAAATGTATGGTTTTGACATAATTATGCCTCAAATATGTCACGTGATCTGTTTCGAATGTAATAATCTTTCTATTGTTTTCGATTCGCTTCATAGCGAGTGCCGGTTGAATACGCCCTGTTCTTTGATAAGTTGCTCGATATATAACGAGTGGTCGCGGACACTCGTTCATCTGCATCGAAGAGTGGAAGAAGATAATTAATTTTGTTTGAATAAACTATAAGCCCACTTCAATTCTTACAGTTTTTTCATGAATTTTCATGGATCCCATTGTCAGAACTGAACAAAATTAAAATGGGACCACACGGGAAGCACCAGCTTCAATATAAAAAAAGAATTATGCAAATCGGACTACCCAGTCAAAGTTCTGAGGTAACAAACATTAAAAAAAAACAGACGTATTGAGAACCTCCTGCTTTTTTGAAGTCGGTTAAAAATAGGTACTCTCTGTCGCTCGCCTTAGTCTCAGATTTTTATTTTTTAAACAATAGAATATCGAAGCGTGCACGAGAATGCAGTTTTTGGCGAGCCTCGTATATATTTATCGAGGTGATAAATATGGAGATATTTATCACCTGATAATTTATCCCGTGATAAATTATCCTCCTACATAATATTGGTAGGATTATCGTATCTATCAAAAATACATTACTGTTGGTAAATAACAGTCTATAAATGCATTATTAGTTGCAACAAGATGATTATTAATTTTATTCACAAGTTAGTGTTTGTATATTCATCTAAATACTAAAAGTTTGCCTTGTGCTCAATCTCTTCGTAATATTTATTTGATAGAGCCTTCAGTCGATGAGAAAGATCGTGTTTAATTGATTTTGTTTTAAAAAACTATATACCGACTTAAATTTTTATAGTTTTAAGATGAATTTTTATGGATCCCATTGTCAGAACTGAACAAAATTAAACTATATGTGTACCATGAGTGTAAGCGGGTTAACTACGAACCTGGTTTGTGTTGAAAAACACCAACGTTTCATCCCTTAACGCGTGACGTTGGTATTCTTCCAACACAAACAAGGTTCGTAGTTAACCCGCTTACACTCATAATGGATCACGTAACATCCTTTTGTATCTCGATTTCTCAAATTAAATTGATTTCTCTTCGACCCACATATTTTATTACAGGGATCTGTAATTATTACATCCCTGTAATAAAATATATGGAACCGTCCCTGTAATAAATGTCACCCCGCCATCTTAATGACGTCAGAAGGGAGAGTTATACAGGGTGTTGGAATGCAATATACGAGTATATAAAAATTATGGGCATCAGTGTCAATCTCGTAGTCTCGTAAAAGTCAACAATTCGCACAGCATTATCTAGCCCCAAGCTAAGCAGAGCTTGTGTTATGGGTACTAGATAACTGATATACATAATACAATACACTACATAGATAGATATTTTTAAGCTATTGCATAGCTTCTATCGCGGGCCTTGAGCGCGGGGACCGAATCCAGAAATTCCGTAACGTAAAAACCTCACGCTCACCACTCCGACCGGAACAGCGGTGATACTTTTTAGTTTTGCCATCTATCGATGAATAGTAGAACTTTTAATGACTTTTTGAAATATGACGTTTGTCTCTTTAGTTCAGCAACTCGCCTCTAGATGGCATTGCAATAGCTTTACCGCGGCAGTCCCCGAGTGCCACACGTCTTTTTATTGTACGTAGAAAACATCCAGAACACACTGAACAAATATCTGCAGATCGTACAAACATGTCCCGAGGTGCGCATCGAACCCGCAACTGAAGCGTTGCAGCGGATCTTCGCCCGCCGCGCCAATAATATCGTTATTTACTAGGATGTAATTTAATAATACTAATAGATCCCAAAAACTAATTTAGAATAAAAAAAAATAGTATATGGTACTCTTTGTAAAAACGTAATAAGTAATTATTTTTTGCGTAAATAAGGGCGCTAGATAGATGCTATTGGATATTATGTAGAGTAAGTAAATTATTGTATTACACCTACCCGTATTATAAGAAATGCTATTATACAGATATAAAACAGATTTTACAAATGTTATGGTGGTAAATAGGTACAATTTCAGTGAAAACGGGAAAATTGACAAAAAAAAATCTTAAAAAAAATTGGGGGGTCAGGGATTTTGTTCGGCCAACTCGTATTCTCCAAATGGGCCCCCAAACACGCCCAATTCGTTTGTCGGACCCTCTACCAAACACCCTGTATAGAATCCTAATTTAAAAAAAAAACTCAACGCATTAAAAACACACATTAAGTATTTATTTATTTACAGGAAAACTAGCAGACATGCAGGTTACTATAGTTTACTTACACTATGGCTAATTTCTAAGAAATCAAATAATATCCCAAAAAAAATAGTACGGGAATATAATAGTTTTTTGGGATGAGGTATTTTAATGGAAGTATTTTTGGAAATAAACTTCTTGTATTTGTTTATATAATCATCAATCATAAATAGCTAAAGTTAGCCTACATCTTGCATAATTTGAAGGAATGTTTCTACATCTCTATTTATTTATAAAACTACATCTACTTAAGACTATGGTTTATTCATTTTGAATGAAGCATGTTAGTAAACAAAGTACGACACAAATAACAAAATCTCACTTGCTTGGCGTCGAGTTTCAGATATAATTGTAAGCAATTTTTATTGAAGGGAGGATCTTAAATCCACAAGTAATGTAAATTACGTATAAAACGCGCCAACAAAGAGAATTTTAGGTTAAGTATGGGCGGTTTGTTTTCGTTTAAGCTCCATTCAAAATGGATACGATATAGGTAATTATGATTTTATAACACGAAGTCTAAAGATACCTACGTAAGTTTTGATAAGTGCCCTCCCGTGCTTCTAAAACGTTTTTATCTAAGTATGTTTGTGCATTCTAGGACTAATTTACACTAGTTGTACTACTATTGTACAGACTATTGTTATGTAAGGTTTGAATGAAGTTTTTTTACGGTAAATAGACCTTCGTTTGACCGCAATCTCACCTGATGGAAAGCGAAGATGCGACCGACGACGGTGTATCACCACGAAGGTCTAGAAGATACCTATTCAAGTAGGCTAATTTTGAAGACATAAGTCTTCAAAATTAGCCTACCAGCTTAAAAAAAGTAGTTTTATACGAATTTAAAATAAGAACCATTGAATGAGTGACTTTGTTGTTTTCACTTACTTGTTTTTTTTCATTGAAAATGTATGGGAATTGTTTTTTTAATAATTGCCAAAACTTCCGATTTGATTTGATATGTTACTTTGGGAAAAGTGTTATGTGTATATGTGTGGTTGGAAATAAATTCGATTGAACCAACTTGTTTTTTTTTGACAAATGTCACTAAAAATGGCAATATAATTTTTTTTTTCAAAATAAAACAGATGGTTCCTAAGCACAAAATCGTCTGACTATAAAAGAAACGGTAGCTACCGTTAAGGGGTCAAAAATTTGCCCCAAAGTGTATATTAAAAAAAAAAATTGACTTGTCTAAGTACTTATTTTGTAAGTCTAAAGACATAAACGATTTGACTCTGACTCTGACATATATATACTCACCTAGTATTTATGAAATTGAAATCATAAATAGATCGAGACCGTAACGAATTCTTGCGCAGGCGCAGGTGAATAAAAACTGTCATCTAAGTCACAACCTTCAGGGTTGGGCAAGCGGAGTGATAGCATCGAGCTAGGCCAAGGGCAGGCTAATGAGCGACGAATCCGGTGGGTTAATAGTTAATACCTGTTTGTGAGTTAATTGTTATTTTGTACTCATCATAAACAATAATCAAAATTGATCCTTCTTTAATTACATCACTTCAGAACTCACTAATTAATATTAGTGAGTTAATAAAACGAGCAGCGCTCCGCGGCTTCACACGCGTTGGTCCTATGGAAACGTTTAAGGGTGATTTTTATCCCACGGGAACAGATTTACGGGATAAAAAGTAGCCTATGTTTTATTCCAGTATTAGGATTACCTGTATGCGAAATTTCAGCCAGATCCGTTCAGTAGTTTTGGCGTAAAGAGGTAACAAACATCCATCGATAGTGTGATGCGAAAGCTTGGTAACATAATGATGAAAGATTTGATTGTTTGTTTGTGTTGAATAGAGTCCGAAAGTACTGGATCGATAAAAAAAATTCTTTCATCATTAGAAAGCTTACTTTTCAGGGAGTGACAAAGGCTATATTTTATCCCGGAGTTCTAACGGGAACGGGAACTATGCGGGAAACCGCGAGGCTCTGCTTGCTTGTAGTAAAATAAATAAGTAGAAAATACAACTCTCTCAAAGATCTTAATCAATGAATCAGTATTTTTGTTTTTAAAAGATTAAAACAAAAATATACTTACTAAACAGTTAATAATTTAAAGTAAAAATAAACTTTAAAACAAAAATGATAATGCGATGCAAAATATTTTTCGTGATTGATTCTTTTTTTTAAATCCAAATTAGGATTTTTTGACGACTATAAACTTTGTGATAGATATAAGATAAATTTTTATTTCGCAAATAAATTTCGGTAAGTACGTAAGTATTAATTTTATAAATACTTCATAAATACATGTGCAAATTTTTGTATATGTAGTGAATTAATGTTTGTTTTTAGGTTTCTCAACAGAAAAAAAATTATGTAAGTACCTACCTAAGTAAGTAAATAATACCTTTTCTAATTAGGTATTTAATAAGTAATAACCAATAACAAATAACATAACCCAACCTCCGGTTAGCTTGGGGCTAGATAATGCTGTGTGATGTGTCCCACACTATTTATTATTTATTTATTTATTATTAATACCTATTTGCGGAGGACACGAGGTTAATTATTGTGATTGAAGATGCAATTCTTAAATTGCACATTTTCATCATTCAATATTCATCTTGTACGTATAACTTTTTTTTTTTAACTTTCATAACCCTAAAATTATCAACCAACAATGCGACTGAAATTTTCCCTGCTCTACCTGATTTTCACACAGTCATTTCCATTCAACTGAAAACCGTAACACTATGATAACAACGTCCATTTTCCACTTTCCTTTACCTTTAAGCATTTAGAGGTCACTGCACTCCAGCACGCACTATTTATTTTCAAAAATAGAAAAGAACCACCCACGGCACGAATTTAGAATTTTAAAAGTTCGAAAATCGAACAACGTTCCCGCTTAAACGTCTAACAGTCACTGAATGCTAGTACCTAGCTTATAACCCGGCGAATTCGTATTGTCTTTGACATCTCCGAAAATATCAATCTAAATGTGACTTCTA
Source organism: Eupithecia tripunctaria (assembly GCA_955876795.1). NCBI lineage: Eukaryota > Metazoa > Arthropoda > Insecta > Lepidoptera > Geometridae > Eupithecia > Eupithecia tripunctaria. The sequence continues at coordinate 1,523,965 of OY041628.1, read as the reverse complement.
AACTCGCTGGGTTTATTCTCTAGAACACGGCCATTTTGAAATATCACCTGATTGTTTAGTTGGCTCAGTTAGCCGCCGAAGGTCTAGTATGAACAATTTTTAATATTACGGACATTGGCGAAATTATGTCAACCCAGACGTAGACGCCATTAAAAGAAGAAGGATGAACAATTTTTCGTGCGAAACGGATGGACCTAGGCATTTAATTATGGTATTTATTAATTAATTCATCTCTTCCTTAGATAAATTAGATAGACCTATTATATGGAAGAGTCTAATACATTTAGCAATCAATAAGCAACCAATTTTCAGGTGAAGAATCCTAAGAACCAAATCTACCTACTAAATTAAACAAACAATTTCATAGTAATTGATTGAGATAGGCCAATATAATTTAGTCGTATTATTTATCTAGCCGCATCTCCGACCACGTTGTCTAAAGCTACAATTAGATTTGTTTTTGATGATCTGAAGGGTCTAAATAAACTGGTTGTTAGTCACGAGATAGTTTTAGTTGTGGTTTTAGTCTATGGTTATTTTTAACTGCGACGCGAGCCAAATGTCGAATTCATGCGCTTTGGTAATAGATTCTTGTGTTTAGCCCTTTTGCATCTAATACAGATGATTTTTACATTGTCCTTGCCATGACATAAACAAAGTTGTCGATATAAAAAAAATATAAGTTTATTAATCGTGTTACCCCGTGACCATGATAGTGTGTAAACCTGATGAAACGTCCAGAAAAATAGGAACATAAAGCGATAAATAGTTACTTACCGGTTAAATATTACAAGTAATATAAATATTTTCTATTTTAAAATATTATTTATGTATGTATACAATCTATATTTTTAGTTAAATTTCATACCAACCTCAACCTCCTTAATAATACAATTGTTGATGGCTGTATTGAATACATATAAACCTAAAATTTAAAAAGAAATGTAGATAGATACACTACGAGTATAGAATCTCTATGATAGACACTAAGCGAAAACCTTGATAGATAGTTTTAGCCTAAAAATACGTTTCAAAGACTCAACCACGAATAAATAGTTGAAAAACCTCTTTTAAACAATAGGGTATATGCATGTGATTTCAAAATGGCTAAAAAAATATATACGTATTCTCTATTGGTATAGAAACATATCTTATATCTAAACATATTTATTTTTGCATTTTGAGATGTTTTTATTGTAGAATTTAACCATTGAAAAATTGATATTTTAAATCTCAATCGCAAAATTTCAAAACGCTACGCCATTGACTAGAGCGGACGTGACATCACTGTACTCATTTCTTCTTTTTTTATTCTGCTTGCTGCACCTTGATTTGACACTATTCTGCCCACTTGATATTTCGTATTGTCGATTATTTTCAATTTTTTCGGAAAACCTCTTTTCTGAGATGATCACTACCGAGGTCGTCACCAAAGGTTTTAATCAAGTGTGTACGTCGACGTCACATAAACATGGCGCCAATATGGCAGCGTTTTTATCACCCGAAAATGATTGTAGTTTTAATTTGTTTTTTTTACCTTGTTAATGCGAAATTCAGTGAGCGTCTTATCATTCCTCGGCCTAAAGAATCGATTAAAACAATAAAAAAAATCGATGCATATACCCTATTTAGTGAATGCAAAAGCTATGTAGGTAGCTAATTACTTGACAATGCTTTGCGCATATATGAGAAGACTCAGTTTTCTAGTTTTCGCCTAAAAAAACGTTCCAACAAGATAAAATAAACTAAAACCCAACTACGGTTTTACCTAATTAGCTTATTATCTAACAATGATTTTTTTACCCTTACTTACCTACACCCCGATATCTCGTTAGACCCCCAATATCGTGTGACGTCATATACCCTATAACCACCGGGGTATTGAGACGAATCAATCGATACCTCATTTGTTAAAATCGAACGAGTAGTTTCAGCGCTACGTGGGAACATAAAAATCGGCTACATACATACAAACAAACATAGGATGCCAACCTCATAACCCTCCGTTGTTGGTAGTCGGTTAAAAACTCAACAATAATGTTGAAAAACCTCTTTAAAAGAATCTAAGCCGTGTAGTGTATGCAAAAGCAGTCAGTAGGTAGCTAATTACTTAACAATGGTCGACAAGGTCGCTTGCGCAAGCCATTGTGTTCCGCGGATATAGCGACGGTGGAAGTGGCTTGGATCCAGTGAATATCGGGCTTGAATTGAATTGAATTCATTTATTTGTAACTCGTATTCAAGATAATAGTGTATAGGAATAAATAAAAAATATTGTCTCTAAAATCGGTTTAGGAACGATAATTCTACGTGATAACGTTATTTACTTCCATTGAAAATCTTACTTCGCTCGTTGTTTATAACTATACTGTTTTTGACACTCTGATGTTGATTAGATGAAATTGGAACTTCAGTGCTTCAGTCGCCATGATAACATCATCAACAACGTGACACTTTTTTGAACATGATACCCATGTTCATTGATTTAATAGACGTTGTCACGTCAAAAAATCAAAGTCATTTATTTCAGACTTTTAGCCTTTTGGACTGTTGCGTGTCACGGTTGTATCGTTTTTTCTTTAAAATCATGATCACCATTTTATTCATTGTGATTGTAAGCGTCAGTACAAAAGGTCTTAAATATAGTTTTCCGACTACACAATGTATTTATTCAAGCGTACAAAGATTTTATAATTAGATTTGAAATTTAAAATCACATGCAGTCATAAATTGTAAAATATACATTGTGAATTGTCTGCCATCCTTGTAAAATAGCTAATTTAAATTCAATTCTGAATTGAATAAGAATTTATGGCTGATAAGAAAACTTAATACGAAAACAGCTTTAAAAAGTCACATTAAAATCATAATGTCAAAGTCAAAGTCAAAGTCAAATCGTTTATTTCTTTAGACTTACAAAATAAGTACTTAGACAAGTCAAATTTTTACTATATAAACAGCTTGATAAATAGTTATTACTATCAAACAAGAAATAAGATGCAATTGACTTTAATTCACTTCAATTTTTTGTCCACTAGCGGAAGAAGTGAAAAAGATAATATAATAATCGCAGAAAAAAATAAAAAGTCTGACTTTTTTTCTTTGTTTTGTACTTCACATGTAATTTTTTATTCACTATCAATTTTGTGACACAGAATAAATTTCAATACTCTACTTTGTACTAACAAAGGAAACAAGGTTCGTAATTAACCCGCTTACAAATATCTATCTATGTAGTGTATTATATTATTTATATCAGTTATCTAGTACCCATAACACAAGCTCTGCTTAGCTTGGTGCTGGATAGTGCTGTGTGAATTGTCCAGCATTATTTATTTATTTATTTATTACATTCATAATGAATTCGTCAAACTACGAAAGGTTCTATAGTAAAATTTCAATACTGTTTACTTTACTACAAAACTTCCTGTAAAACTAGCCACATCTAGAATCTCTGATTCATGTAACCTCTCGTCTACGTCAGAACAGTCAACAAACAAATCGTGTCAAGTGTAAAACAATTCGCGAGCTCGCTCTGTACCAATTCTAAACGTCTTTCAAAAAACTTTAGGATTCCATAACCTAATTTTTAGGCTGTATTTTCTAGGCCACGGAACCTTATGGGAATATAGTCAAAGATTTTTATATCGTTTGATAGGTCCTTTCCGTAGTGAGACCGTGTTTGTTGCCAAACAATTGTGAGCTCATAAGTTTGTCTTTGTCATTTGGAATTAGTGAATTGTGTGATTTTTTGGTGTGCTTGGTTCACAAAAGTTCATATGAGATTGCACAGTAAAAATCAATAATGACAGTTAGGTTAATTGACAAAAACACTAATTTCATCTACTCATAGGCCCGTATTGTGAAAGCTTGCTCAGTCATAGAGCTATGCTTGAGTGACGTTTATGCCATAGGAAAGCGTTGCTCAAGCATAGATCGAAGTGTGGCAGTGTGGGTTCGTCGGCATGCTTGCTTTGCTATGCGCGCGCGTTCAAAGATAAAATTCCACAGGATTTAGGGGCGTAAGGGAATGTCTACGATTTAAATCTTTAAAAACGTACCCTAGGTGTTATTTTAGGTCCAGACTTACATACTCATAACAATCTATACAGAATTTCAGCGCGTTCAGAAGTTTGGTCATGAATAACTAACAAACATACCATACATCCATCCAAACATTCGTATTTTTAAATTTTTTAATTATAAGTGTTCTTTTTAAAATCTTTTCGTATTAATACAGGGTTATTGGTAATTAATAAATGACCTAATTTTGAAGTAAGGTTCCTCCGATTACGCCGATTACAAGATTAAAGTACCTAATTAATAATTTGTTAATTATTTTATAAGTTTTGATGATGCAATAAAGATATTATAAACCCAAGTTATTTTTATTATTCAATCAATCAAACACTCTTTATTTCCATTAATACAGTAAAAATACACTTAGAAAATGTCAAAATATAAAATTAAACACTCACACGTAAATCCTACTAATAATATTTTATAAATGCGAAAGTTTGTAAACATGTCTGTATGTAGGTTTGTTGCTCTTTCACGCAAAAACTTCTGAACGGATCGGGCTGAAATTTTGCATACAGGTAGTTCTAGGCCTGGAATAATACATAGGCTACTTTTTATCCCATAAATCAGTTCCCATGGGATAAGCGTGCGAAGCCGCGGGGCGCAGCTATAGTAAAGTTATATTTTTTATTTCTGTCTGTTACTATATATGACGACCTCTGTGGCGCGGTGGGCGAAGGTACGCCTGCGACGCAGGAGGTACGATTCCCGCCTCGGGACAAATGTGTGTACGATCTGCAGATATTTGTTCAGGGCGTTCTGGATGTTTTCTATGTATAATAAAAAATATCTATCTATGTAGTGTATTGTGTTATGTATATCAGTTATCTAGTACCCATAACACAAGCTCTGCTTAGCTTGGGGCTAGATAATGCTGTGTGAATTGACCAACATTATTTATTATTAAGCTATTGCATAGCTTCTATCGCGGGCCTTGAGCGCGGGGACCGAATCCAGAAATTCCGTAACGAAAAAACCTCACGCTCCCCACTCCGACCGGAACAGCGGTGATACTTTTTAGTTTTGCCATCTATCGATGAATAGTAGAACTTTTAATGACTTTTTGAAATATGACGTTTGTCTCTTTAGTTCAGCAACTCGCCTCTAGATGGCATTGCAATAGCTTTACCGCGGCAGTCCCCGAGTGCCACACGTCTTTTTTTTATTTATTAGACTAAAGTAAAGAAGCGTCGAAGAAACCTTTACCCTGTTAGTTCTTGTATTATTTAACCACATAACAATTCTCAATTCACTTTGGTATTTTATTTACCTAACTCATTCGCTTGTTCCGTTCTAAACCATGTTTCTCAATATGACTGACCCTACCTCTCGCTAAATAGGAAGTCACGGTTGTCATGTTATCAAATAGGTTTGTGCGTACGCGTGTCGTCTTGTTGGCGTATTGGAAGCATCATTAAATGGAAATATATTTTACTACTAGCTGCGTCCAAGGCTTTGCACGCGTTGTTCCTATGGAAACGTTAAAAAGTGATTTTCATCCCGCGGGAAACGATTTATGGGATTAAAAATAGGCTATGTTTGATTCTAGGATAAGAATTACTTGTATGCAAAATTTCAGCCAGATCCGTCCTGTAGTTTTGGCGTGAAGATGTAACAAACATCCATACAATTTTCGCAATTATAATATTAGTATGATGCATGTGCTCGAAAAGTGCGTTTTTTAAGGAGCGGAATCGTGCAGAAAGTGCCACTTTTCCGCACTAGTGCTTTTTACTTTTCAACTTCCCCGTCAGCCCTAAACAAAGAGTATTCATTACTACTGTGTGAATTGTCCAGCATTATTATTTATTATTATTATTATTTTATTAGAGGAGACTGTGTTTGTGCGCACACTTGTGCACTATAATATATCTTGCGCACCTAGTTAGTCTCCGTTGAGATTGGCCCCCGTGGCCGAAGATTTGTCTCAGAGCACATGACATAAAAACAAACATAGCGTGTCAAATTCATAACCCTCCTCTATTGGTAGTCGGGTAAATACTAATACACACACATCACGCAGCACACAATGACTCACATGGTCCCCCGTTGCCCAGACGCCCCAGGCTCTCATGAGACTGGTGCCTCGAGGGAACTCAAACAAGCATGTCCCTACAACATTATGTACAATGTACATATATGATAATCTTACATAATATATACCGAGCACATAAGTATTGTCTGTAATAAGTCCCGTGATCACTTTATCCTATCGGTGACCAGCTACCCGAGAGGCGTAAATTGAAAACCAGCGCTGCAAAAATTAAGGCAATAGGGCCCTTTTGCCTTAAGGCCCATACACTAGCGAAAGTGGCGCCCCCAACTATTATATCTTATTATTACGTTGAACGCAGGAATTTTTAAAAATCCTACGTTCAGTTTGTGGTATCTATTATAAGCTATTTATTAATGTCTCTGTAATAGTTTCATTTTGTAAAGCTTAGGCAGAGATACGAAGTTGCGCTTTTTGGCCACCAAACTCTATTTTCGCATCTCCTCCTAAACTATATGAGATAAAATTATTACAGAGGTATTAAAAAATAGCTTATAATAGATACCACAAACTGAACGTAGGATTTTTAAAAATTCCTATGATAACCGTAAAAATATGATAAAATAGGAATTGCTGTCAGATTGGCTCGGGTATGCGCCTTAATTTATTTGTTTTATTTTAAGGCGCATACCCGAGCCAATATGACAGCGATACCTATTTTATCATATTTTTACGTTTATTATAAGAATTTTAAAAAATCCTACGTTCAGTTTGTGATATCTATTATTAGCTATTTTTTAATACCTCTTTCATAATTTTATCTCTTAAAGTTTAGGAGGAGATGCGAAAATAGAGTTTGGTGGCCAAATAAGCTTTACAAAATGAAACTATTACAGAGGCATTAATAAATACCTTATAATAGATACCACAAACTGAACGTAGGATTTTTAAAACTTGCTGCGATTAACGTAATAATAAGATAAAATAGTTGGGGGCGCCACTTTCACTGGTGTATGGGTCCTATGTCCTGTATTTTGTGTGTTTTCGGCAATAAACGTTTTTCTATTCTATTCTATTCTAAATAATGGTGAATTAAAATTGACTTACCTGACATATGATCTGAAGTGTCCTGCCTCATAATATCTGTCAAGTAGTGCTCCAGGGACCGCATATTGTCAAGTCCACTTCGCTCCTGAAACAATAACACCATACTGTTAAGAAATCTTATACTTATACCTTTAAACGAGCAACCCCCTGTATACAAACTTTCATGAAAATTGGTAGAGCCGTTTCCGAGATTTAGATTATATATATACTAGCTTTTGCCCGCAGCTTCGCACGCTCTATTCAAGTAGCTATGTCCGTCCCCGGGATACCGTTGACCTCCCTGCCAAATTTCATCAAGATTGGTTCAGCCGGGAACGAAATAAAAACTATCCTATGTCCGTCTCCCTGGTTCTAAGCTACCTCCCCACCAATTTTCAGCCAAAACGATCAGCCGTTCTTGAGTTATAAATAGTGTAACTAACACAACTTTCTTTTAGATATACCTACTATAGAAGATATAGAGAGAGATCCGAGATTTAGATTATATATATTTAGCGATAAATAGATCTAGCTAGTATAAATTTTTAGAAAATGTCGTTTTATTCGTGGTTTCAATAAACTTTCATCAACTTTATCTTAATCAATTGACTCTTCCTGACTTTTATTCGCGAATAATAATACCATAATTTCGTAAAAACCAAAAACCAAGCAAAGATTGGTCATCCACTTGCAATAAAATAAACAGTTTTTTTGTGTATTACTTGGTCATTGAAGAGCTGGTAAGTTAAATGTATCATAATTAACTAACAAAATTTGACATAAGTACTACATGAAGTTAAATTAATCTGGTAGATTTATTGAAAAACAAAATTACAATCTATTGTACCTATGTCTATTGTCTATCTAATGTAATAAATTGAAATAAATTAAATCTAGTATTTACAATCGAAACAATTGATCTATCTAATTAATTAATTGGGTTATTATTTTGGGGTAATTTTTTTCTTTAAGCAAGTAAGTATCAATTTTTATTCGATTTGACTTTATCAATAATAATTGGGTTTGTTTTAAAAGAACTATACACCAACTTCAATTTTATGGTTTTCTCATAGATTCCATTGTCAGAACTGGACCAAATTTAAATGGAACCGCATGAGAAGCACCAGTTTTCAAATAAAAAAAACACCCAAATCAGATCACCCAGTCAAAAGTTCTGAGGTTACAAAAAATACAGTCGAATTGAGAACCTCCTCCTTTTTAAAGTCGGTTAAAAGACTATACAGTGGATAAAGCTCGGCTGCGGATGCAGAAAAAAAAATGCTTACTTTTTTGCTTAGCCCCGATAACCCTAAATATACTAGCTGCGCCCCGCGGCTTCGCACGCGTTGTTCCTATGAAAACTTTAAAAGGTGATTTTTATCCCACGGGAACTGAATTACGAGATCAAAAGTAGCCTTTGTTTGACTCCAGGATTAGAATTACCGTATCAAAATTTCAGCCTGATCCGTCCAGTAGTTTTTTCGTGAAGAAGTAACAAACATCCATCCATACATCCATACAAACTTTCGCATTTATAATATTAGTGTGATGTATTACGAGTCGGTTATATTACGGGTTGGTTATATTACGGGTCGGTTATATTACAGGTCTGTGGGCTCCATAATGTAAACGATAAAAAAATATCATCAGCGATACACGCGTCCATAAAGTACCCAGTTAATTTTTATGCAGTCGTTTATGCTTATGTTTATACAAAAACACGTTTAGCTATTAAAAGATGAGCTATAAAACTCGATTATTCTGCTATTAGCTCGAGATGCGAAGGTTGGCAGAGACTCATAGTGGCGGGTTTGATTCCCACCGTTGGATAAGCTGAGTGGTGCCATTTAGAATTTGCACCAGCCCAACTCTTCCTGCTAGTCGTAAGAGGCGACTAAGGGATATCCACCGTGGCGGGCAGCAGCGCCCTTTGTGCATCAATTCTACCAATGAACTACGATCCCAGACTCGCATGACCAGCGTGGGTATTATGGACATGGCCTAGTATCAGTAGTCCGATGATCGGACTGATGAGACTTTTTTTGATAACCCTTGTGCTAAAGTCTGTTCGGCGGCATAAATCATTTTGCAATTCATTCTATCGCGCGGGTATGTGTATAATGACAGGTGAGATAGCATGCATTTAGGCCGCGCTCACTGATGACAAACAGTGTATTAAGCATTAAAAAAGTCTTCCCCTAAACGCCATATTTCTCCAAACTCCCATAAAAGTGCAAAAAGCTCTATCCAAGCCAGTACGTACCAGCATACTGACCTATTTACCGCCCGCCCTACGCAGTGTGACGTAAGCACGGCATTGCGCATAGCCCAGCCGACATCTTCAGGGGAAAGGCAATCTTATCACCTGATAATAAAGCTCATATTGCGGGCTCTGTTATGATATTCAAAATGGAAGAAAATTGATAGGAAACTCTTTTGAACGTTGTGTTCTTTTTCTTTTTGTGTGTTTGTATAAGGCAGTTTTATCACCGAACAAGAAAGAATGGAATATTTTGTTACTAGGTATTTATTTTAAAATTTAATAGGAAACTTAGCTAAACTTTGATAGAGCACTGATAGAGAGGTATATACCTCAGTAATTGTGACAGTTTTAGTGCTATTATAAAAGGCAATCTATCTCTGTTATAATAAGGTTACAAATTTACAATACAAAAAAGGTATAGAAAGATAGCTTTCCTGGCCTTTGTAAATTATACGATTGTATTTCCTAAAGCTAATATTTTCTTCTTAAAGTTAATATCTTTATTAGAAAAGTTGAAAAACTTAACGAAAATTATGGTTAACACCCGGAATATATCACGATTTTCATCTATACACAAACTTTTCAAATTATTTGATGTATTGTGTTTTGCTTTTTATTACGTACTTAGTATTATAATTTTCCTTCATTTTTATCCTCTAGCTAGTTACTCTGATATTTTATACCAAGTATTTTTGCACAGGAACGTAAGCAGCATCTGATATTACTCCTAATACCTAGAGGCTGCAGTCTCCATTGAGTTGTATATACCTATGTATCTTCAATGTCTATGAATGAGTTGTATATACCTATGTATCTTCAATGTCTATGAATGAGTTGCATATACCTATGTATCTTCAATGTCTATGTAGATAAGGTTTGTTTTTCAGTGCAGTTTCCATGCGCCATTTCTCTATAACAGGTCATGGGGTTATGGGGTCACTGCAATGCGACCGAAGCTGGGTCGCGGTGAACTGCGACAGCCTTTTTAGGCCCATACACCAGTGAAAGTGGCGCCCCCAATTATTTGAGTTTGAGTTTGAGTTTGAGATTGGCTCGGGTTTGAAGTGGAACTATGGGGTCTGGCTTTTGTTTTTCAAATTAATTAATTATACCGTTTTGGTAATAACAATAAGTAAGTTCTAGTTTCTACCAACGCGACGACTTGGCACGCGTTGTTTCTATGGAAATTAAAAGATTTATCACGGCATGGGATCTCATTCCATAGAAAAGTTTTTGCAGCTAACATAATAATATTGACTACTTTCGATGTACTCCTGGTGGTCTTTAAATGAACTTATTTTATTTCGTATACTCAATAGTAAATTCCTACTTAGCGCTACTTCTAGTATAGTATTATATTATCTGTGGCCACGGGAACAGGTTCATGGGATGAGAGTATGATTCCAGGATCGGAATTACAAAATTTCAGCCCGATAGGTTTAGTCGTTTTGGCGTGAAGAGGTAACTAACAAGCATCGATCCATACACACTAACTTTCGCATTTATAGCACCTATCAGTGTGGTAAAAAATATTTCACAAATTGTTTTGTAATGAAATAATTACAAAAATATGATGGAAATCCTTTAAAATTTAAAAATAATAATGTAGGTGAAAATTCTTGAATTCTCGTAGAATAACATGAATAAGAAGACTCTTTTTTTAACTTTTTTTTGGTTATTACAAGACAACTTCGACTGGTCAGTCAAAGTTGCGAACCAGCATGTGTGAAAGCTTGTTCATAATTAATTTTTTTTTTAAATAACCTTTCAATTACTACAATGGAAAGGAACTTCAGAATCTTAAAAACATGTATATTACACGATTCTTCGACACAATCTTCGATTTCACAGATTATAGCCAATGATATGATACCATAAACTGAAATAAATCCTCATTGATATATCCTGTCTCACAGACATGCTATGGCAATATTTTTTCTCAATGCATGCAGCGTCGCTGTCAGCGAAAAAAAGACAAAATGGCTGAACTGTAAGGACGTGTATTTCTGATATGAAAATTGTTTAACGAAAGACTAGGCAATTTATGGCCCTAATGGCTAGCCTAATTTGTCCAAAGAGACAAATTAAGAAAATAACAAAAACCGACTTTCATGAAACTCGGCATAAAAAATCATAACCTCAAATTCCGAAATCATTTTGCATTTTTAATAACTTTAAATAAAAATTAAGTCTATTTTTTAGAACCCAGAAAGCATAACCACGTGTCCACTGGTTCTGAGGAAAATTTGTATGGCGAGTGATTGATCCATCGTCTTTTTTACTCTACATTCAAAATAAGCTATTTATTGTTAGGATTAGGACAGTCAGAATAAACAGTGGGTTTGTTTTGTTCTAATTAAACATCTATGAGGAAGCGGCCAAATGCCACGTGTATTCATAGAACTACCTAAGGCTGGAGCTACACAGTACCTACACAAGCTGCTGTGTTGCGGTGTGGTGACGCCTTAGAATTTGCACCACCCCAACTCTTTCTGCGGGTGTCGTAAGAGGCGACTAAGGGATATCCACGCGGGGTGGGCAGCAGCGCCTCCTGCAAAACTATTCTCCCACCGAATTTCGATCCCCAACCCGCAAGCCTAAGTGTGGGAATTATAGGCATTACCTCCCGATTAAAGCCAAGCATTTATTGGAGGGAGGCTTGAGTGTGTAGGTATTAAAATTAGGATTTTATGAAGATATATACATAAACCCATGTAAAAAATTGTATATCACCTACACAAACTTTGCTTCGGTAAGGACCTACTTTCGGAGGCTTTGTGAAAATGTCCCTTTGTTTTAATATTATGAAAATGCAGCGAACTCTTTCAAAATTCATTTATAATTGAAACAGTCGTTTTAGAAATTAAAGCGCCTGATAAATAGCCTGGAGCAATATTTTCCCCAGTGCTCATCACTACTGTGCAGGCGCCATTTCTATTTTCTTTTCACTAACTTTTGAGCTAAATAAATGAATTATTTATATAATCCAGTAGTATTATATCTTTAATTGAGTTTACAAACCTTATGGACATATTTAATATACCTATCTACTCTGTTTCTATAAATATAAGTGTAAATGTCTATCAATCGATAATTCTGTACTTCTCTCCGCCAATTCCAATTCTCCACCATTATGTATTTGTTCACCGTCAATTCTACCACGGAACTGCGATCCCCAACCCGTAGGCCCAGCATGGGGATTATGGGAATTACCCCCATGAGATAAAAGCCAATAAATCTCTTAACAGAGGGCGGCCTGCGTGCAGTAATGGACCATAATAGGCTGTTTAGGATGTATTTATTTAAACTACTAGTTGTTATTAGTCCCAATTCGTTGCAGTTTTAATGAAATAAATATAACATCCCAAATATCGACAACGCCACCAGCTCTAGAAAGGCCTCCACTATCTGTGGCCTTTATTTTTAACTAAACCTTGACCCGGGAGAAGGCCGCTGCGGTTGACTGCAGCGATTATTGCTGCAAACACGTACTGGCCAAGGCGTGTTGAGTCTTCGGATATAAGGGTTCCGGACCCCTGCGAAGTAACGGTACTTATTAAAAAGTAGGTACCTATCTATGTAAATTGTGGGCAAAAATTAAGTCACACTAATTATTATAAATTAATGTGATAGTTTGGATGTTTAGATGGATGTCTGTTACATCTTCAAAACTACTGAACGGATCGGGCTGAAACTTGTTGTATACGGGTAGTTTTAGGCCTGGAATAACTAAATAATTATTTCCGTTACGTAGCGAGACGTTAAATAGTGAATTCCGATGTATTGATATGCAATGCAATTTTTTTATTGCTAATTATTCCCGTTTTGTAGCGAACTGCTGAAGTATAGTCAACAATGGAATACTTTTATCCAATAAATCAGTTCCAATGGTATAGAAATAACTTTTAAACGTTTCCATAGGAACAACGCGTGCGAAGCAAAGGGCAGAAACTAGTAATGTCATAAATCAATCACTTTAACAGAAATAGGTGCTCGGCAATTCTTATCATATATAATCTTATTTTGACGATAACTTTGTATAGCAGTGGCGAATTTCCTACTTGTCGGCTACGAATGTTCAGCAATTTATGGCGTCGATGATTTACTAAGCATCTTTCAGTTTTTAGGGTTCCCCTGATTAATGACAAAAACGGAACCATTGTAATTCTGTTCTATGGCAGACGGCAGCAAATTATTTGTTGGGTCACAGTAATATTTCTGTTTGTTCTCCCACAAAAGATAAAATTAGAATAATTTGATATTAAAAATAAACTAAAAAAAGACGTGTGGCACTCGGGGACTGCTGCGGTAAAGCTATTGCATAGCATTTTGTATCAACTTATGCAATTATAATTTTATTTATTTATTTTATTCATGCAGTATTGCTTTTTCTTTGATATTAATTCAAGTTACACTTTTTGAGCGTGGTGACCCTATACACCTATATACTTTCTCATAAACAGCTGCTTATGTATTCGTCCGATTTCGGAGCAGCTCGTCTCGATTCGTGCGAGTTTCGTGGAATCGTACAATACGTCTAATCGCACGCACACAACGCCGTGTCGAAGACTGACGAACTGAAACGATGTTAGACGATGCACGGCCTTCAAGCCACACCTCCTTGCCCGGCGGAGTGGGGAGCGTGAGGTTTTTTCGTTACGGAATATCTGGATTCGGTCCCCGCGCTCAAGGCCCGCGATAGAAGCTATGCAATAGCTTAAAACCTTCAAATTTCTTACCCTCTTATTCATAATAGTTTGCTAACTTAGCACACTGCTATTCCTCACTTGTCGTCTTCTATTGATATAAGTCAGAATAGTAGTGGATTAACATCAATTTATATAAGTATAAACTTTTAATAAAATAAATTGGACTGTCAATAAATGCATTTTCCTTATTGAATTGTCTTATTTTGTGTACTCAATTTGATTTAGTATCACCACAAGCCTAAAGTTTTTCCAGCGACAGGATTTTCTTAGTTCGTAAAAATTTCAATAAAACCTTTTCTCGAATTCGAAACATCTACACATCTTGACTCATGTACTAGATGGATAAGATCGGGAAATAAAAAGTTGCATTCGTTAACATTGTGAATACCTACTACATACACCAAAGCGATCGAAATAAAAAATACCACTTTATTTCCGTGTCAGTGTATTTTTTAATATGATTTGAGCTTTCCTAAGTGTACATTTATTGTATTTATGGAAATAAAGCATTTTTGAGTTTGAGTTTGAGTTTGTGAACTAGTGCAACTTTTCATTTCCCATTCGTCAACAGGGTGTTACGAGCGGGAATGACTCGGGATTTCAGTTGCGCTAGAAATAGTGATATAAAACCTGTTATGTTGTTGTAACATTACCCCATGTGCTCTATAAAATTATCTGCTTGTACGCCGCATCTCGGTGATTGTTATCAATGCTGATAAGCTGATAACAATGATAAGCGGCGTCTGGCCTGTTAGAACTATTTTCTAAAGGTAGATAGATACATGGTTTCGAATCTGACCATAGAACTATTTATAACAGACTTCAAAATAGAAGGAGATACTCAATTCGACTGTTTTTTTAAATTTTTCATGTTACCTTCATTGATTAATTAAAAACGAAGATGAGGTACTGGTTGCTCGAAAGTGGCAACCTCAAATTGTGTAAAATTGTGTTCTCCCACATCAGTCACCCTCGGCACCGGCACGGGCGGTCGTGATTCACGTGAAATATTGTTGTCTCAGTCTCACTTCGGTCCTAGATACGTCTTTCCGTCTTTGTTCTTCTTTGTATTACACAGGACTGGAAATATAACTGTGGGCGTATGTGTTTGCGTGTAGTTGTAACACATGCTAATTTTTGAGTAAGCGCTGGGAGAACGTAACCTATCTTCCCTTTTTAAATCAATGGTTACCTTATAACTTTTGACTGTGAGGTCCAATTTCATGATTCTATTTTGATATGAAAGCTGGTGCTTCCCGTGTGTGTTCCATTTTAATTAGGTCCAGTTCTGACAATGGAATCCATAAAAATCCATGAAAAAACTATAAACATTGAAGTTGATTTATAGTTTTTTAAAACAAAATTAATTATAATGTAATCGATAAGCATTTATTTCAACACATAGGTAAGTACATAATAATGCCCTCCTAGCCTTCGAATTTCGGCCATGGCGGCCAGTCTCAACAAAGACTAGCCAGATGCGCAGGACATATTATAGTGCACAAGTGTCTGCGCAGACACAGGTGCACTCGCTATTCCTTAATTCTCATAATCCGATGGGGCGGCAGACACTACCCCCCATGAGACAAATGCCAATAGGGTATATGCATGTGACTTCAAAAAAGCTAATATTTTTTTACGTATTCTCTATTGATATAGAAATATATCTGTATATTTATTTTTGTATTTTATGATGTTTTTATTGTGAAATTTAATCATTGAAAAGTAGATATTTTAAGTCTCAACAGCAAAATGTCTAAACGCAACGCTATTGGCATGAGAAGCGTGACGTCATACTTGAACATTTTTGTATGGGCATGAAGTTTTGACTTTGAGTTTACATAGGGGACTAGATAATCCGTGACGTCATAAAATGCAATGGCTAACATGGCAGCGTTTTTATCACCCGAAACTGAGTGTAGTTTTACTTTTTTTTACCTCAATAATTTAATTTTTTTTGTGTGTTATATTTTATTTCGTTTATATATTAACCTAAATAATCGATTAAAAATATAAAAAAAATCCATGCATATACCCTATTAGTCGCTTATCATGGGGAGGCATGCGTCCAGCAGTGGACAAATACAGGCTGTTGAGGTTGAGGTGTAATGCAGCCAGCGTAGCGGGGACGCGACGACTGGTATTGATATGGATCAGTTGAGCTACCTATCGATTGTTTGTAACAGTCTGTAGTGAGCTCAGTGGTTTCTTTTTACCCGACTTCAAAAAATGGAGGAGGTTCTCAATTCGACTGGTTTTTTTTATATTTGTTACCTCAGAACGTTTGACTGGGTGGTCCGATTTGCATGATTCTTTTTTATATGAAAGCTGGTGCTTTCCGTGTGGTCCCATTTTAATTTTGTTCAGTTCTGACACTGGGATTCTTGAAAATTCATGAAATAACTGTAAAAATTTAAGTCGGTTTATAGTTTTTTAAAACAAAATGAATTATCTAAACACTAGTTCTAATAATTGCTTTCTATTGTTAGGTCCTTACATATGAAATTGGCGTTTTTCGTACTGGCCACTTTAATCACAAATTTCTCCTCTTTGGTAAGGAATTCCAAATTCAAATTTGTACAGCTATAGACTCATGTATTTGTGCTTCGATGATCGTCATTCATTTGTTTTTTTTCTTCTGTTTTTTTCTGTTTGCGTCACTCATTTTACAAAATGGAAAACTTAAAATATCGCATTATTTACGAGTACGAGTTCCGCCGTGGCACTAGTGCTGCGGAAACAACTCGAAGGGTGAATGATGTGTATGGCGGTCGTGTTGCAAAAGAAAACACAGTTCGTTTTTGGTTCCAACGTTTTCGTTCTGGAAATTTCGACCTGCAGAACAAGCCCCGTGGACGGCCTGAGACTCAAGTTGATAATGAAGAGTTGAAGGCTATTGTGGAAGCGGATCCATCGCAAACCACGTCCGAGTTAGCTGCAGGCTGCGATGTTAGTGATAAAACTGTTTTAATTCACTTGAAGCAAATTGGGAAGATTAAAAAGCTTGAAAGGTGGGTACCTCACGAATTGACTGAAGCAAACCGGCAAACGCGCGTCGACTGCTGCGTTACATTACTAAACCGGCACAATAATGAAGGTATTTTAAACCGAATCATTACCTGTGATGAAAAATGGGTTCTTTACGATAATCGGAAGCGCTCAGCGCAATGGTTGGATCCTGGCCAGCCAGCCAAATCCTGCCCCAAGCGAAAATTAACCCCAAAAAAGTTACTTGTAAGCGTTTGGTGGACTAGTGCCGGTATTGTTCATTACAGTTTTCTCAAATCTGGCCAGACTATTACGGCTGATGTCTATTGTCAGCAATTGCAAACCATGATGGAAAAGCTAGCGGCTAAACAACCTAGGCTGGTCAATCGCTCCACGCCACTGCTGCTTCACGACAACGCTAGACCACACACTGCGCAACAGACGGCTACTAAATTAGAAGAGCTTCAATTGGAAAGTCTAAGACATCCTCCGTACTCCCCGAACCTTGCACCAACAGATTACCATTTTTTTCGAAATTTGGATAACTTCTTGCAAGGGAAAAAATTCAACTCCGATGGGGCAGTCCAAATCGCCTTCAAAGATTTTATTGATTCCCGTCCGACTGGTTTTTTTAGTAAAGGGATCAATGAACTACCTATAAGATGGCAAAAGTGCATAGAAAATAATGGTTCATACTTTGATTAATTAAATATATTATATTAAAAAATATTCGACTTTTTGTTCCTCCCATACAAAACGCCAATTTCATATGTAAGGACCTAATATTTGGTAGTAATTTTCTTTTTGAAAAGATTAAGTTTAAAATACGGGGCTCATGTTTTTGGATGTGTTTTGTAATAAAACAAGACTACTAAATAGCAATTTGAGATAATTATTATAACGAGTTTATTTTTGACATGGGGAACATCAGATTTTTTTTAAATAGAGCGAACATGTAAGGGGGAATGTGAAACTAATTTTTAGGAACAAAAACTCCGGTAGATCATTCGTGTTGACATAACAGAACAAAGTTGTTTTTTACATCTTTATCAGTCACAAGTCATTGCCCTATTCGATAAGTTTGCTAATTTGGACTTAAACTAAGTTTTATTACGGAAGTTGACAATTAGAACCACTTAAAACGCAAGCGTACACCCAAACATATCACAATATACGGTGATGTTTATGGAGCGACACAGCGTGAGACGCCGCGGGTGATGCGTCAAATCAAACAAACGCGTGTAAAATCGCTTCTCCGTAAACACACTCTACCAACACTATATGTTTGAATTCTGTGCGGGTCGCGCCGCTGCACGCCCCACGTCTCTGTGAACAAGGCCATAGAAACGAGCCTAGCATTTGCGGCTTGCCGAGTTGTGCTGGCTTCGAATTAGCACCCTATCTCTTCCCGTGGGTGTCGTAAGAGGCGACTAACGGATA
This sequence comes from Eupithecia tripunctaria, assembly GCA_955876795.1. Lineage (NCBI taxonomy): Eukaryota > Metazoa > Arthropoda > Insecta > Lepidoptera > Geometridae > Eupithecia > Eupithecia tripunctaria. The sequence goes on along the minus strand of OY041628.1, from coordinate 1,505,406 downwards.
TCCACCTGGGGCAGCAGAACCTCCTGCAGAACAGTTCTACCACCGAACTGCGATGCCAACCCGCATTCACAGCGTGGGGATTATGGGCATTACCCCCTATGACAGCCAATAAGGCTTATGCGAGGTAGGCCTTGTGTCCAGCAGTGGACCAATATAGGCTGTCGAGGTGAGGTTTAATTAAGATACAGAACCCTTCAAAAGTAACGAAGAGATTTGGACGAGCTGTCCGAATTTCGTGTTGTTTAATAGTTAATATAATATAATATTATTGTAAAGTTAACATTTTATTTATTGACATATTATCTAGTATTACAGACAGTATACGTCCATATGCTCCTGAACTATGGTTTATCCATTTTGAATGAAGCATGTTAGTAAACAAAGTACGACACAAATAATAAAATCTCACTTGCTTGGCGTCGAGTTTCAGATATAATTGTAAGCAATTTTTATTGAACGAAGGATCTAAAACCGACAAGTAATGTAAATTACGTATAAAAGGACGCGCCAACAAAGTGAATTTTAGGTTAAGTATGGGCGGTTTGTTTACGTTTATGCTCCATTCAAAATAGATACGATATAGTTTATAAACTTTGTTTCTTAACTTTTATCAAATTTAATTATAAAAAAAACCTCAAAGATTACATCTAGTTAAATGGAGCAATATGAAATTAGTTTAACGACGTCTGTATAAAAACTGGTAGAGCAGGGCTCTATAAGACCTGCTCGTAGAGTCTCCTATGAAGACACTTTTTCGTCACATTTTTAGGACGCAGAGGTTAATGACCTCTACGACCTCTACTCTACTATCTATGGTTTACTGATAAGAACAGGTGGAGCTCTTACAACTTATTCCATACAAACATACTTTGCAACCAGATTTTTTTCTAGGAAAGTTAAGTTCTACCAAACAAGTTTGTACCAAATTGTAAACCGATATCAAGACTAAAGAAATACTTCTAGGTTTCTTAGCAAAACAAAAACCGATGAAAAAATGTGTTCTGTTCCATAGATAAATAGCAAAAAATAAACTTGAGGTGTCAAGGGACACCCGGATGGAACGAAGTTACTTTCGATTAATTAGTGAAGGAAATGTAATAATTATTTTTTTTAAAGTTATAATAATATATTTTTTTTAATTAACAAATATAATGTTATATAAACTTAATCAGTAGGTTTATTATTTACAAAAAACCTGTATACACTCAACAAAAATAATCGTCGCGACACCACACTGTTCAATGCGAAATAGAAATGAAAATATCTGGCTTGCTTTCTATAAGAGAGAGAGAGACAGACAGAGAAACATGCGACGCCGCACAGCTTACAATAGCTTACTATAGCAAAAAGTGTCGTGACAACTTTTCGTAAGAATTTTTTCCGTCTAGCCCCCTTTCACAACGCGCGGTAAGGAACTTCGTTCCAAAGTCTGCAAAACATCTATTTTTTTTTTCAAAAAAAGCAATTATCTACAAAACTTTCTCCAATCGTGTTTTTAAAATACGCAATTCAAGACAAAAGATCGAAGTAACCTTTCCCTAAATATAAAGGTTAGCTTTCACAGATTCAGAGATAAATAATGATTTCGATGTAAATCGCTATGGTACTCTTAAAAATTTTTTTTTTAATGCACAAACATCCTACATAGGTACTAATTTATAAACGCGAAAGTTTGTAAACATGTCTGTATGTATGTTTGTTACTATTTCACGCAAAAACTACTGAAAGGATCGGGATAAAATTTTGCATACAGGTTTATATATAATCTTTTTTTTTGTATAAAATTAGTGTCATTGTAATGAGGGATGGCATAGATGTCTATAACACAGGCTTATGCCGATGCAATCAACGCATACATAATGTAGATTAATTAAAGAATAAGCTAAGTGTAATTTAAAAATGATTGTTATTTGGATTTGTTTCTGTCTGTGTTTCTGTACAAATAAATAAATAAATTTCATTTCATTAAATAAATTTCAGTTCCAGGCCTGTTATAACACATAGTATCATAATATTTATAAAGAATTTAACAACGCAGGAAAGAATATGGTAATATTAATCAGGAAACATATGAGCCAACCCGAGGGCCCAACCTAGTAAATCAGTAAAATCATCACACACGGTCCCAAAAACATCAATTTGCCTATTTATCTTATCAGCGAATGACGAGACGTTATCATAACTAGTTCATGACGACACAATGGCCGTATGAGATCTGTTTTATGTCGTATAGCTGTAAAAATACACAATATTTATTTCTGTATATTATGGTCGCCTGGTAGATATATCTGCAAGGGACATAATACTGCCAATTGCAGAACACTGTAGTAAGTTTTTCGATTTCTTTAAAAATGTTCTGTACTCTTATTGAAATGTATCTACATCTTTCCCGCAATAGAATAATAAGCTTGTTTGATTATTAAGTTCTGTGCACATAAATAACGTCTCAAGCCAATTCGTATTTAACAATAAAATCTATCTAGATTTTATAGTAAATACGAACTGGCTTGACGCTTACACGTAATCAATTCGTCAACTAAGATAGCTTGACGAATTGATTACGTGTAAGCGGGTTAACTACGAGCCTTATTTGTGTCGGAAGAAAACCAACGTTTCATCTCGTGGGACATCTTCAGGGTGAGTGCGGTTCGCGTCGCGTCTGCACTGCGTCCCTACGCGCACATTCGAAAACAGATAAGGTTCTACATCTAACTAATATTAAAAAGAGGAACGATTTGTATATTGGTATGTTTGTAAGGAAAAAACTCAAAAACTACGGTACTGATTTCTAAAATTCTTTCACCATAAGAATGCTCAATATCCCTGAGTAACATAGTCTATATTTATATGTTAAATTAATTTTGTTTTAAAAAACTACAAACCGACTTCAATTTTTATAGTTTTTTCATTAATTTTCATGGATCCCACTGTCAGAACTGAACGAAATTAAAATGGAACCACATGGGAAGCACCAGCTTTCATATAAAAAAAGAAGAATCATGAAAATCGGACCACCCAGTCAAAAGTTCTGAGGTAACAAACATACAAAAAAAATACAGTCGAATTGAGAACCTCCTCCTTTTTTGAAGTCGGTTAAAAACTATCCGAGGAAGGGTTGCGTCCTGCGTGGACTATCAATTATAGACTGTTGAGTTTGAGGAGTTTCATGACACGAGATGGATTTCGAGCAGGATGACAAGATATGGTTTTCTCGCGAGTGAGAAGTACAGAGCAGAGACGTGCACTGAATTTTCTATGCGGCAAAACTGTTTTCACCTAATTACAAGTTGATGAAACAACCAATCAAAAACATAACTAAAGAAATACTTCTAGGTTTCTTACTAAAACAAAAACCGAAGAAAACAAGTAATCCTGAGATAAATAGCAAATTGTGTGCAAAACATCTATTTAAAAAAAAAGACGTGTGGCACTCGGGGACTGCCGCAGTAAAGCTATTGCATAGCATAAGTCATTAAAAGTTCTGCTATTCATCGATGGATGGCAAAACAAGTATCACCGCTGTGCCGGCCGGTCGGAGTGGAGGGTTAGGTTATTTTCCTTACGGAATTGCTGGATTCTGTCTCCACGCTCAAGGCCCGCGATTGAAGCTATGCAATAGCTTAAAAAACCAATCGAGAAAACCTTCACCGATCGTGTTTTTAAAACACGTATAATTCACGTTATGATCGAAGTAACATTTCCCTAAATATGAAGGTGGTAGCTTTCAGAGATTCTGAGATAAATAACGATTTAGAAGAACAATTTTGAAGTAAATTGCCCGTTTTTACTCTAAATAATTACAAACTGAAGTTAGAATGACACGCTTTTCAATCCACAATAGGTATCTGAAGGAACTATACAAAATCGATCCTTATTCATACTTATTCATACATACGTACGTCTATGCATAATTTTCCAAACATAACTAGAACTACCAGTAACAACCTACGTACAACCTGACGTATTTCCATCTCTCTCACACCCCATAAGTTAGAAGGAGACGGTGATACCACGTGCAAATAACGAAAAGCCTTGAAAACATTCAACTGATAACAGAAGTGCGCTGACGATATTTTGTTTTAAGTTTTCAGCGAACAGGTTTTCAGGCGAAAGAAAACAGAAAAGAAAACTTTATTAGAAAGGTACGGTAATCAATAAATAAAATAAAACAGCCATTATTTTCCCACACACTAGATTTACATAGGTACGTATTCTAAGTTTTACTTTGCAAAAACTTACAACTACTCTAATACTCGTAAGATAGAATATAGATAAGTACCATAAACATATATACATAAATACACATATATACATAATTTTACTGTTTTTATTTGAATTAGTTTTACACAATATTATTTAACTTTATTTTTAATTTTGACTTTTGATTTTATTAATGGTTTTAAATTGTTCTGTCCTGATTTTATTTTGTCAATTTCTAATTTATATGATTTTTAAGTGTGAGTGTATTATGGCATCAGCTGAAATAAACGATTATTATTATTATTATAAACATAAACATGGTATATATCCCGTTGTAAATAACTTTACTATTCATAACCATGATGGATTCAATGATAAGAAAACGAATCAAAATTAACCAATGACCGGCAAAAATATAGCATAACGTCCAACCTTCTTAAATTAAGACAGTATGAAAAAAAATCAATCTCGTAAACATTCAATAAACGAAAAAACAAAACCTTCAGTGTTTTATAAATGTCGAAAAGATCGTTTATTCCTTTACGTGACCTTGTCGTTTTTTTTAAACAGATTTGTTGACTTTATTTTCAGATAATTCAAAGCTTGATCATAAGTTGTCTCAAAACAAAACAAATAAACAAACAAAAGCTTTTATTTTCAGAAAAACGTGACACCAAATAATAAAACTTACATTTTCAAATTATGTACTAACCTATCTATACTCCGATTCAAAAACCTGGATATTTTTTGTATACAAAGCCGTTACAAAACCTGAAAATATTTAAGGACATTGGTATCATCAAAACTAAACACAGAAGCTCGAAACAATTTTTGGATTTGAAAGTTTTCATTCATCATTTTATGGACCTCTCTTAGTTTTCGAATTCAAATTTAAACATTTTTCGCTGCACACGTGTAATTATGCGTTGTTGAAATTAGTGTTTTAGTTTTTTGTGATAATATTGCTATTACCTACCTTGTTTTATGTTGTGTTATAAGATTTTGTTATGTTTTCACTGATGAATTCTTTGTTGACATAAAATATCTTCGATTCTGAATTTGAGTATACATGACTAAACAGACTAATGTTCCTGTTAGTTTGAAAAAAGCCGAAGCTGGGTTCGTCACAGCACGATCCCAGCTTCGGCTTTTTTCAATAGTAATAATATAATAATTCATTTATTAAATCAGACAACAATTTAGATCCATTTTTTAACCGACTTCAAAAAAGGAGGATGTTCTCAATTCGTCTGTTTTTTTATGTTTGTTACCTCAGAACTTTTGACAGGGTGCTCCGATTTGCATGATTCTTTTTTTATTTGAAAGCTGGTGATTCCCGTGTAGTTCCATTTTAATTTTGTTCAGTTCTGACTATGGGATCCATGAAAATTCTTGAAAAAACTGTAAAAATTGAAGTCCGTTTATAGTTTTTTAAAACAAAATTAATTATTATACTTTTTGTTAGTGAATCGTCTTAAATTCTATGTTAATTTAATATATAAGGAAAGTACAATACATGAATATTATAGAAATAAAGTTTGAGGACCTTTATTCGTGTTCCGATCAAGCTGTCCCAAGCTAGATTTGCTATTTGATCAGGACCCAAATAAAGGCCTTCATTACTGGCAGTCTTAGATACAATTTTACTTAATATTTATAAGTGCCTAAAAATCCCTTAATTCCTTAAAACTCCACTTTCCCGGCGCAAAGCAGTAATTACCCTGGCAACCCCACACCTCATGGCAAGTCAGGGGCCGCCCCGCCGCAGTGCAGAGGCTAAAACTGGGTCACGCTCTACGGCCGGGCGGTGGTGTTGCTATTTTTAGCCGTTTTGCCTTTTTCATGGGAAATTTTCTTGGGTGTTTTACTAAAGTGTAGGCTGTAGTGTGTTGACAAAGTCAAGTGATATGAAAGTCCTGGGGAGTTCTTATGTTGTTCGGTTTGATTTAAGCAGAATTTTCTTTGTTTGCTATTATTTTTGATAAAAGTTGGAGATGCTCTTAAAATGTTAATGTATATCAGATTATTGTTTGAAAACGCGAATCGCCTCGGTACCTTACGGACCTAGGGTCTTGAGTCCAAGAGGAGCAGATGTGTAGGCTCTTTCGAGACCTGCATATTTTCACATCTTGAGATCCTCGGCTAAATTTACCGCCACACCGGCCCTCACGGATGTCCTTGGATAAATGGGAAGGAAGGACTCATAGGATATTCTTATTCTTATTTTGTTTTTTATTTTTAATCAAAATGCAGTCAATGAGCGGTGAAAATATGGGAAGGAAGGACTCGTAAGATATTTATTTTTTGTTTTTTATTTATAATCAAAATGCAGTCAATGAGTGGTGAAACTACTACGAGTATTATACAGATAAGCGATGAATTTAATGAGTTATATTATTATAATACTCTACACTACACTATAAAGATCTGGCAGAATAGTTCTACCGACCTGATTTACCGTAGATATTGAACAGAATTAGAGAGAAAATAGAAATATATTAATCTCTATAATTTTTGAGAAGTTTTCCAAGGGTTACGTCTTCAATTCAGGGTGTATTTTAACACCTCAAGCACCCTCAGATTTTGTAGAGTAGGTCACTCGGTGTCGTGTCACAGTGTTGCTATTTTTGGCCTTTTTACCCCATTTCGTGGGAGTTTCTCTATCTTGGAAAGGTTATCTTGAAAGGGTTAATTCTGAGTTTCGAAATAATGAAAGAGAATGACCTACTGAAATGGAAATACTCTATCATTCTACTCATATATTTTAATAGATATTTTTGGTTCCAGGATCCGACCAGTGCCAACTCGCTCGCACTCGCGCGTTTCACGTAAGCAAGTTGACGAATAAGTCCTTGTAAATCGTGATATTTCGATCTATTTTTGTGTTCAAAGTTTAAGAAAATGTGTAAAGACTAACCCCCTTATTCAGAATAGTCTGCTAACTTAGCACAGTGCTAAATCTCGCTCTGTCTTCTTCTATTGCCATAAGTCAGACTAAGAAATAATACTACTTAGCAGTTGTTTTATGTTTGCAGACCATTATGAATAAGGGGGTAAGATTATTTTATACTAAAAATGATTTATCAGCCGTGTTATTCCAGGCCTTGAACTATCTATACCTATGCAAAATTTGAGCCCAATCCGTTCAGTAGTTTTTGCGAGAAAGAGTACCTAACAAACACACATTATTATAAGGAAATGTGCATGTCAAATAGGTAATGTTTTTTTTTTCAAAAATTAAATGTGGCAAGCTTTAGACAGGGCGCTACGGCGCTCTTTATTTTTTTTTTTTTTTTAATTGATTTTTTTATTAGGAGAGGCTTATGGACTAACTTTATGTTGATGATGATGATGATGATGTGAAATGTACGTACAGCACCATTCATATTATAATCAGCATAAAATATAGGTCAGTTATGTACACAATTCTACTTATAAATAATTATTTCAAAAGTTATCAAATTATAAAAACTGTGATTGACTGATTACGTTTGTTTACGTTTCTGATAACGTAGGTATCTACTATGTTTAGTATGTTGTATGTACAGCAGTATGTTATGTACCTACATATGTGATGATTAATTCATTTAGAGATTAGAAAATTTTATCGTTTTTCGATTGGATTAAATCCGTCATTTTAAAACTGCCGCGGCTAAATTTAATGTAACTTGGAAAATGAGGTAGAATTACAAAAAAAGCTGTTGTTTGGTGGTGCAAATTCTAAGCCGGCACCACACGGCAATACCCGATAAATAATCATTAATTAAAAATAAAAAACCAAAATAAATATTTAACTAGTACTCACAAACGTAAGTTGTTGTGTAAATTGGAAATTAATTTGATTTGGTTTTTCGATGTATTTTTGTGTTCAAAAAACTATTATTCGATTTTAAATAATTACTATTTTTAACCCACAAGTTCCCTTTAGGGGTACATTCCTAAATATTGCCATGTTCCATAAAAAACCTGATAAAACCTTAAGGCGCATACACGCGTGAAAGTGGCGTCGCCACGTGTTTTATCTTATTATTACGTTTAACACAGGAAATTTTAAAAATCCATCGTACAGTTTGTGGTATCTAATATAAAGTATTTATGAAGGCCTCTGTAATTGTTTTATTTTGTAAAGCTTAGGCAGACATACGAAATTGCCTTTTTGGCCACCAAACTCTATTTTCGAATCTCTGCCTAAACTATACATTAAGATAAAACTATTACTCGTAAAGAGGTATTAACAAACAGCTTATAATAGATATCACAAAATCGGATTTTTTTCACTTCCGTGTATAACTTATTAATATAATATAATTAATTTTGTTTTAAAAAACTATAAACCGACTTCAATTTTTATAGTTTTTCATGAATCCCAATGTCAAAACTGAACAAAATTAATAAAAATGGGACCACACGGGAAGCACCAGCTTACTTTAAAAAAGAATCATGAAAATCGGATCACCCAGTCAAAAGTTCTGAGGTAACAATCATAAAAAACAGTCGAATTGAGAACCTCCTCCTTTTTTAAAGTCGGTTAAAAATAGCAGGCGCTGTCATATTGGCTCGGGTATGCGCCTTAACCTAAAACGCCGGAATAACCTGAAAATGACCGGAAACGTCACATTCAATGTTGCCATACTCCCACGAAGAATGCATAATTTTTAATGTTGCCATTTTGCGTCCGGAGTTACCGATAACACTAACAATGGTAGACCCGTTTGTTTGTATGTACCTGTGTCAGCTGGTACAGCGATTGTATGGAATTTTATGATTTCATACACAACTCTTAGTTGTCTACTAGCAGTGCCTCTCGGTTTCACCTGCGTAGTTCCCGTTCCCGTGGGAATTCCGGGATAAAATATAGCCTATGTCACTGAAAACTAAGCTTGATGCAAGTTTTTTTTATTCGGTTTAATAGATTCGGAGCCTATTATACAAAAACAATCAAATCTTATAATATTAGTAGGTATTGATTAACCTTTAGACTTACAATCCATCCAAACTTTAATGTCGTTATATCGGCTTTTATAGCGTTTAACTTAACTTTTATAGCGTTTATATCTTTACTATAACGAAAATTACTATCAAATAATAGAAATAAATTAAAACAATTGAGACTGCTTTTATAAGATTAGTATGTTAGAGATGACGCTGGTGCCAGCTTAGAATTTGTACCGCCCCGACTCTTCTCGCAGGTGTCGTGAGAGTCGACTACGGGATATCTACCGGGGGGACAGCAGCGCCATATAACTATTCTACCACCAAATTGCGATCCCCAACCCGCATGCACAGCGTGGGGATTATGGACACTCCCCCATGAGATAAAAGTCAATAAGGAGCCTATCTGGAGGCCTGCGTCCAGCTATGGACCAATATATGCTGTTGAGAAAGATATGACTGGTGTCATTTAGTTTCAGGATGATGCGCTCCAGCGGCCTTTCACCCACGTCGGCCACTCTCAACGGAGACAAGCCATGTGCGCAGGATATGTTATAGTGCACAAGTGTGTGCAAACAGGTGCGCTCTCATAACCGCTTTTGCAGCGCATACCTCATGTTTGCTGATGCGCAGGTTGATGGTTTTCACGCCATCATCCGCAAGAAAACCGCATCGCTGCTGCACAGAACGTGGGCGAGTACCAACACCATCTTGGGGGGTTATGCTTTATGACCAATTCAACGTCTTACACAGATACGACAAGATATCGGCAGGGAATGGCTCAAAACTGTATGGGTTTTGTCCCGTTCCCCGACGATATCTTGACGTATCTGTGTACGACGTTGAATTGGTCATAGAGCATAACCCCCCTGAAGGTCGTAGGTTTCCCTCGCCCATCATGCAGTCTTTCAAAAGGATCCTAACTCTATAGACTTCTTAGGTTGAGATTCTGTTGAGGGGATGCATAACTCCTTATCACTGTAGGTATAGTTTTATTTTTGTTAATCTTTTGTGTTCAGTTCGAATTTATGTGTAATGTTTTAATATGTTTGCTGTGTTACTGATGGACACTGTCTGAATAAATAAACTTTTTATTTATTTATTTATAACCCGATAAGACGGCAGACTCACACGACAGGGGAGAGGTCAGTCGCAGGACCAACAGGTTAACGTGCAGTTCCAGAAAAATAACTCAGTCAGGATAGAGACAAAATCATAATCAAAACCATTCAATAGATAATAAATGGCTTTAAAATCGAACCCACTGTCATCCAATGCTCCACGGAGATCATAAATACACCCCAGAACTCAATATCCATGCCAAGATGCATTCCGCTATATTGATTTGATCACATTATGTGTTCTTTTGCGCGAGAAATTGCCCTTTTAACCTATTTTATATTAAACTTGTAAGCAATACCAATTTTCTGCCAATTGCTTCAACAAAGAGGTTAGTCTATTTGATGGTAGCAAATACGCGATCGTAGCGTGTGTTTTTTTTTGTTTGGGATTTGCGTAGTTTCCTATCCGATAGAGGCGTTGTACTAAATTGTATGGAAAAAGGAAACGTCACTGTCACGTCTCGTTACGTCAAGTAGACCTCTGATTTCTCGCTCTTTTTTGTTGTGGCGTAAAGAGGTAACAATCCATCCTTCTATCCATCCATTCAAGCTCTCATCAAGAATGTTAGTTTGATAATGGTGTCTATTCCAACCATCATATTTTTAAGACTGGAGCCACAGACAGCAGTTTATATCGTGGCTGCTTCCAAGAAGAAAAGACTGTGGAACATGTTGTGGTACACTGCACGGCCACAGAGGAGGCCAGACATAAAACGGGGCTGAAGTGTCTTATTGAGGCATCAACCCCATCCACACACACAGAAAAGCTGAAACGAAGCTGTCAGTCATCTAAAGTCCTGCTCCGATACTTCAAGGAGCTGGGCTGGTTAGGGCCTGTAGGCAGGGGGACAATGCACAATACACTCCTATGCAAGATGTCCGTGCAGATCTTAGTTCCCCTACTCAGAATTAGAATGGTGTCTATTCAGATGTTGCCAAAACTAGACTAAACTAATCTGACAGGACTAAAAATGATTCCATCCTTATTATTTGGATCGATAAGACAGGGACGGCATTTTTAGTCTTTTCAAATTAGTTTAGTTTAGTTTAGCAGCCAAATTGGCACCAGTGTGCGAGACCTTAGTGCGCGGGTCGACAGCTTACACTTGGCCGGTTTTTATGAAAAATCTATTCGACCTATTTAGTGATTTCAATGTTTTTAATTTATTTACAAACCATCTACGAAAGTGCTACGCCGTAGGCTTGCTACGAAACTCGTAGAGGGTTCGTCAAAGCCTACGAAATCGATGCTCGAATCAAGTTTGAAAACGAAAGTTTTCAATCGTCCTACCTGTCATGACCTACGGAGCTGAGACGTGGACACTCACGATAGGGCTGGTCCACCAGTTTAAAGTCGCTCAGCGAGCTATGGAAAGAGCTACGCCCGGAGTCTCTCTGAAGGAAAGGATTCGTAACAAATAGATCCGACAGAGAACCAAAGTTATCGACATAGCTCAAAGAATTAGCAAACTGAAGTGGCAGTGGGCCGGCCATATCTCGCGAAGAACCGACAACCGCTGGGGTAAACGAGTGCTTAAGTGGAGACCGTGACTCGGTAAACGCAGTGTGGGGTGCCTTCCGGCCAAGTGTGGTGACGATCTGCGAAAGACTGCAGGCAGATGCTGGATGCGGCTAGCTGAAGACAGGGCGCTATGGCGCTCATTAAGGGAGGCCTATGTCCAGCTGTGGACTAATATAGGCTGATGATGATGATGATTATTCGCACCGGACAGGAATGGAACTCGCTCCCTGCGAATGGTGAATCTTCTAGACCTTCGTGATACACCGTCGGCCGCATCTTCGCTTTCCATCAGGTGAGACTGCGGTCAAACGAAGGTCTATCACAAGTAAAAAAAAAAGGTTACACTGTGTGAATTGTCCAGCATTATTTATTTATTTAAACAGATGCTTGGATATTAAGTAAATAGGTATGGTATATACCTAATGTGCGTTACATGCCTGCAAGGTTATATATTGTGTAAATAAACAATGTTGTGCTCCTTTCAGTTGGTATAGGTTAATCTTGAAGGTTTACCAGGCTTACTGGTTTTTTTTAATTATCTGAGCGTCTGGTCGAAGCGACACGTGACCCGAGAGCTGGTGAGTATCTGGCGCAGCGCATCAGCATTGCCATACAGCGGGGGAATGCAGCCAGCTTAGCAGGGACGCGACGACTGGTGTTGATATGGATCAGTTGAGCTTCCTGTAGTGTTTGCAACTGTCTATATGTAGCTCAATTGTTTGAATGGTAAATATTATTTGTATAATGTATTTCTTAAAATGGTTATTTTTCACTTTACTCTGGGTATAACATTTTGTACAAGGTTTAAAAAAAAATATTCAAGAATTTCATCAACCGCAGTCTATTTTCTTTATTTATAAATATGTATAAAAAAAGTTTCTTTTGGAGTCTCTAAGAAAAATGCGTTTTTGAGTGTTCAGATATGCTATTATGTAAGGTGTCACATATTAGGTGTCAATCTCGAAAGGGGCGTTTTTCGACTCATGCTGGTCAACTTTTCGGAGATTTTAATAAAGTTTATAAAGATCAGGGGTCGGTTATTTAATGACTAATGATTTTTTTTTATATTTTGTTATAAATACGTATGGATAAATTGAATATATTATAAAGAGGAAAGATTATGTAATTTTTGTAACTGATAAATTAAATTACATACATTTTGGAAAACATCTAGAGCATAATTAGATAGGTAGGTACCTAATTACGAAGATTTGTCTTCTAGCATCGAACCTCTTGCGTCAGCCAAAATCTCATAAATCAGTCTTCGCTGAAAAGCAATGAATAGGTTTTGTTTATCATTTTCAGGCATTACGTACTCACACATTACGTACACGTTACGAACGATTCAGTTTTCATTTTTTTGTTAATTTTCTTGTACCTTTGCTGCTTAGATATAACCAAATATTATTTTATATGGCTTATAAAATAATAATAATAAACCACTCTTTAATATAAATAGGAATTATCCATATCTTAACGGGCGAATGTACAAATAAATATATTTGATCTTTATACAAAAATACATGGATTGGTACTTATAAAAGTCACACATCACACTAATATTATAAGTGCGAAAGTTTGTATGGATGTATGTATGTTTGTTACCTCTTCACGCCAAAACTACTGGACGGATCTGGCTGAAATTTTGCATATAGGTACTTTTTATCCCATAAATCAGTTCCCGTGGGATGAAAATCATCTTTTAACGTTTCCTTAGGAAGAACGCGTGGGAAAGCCGCAGGGCGCAGCTAGTATTTAATTAGCAAAAGTAAGATACCCAAGTGAGGTAAATAAAAGAATGAACAAATTTAACAAGCACTTATGCCATAATTCTTTGACGTGACTTTGGCAATTTTTGTTCGTTGTAATCTGTGAAGTTATTGACTCGTAACTACTGCTAATAAATCTAAATTACATTATATGGACAATAGATCTTCGTTTGACTATAATCTAACTCGATGGAAAGCGAAGATGCGGCCGACGGTGTATCACGAAGGTCTAGAAGATACCTATTCACCCTTTACCTTACTACTACTTATTTAAAATATTTTTCTGAAACTTGTTTTTTTAAGAATCACACTAATATTATAAATGCAAAAGTTTGTATGGATGTATGGATGGCAAGACTACAGAACGGATCGAAATGAAATTTAGCATACAGGTAATCCTAAACCTGGAATCAAACATAGGCTACTTTTTATCCCATAAATCAGTTCCCATGGGATAGAAATCACCTTTAAACGTTTCCATTGGATCAACGTCGTGTGGTGCCGGCGGCATAGAATTTGCACCACCCCAATTCTTCCCGTGGGTGTCGTAAGAGGCGACTAAGGGATATCTTCTGGGGGGCGGGCAGCAGCGCCCCCCGCGCAGAACAAATCTTCCACCAAACTGCGATCCCCAACCCGCATGCCCAGCGTGGGGATTATGGGCATTACCCCCCATGAGTTAAACGCCAATAAGGCGTTTATCAGGGGGAGGCCTGCGTCCAGCAGTGGACCGATACAGGCTGTGGATGTGGATGTGGATTCGATCAACGCGTGCGAAACCGCGGGGCGCAGCTAGTACCTAATATAAAGTAGGTCGTTCTAGTTAGAAACGCTCTAAGATTAAATATTTCATAGTCATCAATCATCCCTTTTCTTGTTTATTAGCTGATGATAAAACTATTTTTACAGAGGAACTTCCATAATTTCTTGTCGTTGATGACTTATTTTATCATTAAAGCCTATGGTAGTAATTTTTTTTTCATAGAGACGGAAAGTTTTGTAGATACAAAATCGATATGTTTTTATTATATCTTTTCTAATAATACCTACACCTTCTGTAGCTTTTGAAACTTTCTTGCAAGTAACTTCATTGCTAACATCAAAAGATATTTATTTATATGAGTATCTATTTTACCTAAGATATTTTTATTTTTTTTTGCTTATTTTTGTCAAAGGTAAATCACACACAGTAAGTCTATGCCATATTGGCATTGACTAACTGGAAAGTTTAAAAAAATCACACACACACAACGTTTTTTCTTTAATAAAGAAAACCTATTTAATCATACATGTCATTATTGGTTGAAAAACTTATTTTTATCTACTAAAGTCATTCACAACGGGTTATTTACCCCGATTTTAATTAAGATTTTTGCAACTAGCCTAATAACTAATTGATTACAACCTTACTGGCATAAAATACTAATGAAAATTGAATATTCGAAAAAACTTCACGAATTTTCTCTTGATTTTGAATCTACATTTCCTGCAGAGAAAATTGATAAAACCTTTTTTCAACAACCTCATTGCTTCAATAGCGACATTACCAGAAAACATAAAACCTCCTTGACAATAAACTGACATAAAACCTCTTTACATAAAACCTTCTTGACTTTAACTATCTATCCAACTTACCTGGTAGGGTTCATCAGGCTTCCCTGGATAGCTCGCACTTCTTCTGTAATCTGGCGGCCGGGGCGGCGCTGGCGCCCTACGCCAAGGAGCAAACGCCGACGGCTGCGGGGGCTGCGGAGTCGGCCACCTGTACTGTGGAGCCCTACGGAAAGGCGCGCGGTACTGTCTCTCATCGTCCGCACAGGGTGCGCCAGGGTATTGAAGTTCGCCCATACGTGTATACCGTCGGACGGCCGACGAAAGACTGAAGATAAGGCAGCATTGATTGTTGCGCGCGCATTTTGTCAAAGTTGGTCGATTGGTCTGCGCTATATGGTATGGAGTGGGTATCATGTGGAAACTAAGTCAAAAATATAATTTAATTCGGTTTTTTCTTTATGATTGTGTGGGGAACGATGTTTTTAGAGTTAATATTAGCTTTAGATACTAAAGTAAATAGTATTTTACTTCGGTTTTTTAAAACAAGAATAAAGAAAACCTCTAGCTTGTTAATTGTAGTGAAAATTATTTTTATCTGAGCAGAACCCGTTTAAAGTTTAATAATATTGGTATTAACTTTAATTATTTATATTATGTATTCAATTTAAACTAAAATATGTCATAAAAATACAACTTGAGATACCTATACGTTTAATAATACAAGGTGCTCCAAAATAAGTGTCCTAAGCCGAAAGGGGGAGATAAGGGACCACAGGAAGTCAATTAATAATTGACCCCTCATGAATAGATTAACGACCTCTGTGGTGTAGCGGGCGTTTGTCCGCCTGTGACGTGTGTGGCGTGTGTGACGCAGGAGGTTGCGGGTTCGAATCCGCCTCGGGACAAAAAACTCTTCTGGCAAGGAGTATTTCTGTTTTATGGGAGTTACTTGTTTATCATTTTGGTGCCATAATGGCACATACATTTCTAAAGTCTCTTTTCGAAGTCCTTTTTTGACGTATGTTTAACATTAGGTTTTTTTTCATAAAATTTGTTTAATATATTAGCTTAAACCTAATTTTATGAATCCAATCCCCTTATTCATAATAGATTGCAAACTTAAAGCATTGCTATTTCTCACATTGTATTCTTCTATTGACATACGTCAGAGTGAGAAATAACACTGATCAATGCATGTGACTTCTTTTGATATAGAAATATATCTGTATATTTATTTTTGTATTTTATGATGTTTTTATTGTGAAATTTAATCATTGAAAAGTAGATATTTTAAGTCTCAACAGCAAAATGTCTAAACGCAACGCTATTGGCACGTGAAGCGTGACGTCATACTTTAAAATTTTTGTATGGGCATGAAGTTTTGACTTTGAGTTTACATAATAATATGGGACTCTATGATCCGTGACGTCATAAAATGCAATGGCTAAACATTTCAGCGTTTTTATCACCCGAAACCGAGTGTAGTTTTACTTTTAATTTTTTATCACAATAATTAATTTTTTTTGGATGTTATATTTCTTTTCGTTTATGTATTAACCTAAATTATCGAATAAAAAATCCATGCATATACCCTATTGTTTTAAGTTAACAAACCATTATGAATAAGGGGGTTAATGTTTATATAATTATTTCGATTTTACCACATGCTATTTTCACTATACCTATTTTATATTTGTGATAATTTTTATAAACTTTAGCTAGTGTACGCTCTCAGTGTAATGGCAATTTCATCATCTTTCCGCGAAACAGGCCTATCCTAGCGCTGCTGGCTGGGATCATAGGAAATGATCTCACATCACACTAATATCATAAATGTGAAAGTTTGTATGGATGTATGGATGGGTAGATGTTTGTTACCTCTTCACGTCAAAACTACTGAACGGATCTCGCTGAAATTTTGCGTACAGGTAATTCTAATCTTAGAATCAAACATAGGCTACTTTTTATCCCATAAATCTGAACCCGTGGTATAAAAATCACCTTTAAACGTTTCCATAGGAACAACGCGTGCGAAGCCGCGGGGCGCAGTCAGTTATAGCATAAAAATTTAACAACTAACAACTACCTAGAGGTAACATTTTTGACCGACTTCAAAAAAGGATTCTCTCTTCGACTGTATTTGTTATGTTTGTTACCTCAGAACTTTTGACTAGGTGCTCAAAAAAAATCTTGAAATCCTAATGTCAAATAATAATAATAATAAAAATATTTATTTACGGATAGGTTTACAATTTTTCAAATGATCTCTGTCTACTACAAACATGCTTAATATAAACCTATTAATTAGGTCAAAGAAAATGACTCCTCGCTCTCACTAAGTTAGAATAACTACAATACAACTAAATAGAATGAATTTAAAATAACCTTAGATATAAATATAACTAATAAATTATTTTGTCTTTGTATATGTGTAACTTTTTCTGGTAACCAGTGGTTTTATCATTACGGAACCCTATAAAAGCGCTATAAAACATCTAAAACACATTTTTGTGTACTTAAACAGAATAAAACCCCAATCCCTAGTTATTTGGCAGCCGGCCGATGCAGGTAACTGCATTGCCCGCCCTACTTCCGCGCTTTGTGGGGCAAATCGACATAATGCACCCAAAACAACCCCTGAAATGCACTTGTTATATTCTATAACAGATCTCTACCATAAGAATAAAACAGAGTTTTGTCTATGCTCTATGCCTCTGTGGTGTGGAGCCGGCATAGAATTTGCACCATCCCAATTCTTCCCGTGTCGTAAGGAGCGACTATGGAATATCTACCGTGGGCAGGCGGCAGCGCCTCCTGCATAACAATTCTACCACCAAACTGCGAGCCCCATCCCGTATCCCCAGCGTGGGGGTTACACAGAGAGATAACAGCCAATAATCGACGACCTCTGTGGTCTGTGGGCGAAGGCAGGAATTTGGGGTTCGATTCCGCCTAGGGACAAATGTGTGTACGATCTGCAGATATTTGTTTAGGTCGTTCTGGATGTTTTCTAAAATATATCTATCTATGTAGTGTATTGTATTAAGTATATCAGTTATCTAGTACCCATAACCCATAACACAAGCTCTGCTTAGCTTGGTGCTAGCTAGATAATGCTGTGTGAATTGTCCAACATTATTTTTTTTCATTATTTATTATTTATTTACTTATTTATTACTAACTATTTTAATTGTAAACAAATAATGGACCTAGGATCACTCCAAAGGGATATAAATAAAAACAGTAATAACATTTTCAAAAACCCATGACGGATATAATAAGTAGGTATTCGAAGAAGGTAGAAATATTTTAGGCGGCTATTTTTATCATATTACCAGTATAAGCTATTTTTTAATACCTCTGTAATAGTTTGATCTTATATAGTTTAGGAAGAGATGCGAACTTCGTAGGTATCTCTGCGTTAGCTTTACAAAATGTAACTATTACAGAGGCATTAATAAATTATACCTACCACAAACGGTACGATGGATTATTAAAACTTCCTACGTTTAACGTCATAATAAGATGACATCGGTGGGTGCACCACTTTCGCTCATGTATGCGTCTTAATACAATACACTAAATAGATAGATATTTTTACTATACATACATAAAAATACCCAGAACAAAGAATAAATATTAGCAGATACAAAAATTTAACTCGAAGCGGGATCGAACCTACAACCTCCTGCGTCGCAGGCGGACTAATAAGTCCTATCTGAATATTAAATAGGTAGGTCAAACTGACAAAAAACACAAAACCAACCTATTTGCGAAGCTCGCTAAAATATTTAGACTACCTATTCAAGATGGCGGATAGGAATGTAAGCTGCATTAGGGATATAATCTGTGCCAAGTCCAACTGCGGTATACTGCAGGGAGAGTCATCATCAGCAAAGAGAAGAGGACTTCTTAGAATAGAATAGAATATTATTTTATTTGTAACTTAGTGACTTAGTGCATTTTTATTTTATTTCTCATAATTCGATGTCGTTTTTTACTGCAAATTGATGACAAAGAAATATTGTTTAACCCCTAATTTTTTGGTTGCGTAGATGCTATTATCTAAGCAAATTAGGAGACTTTTTTCGACTTACCTAAATGAAGAAATTAACCTTTCGGCCGAAGATCGGACTATGCAGTATATTCACTTCTATACGTTTAATTATAAAGTGCACATTAGGAAAACATCCGGACTTACTTATATACATACATTAGGTATCAATTATCCGGTCAGCTCTATTCTGCCGAATCACCTGTTTCGTCTGGTCGCTGGCCGGCTACAGTATGAGATGAGGGTCATAATAAAATGGAAGATCTATACCGTGTCCATTTTGAATAAGGCATAAACGTATACAAACCGCCCATACTTAACCTACAATTCACTTTGTTGGCGCGTCCTTTTATACGTAATTTACATTACTTGTCGGTTTTAGATCCTCCCTTCAATAAAAATTGCTTACAATTATATCTGAAACTCGACGCCAAGCAAGTGAGTTTTTGTTATTTGTATCGTGGTTTATTTACTAACATGCTCCATGCTGGATGGATAAACCATAGTAGTCAACAGTAGATAATACTGCCTAATAGGGGAGTTATTCCATTTATCCGATCTTATGTCACATCCGATCTTAGGCGACCCAACTATACCTATTGCTATGTACCTACCCAAACAATTTCGCTATGTGCTTTTGTGGGACATGGTGCTATGGGATGGGAAGGGATCAATATCCACGCCGGCCGCTGTGACCCGAGCCCGGGGTAGATCCTACTTCACGGGGCGCATGGCAGGGCCATTCTGACCCAGATCCGTGACCCATTTACTGAAACGGTTAAGCGTGAGTCGCGTAAATGCTCTCTTTTAATAAAACCTGTACAAAGAATTTTAATAAAACCTATCTAAATAAAGAATTTGAATTGATTTGAAGAGTACTTATCCTTTTTTGGTGCAATGCACCACTATGAATTTCTTTATTAGGGTTTAAGCATGGATTTTTAAAGTTTTTTAATCGAACGAAAAATATATAACAGCCATAAAATTTTACTATTTTGGTATAAAATAAAACATTTTGAGCAGTAAAAAAATAGGATAAAAAAGCTTTCGTGAAAAATCAATGGTGGTAGTGTATTGTATTATGTATATATCAGTTATCCATAACACAAGCTCTGCTTAGCTTGGGGCTAGATAATGCTGTGTGAATTGTTCAGCATTATTAATTATTATTATAATTTCCATTTACCTGCTTAGGTAGGTAGGTACTGTAATTTTTGAAAACCTGCGAAAGAGGATAAAAAATTGTCTCAAAATTTTATAGAAGGTCTCATAAAACAATTTCCTTGTAACACCGGTTAAGGTACCTCCTACTACGGTATCCTTACTGTATTAATAAGGTGTTAATATTTATAGAAATGTATTAAAATCTATTATTTACATAAAACATGTGGCTGACAACGCTTGCTGAAAATTATGTTACTGTGTCGGGGACATTAATTATGAAGGGAAAAATAAATAGCACTCTATAATTGCTGCGCTATGGTTGAAATTACTTTGCACTTGTCGCATCGTAGGTAAACTACAATCGTTACTTGTTTGCGACAGCTGATGCAGAGGTTTGCTTGAGAACGTAGTTCGGAGTAGATCGCATAGATGGCGTTGAAACGAAATGTTAATAACGTAGTTCAGAATACGTTGTTTAGATGGCGTTACTGCTGTGAGTGCAGCGCAGTCATCCAAAATAAATTTAAAAGTACTCAAATTATTGTACCCCACCTTTAAATGAAGTTGTATCTATGACTTTTATTTTTGTTTCTTTTATTTCATTAAGTTAGTCTTATTGGGAACGGTACCAAAGTGTTATAAAATCAAGTTCAAAATAGTTTAGTTTTCGTAGATGTGTCTTTTCCGATTCCTACAATCATCCTGTAGGAATCGGAAAAGAAATCCTACAAGCACCTTGTACGAATATTGCTGTGCATTTATTCTAAATAGTTCTTAGAGAAAATTACAGATGGAACTGTACAAAAATGTTACAACGTTGCGCGATTTTGGTGCAGTGGGTCAAATATCGATTGATGACTGACTGGATTAGGTTCGATAATTCGACAATTTTATAATTAAGATTATTATTCTCCCAGATATAATATTTAAATTATAATTATGTTCTTAGAAGCGAACTAGTTATCCAGAAACCAGCACTGCTTATTTTGGTAATAAATAAATAAAACATGTAAATATTTACCTAGGTATTTTATTGTATAGGTATTAATTGAATAAATTATTATTATTCATTTTTATTTTTTTGTTTTCTTCGCGTTGCAGACTTTATGGATCCAATTGTTTTTAAAACGTGACCTTGCTACCTACAAATCAAGGTCAAAGCTCAACTTCACTGCTGATTTCAAACTCTGCACATGTAAGTTATCATTTATCAGTTTGTTTATTATTGCTTTTTATCAGTTTTATTGCTTACAGTTCCACAAAGATATCTGTAAATAGTACTCCTTTGTGCGCAGTCATGCGCAGCTAAATTTAACTATTCTGTGTGTTAGATCCTTCCGTGAAAAAATATTACTTACAGTTGCATCTGAAACTCGACGCCAAGCCAGTGAGTTTTTGATAATTGTGTCGTGGTTTGTTTACTAACATTCTACATGCTCGATTTTTAAGATGTTTTTATTGTAGAATTTGACCATTGAAAAATTGAGATTGTGTAGTTTTAATTTGTTTTTTTTTACCTTGTTATTGCGAAATTCAGTGAGCCTCTTATCATTTTTCGTTTTTTTTTATTGTTTTCATCGATTATTTAGGTCATTATTCTAAATAAACGATTAAAACAATAAAAAAAAGTGATGCATAAACCCTATATATTGTCGTGCATTATAGTGACCTACTAGAACGAACAACGCTCTTCACAGCTATCTAAGTGAAACTATACCCTACTTGATTCCGTAGCGCGTGCGTGCCTTAGTTCACTCCACACTTCGAACCGATTACCACGTTGTATAATGAAGAAATTTGACCCTGTTGGTATGTTATGTTATGTCTTTTATATCCGCTATTGATAATTATTTAAAACTTTATTGCACTGTACAAAAGGTGGTCTTAATGCCTTAAAGATTTCTATTCCATGGGAACTGATATATATAGGACTAGCTGCGCCCCGCGGCTTCGCACGCGTTGTTCCTATGGAAATATTAAAAGGTGATTTTCATTCCACGGGAACTGATTTATGGGATAAAAAGTAGCCTATGTTTTATTCCAGTATTAGAATTACCTGTATGCAAAATTTCAGCCAGATCCGTCTAGTAGTTTTGGCGTGAAGAGGTAACAAATATCCATCCATACATCCATACATCCATACAAATTTTCGCATTTATAATATTAGTGTGATGTAGTGTGACTTCAAAAAAAGAAGAGGTTCTCAATTCGACTGTTTTTTTTTAAATCTTTATCACCTCAGATTTTGTCCGATTTTCATGATTCTTTTTTTATATGAAGCTGCTATGGTGCTTCCCTGATGGTCCCATTTTAATATGGTTCAGTTCTGACATTGGGATCCATGAAAATTTATGAAAAAGCTATAAAAGTAGAAGTTGGTTTATAGATTTTTAAAACAAAATTAATTAATGTCAATATTAGTAGAGATGTCATTATATCGCAAAATCGATCATTGTGGATATTTTTAGGGGAGGCCTATGTCCAGCCGTGGACGTCGATCGACTGATATGATAATGCTGTGTGAATTGACCAACAATTCCTATTTAAGTATATTTTTATGAAACAATATAATATGGTGGTGCGTCAGCAATGCCTTCCTCAACCGCCTGTATTGGTCCACTGCTGGACACAGGCCTCCCCCTGATAAGTGCCTTATTAGCTTTTATCTTATGGAGGGTAGTGATCATAATCCCCACGCTGGGCATGCGGGTTGGGGATCGCAGTTTGCTGGTATAATTGTTCTGCAGGGGGCGCTGCTGCCCGCCCCAGGTGTATATTCCTTAGTCGCCTCTTACGACACCCTCGGGAAGCGTAGGGGTAGTGCAAATTCTAATCCAGCACCCCAGCAGTGCCTTGAGTCAAATTAATAATAAAACTACCCGAACGAATCAACTTTAGGTTTACGAAAAAAGCTCGAACCTAAACTATACAAGTCAATAAACTAAATTATTATCAATTAAAAAGTTTCTTTTTTACTTTTTTATTATTACTATTAATCATCATCATCATAACAACAAGTCCACTGCTGGACTCAGCAAAGCTTGTTGATTACCTAAGGTAAAGTATCCTAAGTCAGATTTTTTTTAAACTACAATTTAAAAAAAGCAAAATAGAAGCAACTAAAATGATTATCAAATAGGAAATAAAATGATAATTCATTATCTATTCTTCAATACTATATCTAAATACACACACAGTAACAAAAATATTTCACCCAAGCAAACACGCGGGCCTACCTACACTATGTCACGAGAAAAGTTCCCGAGAATATAACTATGGTTTATCCATTTTGAATGAAGCATGTTAGTAAACAAAATACGACACAAATAACAAAATCTCACTTGCTTGGCGTCGAGTTTCAGATATAATTGTAAGCAATTTTTATTGAAGGGAGGATCTAAAATCGACAAGTAATGTAAATTACGTATAAAAGGACGCGCCAACAAAGTGAAGTTAAGGTTAAGTATGGGCGGTTTGTTTACGTTTATGCTTCATTCAAAATGGACACGGTATAGGTGTCGCTACTTAAATTTTGACGAAGGCTAGATCACTGATGAAGTGTTTCATGATTTAGTCGACTTTTCAACCATAAAATTGGTTCATTCATGAGAATTTTAGTATACTTACTTACCTATGTTTACTATACTTACAAATCGATGGTTTGACGCTTTGACGACCTCTGTGGCGGAGCGGTCGAGCGAGAGATCTACCTGCGACGCAGGGGGTTGCAAGTTCGATTCCCGATCCCGCCTCGGGAGATATATTTGTACGATCTGCAGATCACACTAATATTATAAAGGCGAAAGTTTGGATGGATGTATGGATGGATGTTTGTTACCTCTTCACGCCAAAACTACTGAACGGATCTGGCTGAAATTTTGCATACAGGTAATTCTAATACTGGAATAAAACATAGGCTACTTTTTATCCCATAAATCTGTTCCCGTGGGATCAAAATCACCTTTTAATGTTTTCATAGGAACAACGCGTGCGAAGCCGCGGGGCGCAGCTAGTATTTCATATATTCATGGCGTTCAGGGCGTAATGCGTTCTGGATGCGGCGCACGCGGCGGGCACCGCCACTCTGCACGCCCCGCAACATTGCGATATGTTTGTGTTTACGCGTGCGATGACAAGGCCGCTGCACGCGCCACTGCTGCATGAACAAGGCCTAATACTTCTTACCTTTTTAACTATGTTAATAATTTATTTATTCAGAAAGAAAGAAATCTTTATTCATAGCTTAAGAAATACACTTTTACATACATAAACTGAAGTGAGTTTCTTAGTAAAGTTATCCTACGCCGTAAAAAACTACAAATAAAACAAACAACAGTAAACAATGCATAATGCTATGAAATGGCGTCCGACTCAGCATTATGTTGAAATAGCTACTACGCATAGCTATCCCAACGCTGATCTTCCGTCGGAGCCTACCTCATTGATTTATTAAAAAGGGAAGATAGGTTACGGTTTATTTGTATTCTCCCAGCGCTTACTCAAAAATTGGCATGTGTTTGTGTTACAACTACACGCAAACACATACGCTCACAGTTACATTTCCAGTCCTGTGCAATACAAAGAAGAACAAAGACGGAAAGACGTATCTAAGACCGAGGTGAGACCGAGACAACAATATTTCACGCGAATCACGACCGCCCGTGCCGCCGCTGGTCCGACGGTGACTGAGGTGCACACAATTTTACACAATATGAGGTTGCCATTTTCGAGAAACTAGTACCTCATCTTCCCTTTTTAATTAATCAATGACCTACCTACAGAAAAAAAGTCCAGCTAAGTTAATCACACTATATCACACTATCACACTAATCACACTATCACACTATAATATTATAAATGCGAAAGTTTGTATGGATGTATGGATGTTTGTTACTTCTTCACGCCAAAACTACTGAACGGATATGGCTGAAATTTAAAATGGACATAGTCCTGAGTCTGGAATAAAACATAGGCTACTTTTTATCCCATAAATCAGTTCCCGTGGGATGAAAATCATCTTTTAACGTTTCCATAGGAACAATGCGTGCGAAGCCGCGGGGCGCAGCTAGTTTATGTATATGATACTCGTAATACCTACAATAACAAGATTTACTTACAGACCATCAGCACGTCCGCTACAACCCTCTAAAGGACGAATGGTTGGTGGTGTCCCCTCACCGCTGCAAGCGGCCCTGGAGCGGACAAACAGAGCCGCTGGATGAGCCCCCAGCGGACCCGGACAATCCGCTCAGGGCGGGGGCTGTCCGCTCGAATGGACAAGTGAGTTGTGTGTGAAATTGGCAGTCTCAATTGTGTTCTGTCACTCCCACCGGTGATATTTCGGCCGAGGTAGTACGTCTTTCTATCTATGTTGTTCATAAGTAAAATAAAATAAATAAAGTAAAGACTCTACTACTGGAAAAAACCATTTATAGTGTTAGCGAATTTCTTAATAATGACTATTTATATTAGAATTTCATTGATAAACCACACATAATAGTGCTACTAATAGTGGGTATAAATGCGAAAGTTTGTATGGATGTATGGATGGATGGATGTTTGTTACTTCTTCACGCTAAAACTACTGGACGGATCTGGCTGAAACTTTGCATACAGATAATTCTAACCCTGGAATATATACATAGGCTACTTTTTATCCCATAAATCAGTTCCCGTGGGATGAAAATCAAGCTTTAACGTTTCCATAGGAACAACGCTTGCGAAGCCGCGGGGCGGAGCTAGTAAGTAATAAATCCATGACCATGTTTGCAGCTTATCCTATTACAAACTTGACTTTAGACCGAGTTTTAGAGATAAGTAGGTATTTATTGAGACTTTAACTGTAGGAAATCTCTATGACATTTATTTGTATTTATTAATTTATGAATATTTAATAAGTACCTATTTGACAAGACATCGATCGCATTTTACCGACTAGGTAATGTTTGTATTAAAGCCATTGATTTAAAAAGGGCAGATAGGTTACGTTCTCCCAGCGCTTACTCAAAAATTGGCATGTGTTACAACTACACGCAAACACATACGCTCACAGTTATATTTCCAGTCCTGTGCAATACAAAGAAGAACAAAGACGGAAAGACGTATCTAGGACCGAAGTGAGACTTAGACAATAATATTTCACGCGAATCACGACCGCCCGTGCCGCCGGTCAGACGGTAACTAATGTGGGAGAACACAATTTTACACAATTTGAGGTTGCCACTTTCGAGCAACCAGTGCCTCATCTTCGTTTTTAATAAATCAATGATTAAAGCTGTTCTTTATAATAAAGCATTTTATTTCATTTCAGTAGGTTGTGTAGTTATTGTGTAGTTGTAACAAAACAAATGTGTACTTTATTTTTAAACGTATAAAAGTGAAGACACTACATAGTCCTATCTACGGCCGACATGTTATTTTCTTTACTATGGTAAGACGAAAAAAGTCTGCTTTTTAAGCTCTATATTTGCTTAGATAGCATCCACGCAAACCAAAAATTTCTTTGTCACAAGTCAGAAGTTTGCAACAGAAAAACGACATCGAATCATGAGAAATAAAATAAAAATACAGTACGTCTCAAATATTCGGCAAATACGTCCGATCTTAGAAGACCCAACCTTATGTATTGAAATATTTGTAGCCGCCCAAGTGGTAGAAACCAGCGATCTAAAGTAAGTTGTAACAGGCCGTATCGTAACGATCCTGTTATTAGCGAGAATAATATTATTTGGCAGAATAAAACCCAATCAGTGGCAGAATACTTAGTTGAGTGAGCTTACAAAGAACAAACAAAAAAGAAGAAAAGAAAATTAAAAAAAATATATATTTAAATTA
The DNA here is from genome assembly GCA_955876795.1 of Eupithecia tripunctaria. Classification (NCBI taxonomy): domain Eukaryota; kingdom Metazoa; phylum Arthropoda; class Insecta; order Lepidoptera; family Geometridae; genus Eupithecia; species Eupithecia tripunctaria. The sequence continues at coordinate 1,478,256 of OY041628.1, read as the reverse complement.
AATCAATGAGAAATGTTGTCGGAGCTTTGTCCGCGATTTGTCCGCGATTTGTCCGCGATTTGTCCGTGCTTTGTCCGTGAAAAGTCCGCAAAAAAATGTCTGCGAAATATAATAAACATCCATAGCACAAAATTGAAATAAATATAAACGATCCAATAAAATTGAAGAATAAATAAAAACAAAAGGAAAAATGAAAAATATAAATTGAATCAATAAGAAGGGTTGTCGGCACTTTGTCCGCGATTTGTCCGCGATTTGTCCGCACTTTGGCCGCGATTTGTCCGCGATTTTGTCCGTGATTTGTCTGGGAAAAAATCGGCGAAATGACGTAGGATTGAGAAAGGTGGGGCGAGTTCATAAAATAGACAGTGTGAAATTGATACTTATGGCGTAGAAAATAAAGAATGGATTGGAATGTTGATAAAATCTGAAGACTTTTGTCTATATATAGAGGAACGCAACCTTACTCGTGATGACTCGTTGATAGATTTTTGAAGAAGTAGGTCGTTACGCTGCTCAATTTGTTGTAGGGTTTCTAAGGTCCGGGTACCTTTTTGGAAGAGTGGTAGTTAAAATTAAAGAACGTAGTTGCTGGGATTGAATTAAAAATAGATTTGTGTTGTGAATTGTGTAACATTTGTTGGGGTAAAATTGTAGTGAATTAAAATTAAATTCTTGGGATTGTGAAGATTGTAATATAACCTAAAAACTTAGCTCGATAAATCCCCCTGTGCTTAGAAATCCAAAATTTATTTTGGTTGTGTGTTACGGCCTGATAAGTAGCCGTGAACACATACCTTCTTGATTATAGGTAGTCTAGGAATGGGATAACCTTTGAGACGGGCCCACTTCGACTATACCCGTTCCCGGGGTCGAAGAAAGTCTTCCGACGACTTGTGTAGATATTTCGTGGAGAGATGTCAGCAAGGGTGTCGGTCTTTTATTTATATATTTATAATATACATAGCCACATTTATATGGTAGGCTGTCCATGGCACCCAGCTCTCGAGCTAGTCATTGGAAGCACCCACACAGTATTTAGGTTAGGACAAAATCGAGATTTACTACCTCGTACTCTTCTCAAGGGCTAGTTAGAAGACTTGACATTGCACTCAGTCAAGTCTACATTACACACTACACGTTTAATGATAAAAATGAAGTTTTGACTTCTAATTTGTGAACAATATATAGCCAGAATAGGTTAGGATAGGTACTCATGTATGGAAATTAAATAGATAAAATAAACTCTAGGAAGCAGTAGAAGCGGAATCAAATAACATTTACCTTTAATTCCTTGAAAAGAAACCTCCTAAACATCCATTTTACTCGGGTTAGATATTAAATAAAACATAAAACAAAGCCTATAATATATTATCAATCACAATAAACTTATTCTTCGTGGTCTAGGTATAGGGCCAAGTTTTGTATTTATTAATTACATTAAAATTTACCTATATTTCGCCTTTTATGATAAAACCTAATTATATTTGAACAAAATATCTATAGTTGATGAAAGAAATATTATTAATTACTAAAGATTTTATTAATAGTTCATTCATTCTTCATAGTGAAATGATCTGAGTTCAGGTTACTACCAAACCTGTTTTATATCTAAGAGGAACTACCTCTTTTATTTGATTAGTCTGACTATAGCTTGGTGCATAAAGACACTAAATGTGGTAATTCTCTCAAAAGAAGGGAAGCCCATTTATGAGCTATGAGGCTGAGAATCTCAGTCAGATGAATCATTATACCAATATTCTATCTATACTTATTGTAGATTTATCTACAAATAAACCTGAGACTTGGAAATGTTTCACTATCAAGAAGCTGGTAGTCTTCTAAACTCCCGTTTGTGGAGGTTTTGGTGGCTTGGGTAAAGGCACAATCTAATCTAATATGAGGAATATGTTTCTAGATATTTAATTAGAAATTTCATATCCAAGTAATGCTATAAATAAAGAAACTACAACCTTTATTAGCTCAGATTGTAAATGGCGGCCTTACCTTAAACGATATAAAATATCCCTACAAAATAAATTATAATATTCTTTCATTAACAACCTAAAATAGTTAATAAACGGATAAGGTAGGGAAACTTCTGCAGGAACTGAATTATATGATAGAAATAAAATAAACTATAATATTCTTTAATTAACAACCTAAAATAGTTAATAAACGGATAAGGTAGGGAAACTTCTACAGGAACTGAATTATATGATAGTAATAAAATAACTATAATACTCTTATTAACAAACTAAAATAGATATAAGGATAAGGTAGTTAAATTCCTATAGGTTCAGAATCATATGATAGGAACTGCTTTAAGTAACATAAACATAATTAATAGGTAAATTAAGATACCGATCAATTCATAATAGGTTTAGATTGCTTTAGGTAACTTAAATATAACTAGGGATTCGTTTGTCTATGCTCTTAAAAGGATCTGAGTTGCTATTCACAATCACAATATAGGATCCTACCATTAACTCAGACGATCACTGGCCAAATTACTTCATAGTAGAGATCATCTAGGTTAAGACGGTTAGGTAGTTTAAGTCCTAGGGTTGAAAGGAGTTTTTCTGAGGGGGGGCGTTACAAAGTCTCACGAACTGACTGATGCATTAAACCTCTTATTAGACCTTTTGTTGGGGTTTTCTCCTCGTTGAGGGCACTCCAGTTATAGTTAAGTTCATAGGTAGTATTATAACACCAAACCACTGTTTATAGTCTGTAGATTTATTAACAAATTAATGTTATTGAGGTAATCTGTACCGCACGTAATTTTTAGGTATAGAGACACACCGGCGCGTGCCAAAGGTTTCGTTACGACTGTTCTTATTGTTTTGTAATGAAAAGTAAATCTACTGTATGAGCGATATTGGCTCGTACACCTTTTATAGAGCCACAGACAGCAGTTTATGTCGTGGCTGCTTCCAAGAAGAAGAGACTGTGGAACACGTTGTCCTACACTGCACGGCCACAGAGGAGGCCAGACACAAAATGGGGCTGAAGTGTCTCATTGAGGCATCAACCCCATCCACACCCACAGAAAAGCTGAAACGAAGCTGTCAGTCACCTAAAGTCCTGCTCCGGTACTTCCAGGAGCTGGGCTGGTTAGGGCCTACTTAGGCATGGGGATAATGCACAATACACTCCTATGCGAGATGTCCGTGCAGATCTTAGTTCCCCCACTCAGAATTAGAATTAAACCTCTTATTTCTTTTTTAATTTTAGCGCAATCCGCCCTACACGTCGACGTACGTGTTCCCTAACGACTTCCCCGCCCTGCTAGAGCGCGTGCCGGAGCCGCCGCCCGCCCAACATCCGCTGTTCCAGATGGGACCCGCCAGGGGGACTTGCAGGTACCTGACAACTACTGACATAATGCTGACTACATCATCATCCTCAAACCTCAACCTCAACAACCTATGGTCCATGGCTGGACGCAGGCTTCCCCCTGTTGAGCGCCTTGTTGGTTGTTATCTCATGGAGGGGGTAATACCCCATAATCCTCACGCTTTTTTGTTACCACCGTTAGTACACTATTGTGAGGAAAAATCCTGAGTTAGCCAGAGCAGCAGCCCTCGTTTCTTAATTCGTAGATAGAGGTGAATCGGCGTAAATTGGGTAAAGTTAAATCCGTTTTTCTTCTTATTCTTTAAAGAAAAAGGTTTGAAAAAAAATATGATAATCTATGCTATACAAGGCGTTTTCCCTTGTTTTCGAAAATTTAAAATTCCAATCTTAAGTTTCTGAAATAATAGTGCAAAGTACCATCCATTTTCTCAGTAAAAACCGTTTTTCTCCTAAACTATCAATCACAAGATTTTTTTAATGTTATCACCATGTAGAATAAAAAATTACCAAGGGCACCTTGTCCTTACTTTTTCAAATAAATTATCTAATTATTTTTAACGATTTTTTTACGTAATCGATACAACGTTACACATGAGCCGCCCCTCTGCCGGCTCTACAATCAGTGCGGGACGAGACGTTGCGCTGAACGGACCTGTGCTACTTTTAACAGCAATATTATTTTTCGTGGCGGAACCAACATTAAATTTATTTATATGACGATTTTTAGTATACAGCGGGTTTATTTGTTAGTTTGTTGTAGGGTAAATGTTTAGTAAGGGGAGATTATAGTTTTGGATAGGTATTATAATGATTATTCCTCTGTGGCGTGTTGGGCGAAGGTACAAGTTTCGACTTAGTAAGAACGATGAACTCATTAGCGATGCCTAAAATTGGGTCTTTTACACACATCAGGTACCAACTATCTGTATAATAAACTGTACCTACCTTTATTTATAAATGTGTGATTTAAGACGAAATAAACATTTTATATCTTTTATATCTAATCCCCACGCTGGGCATGCGGGTTGAAGATCGCAGTTTGGTGGTAGTATTGTTACGCAGGAGGCGCTGCTGCCCACCTCCGGTAGATATCCTCAGGTCGCCTCTTATGACACACATCCGCGGGAAAAGTTGGGATGGTGCAAATTCTATGCTGGTACCACACGGCAGGATCATGAATCTGGCATCATCATCAGCCTATGTTAATAAGTCCACAGCTGCACTTTGCCGTAATTACCTATCGATATAAAATATATAGTACCTATGATAGCCTCCGTTCCGATTCCGACTAAGAAGTTCCACGATTCCACGATTTCATACAACAAATTCTTGAATACGTTTCTTCGTTCTTAGCGTAGATTACAAAATAGAGTTACCGATTAAATATTAATTACTAGCAGCGCCACGCGGTTTCACCCGCGTAGTTCCCGTTCCCGTGGGAATTCCGGGATAAAATATAGAGCGTATGTCACTCCCTGAAAGTAAGAATAAATGATACAAACAAACAATCAAAGCTTTTCTCTATATAATACTAGCTGCGCCCCGCGGATTCGCGCGCTTTGTTCCCATGGAATCGTTTAAAGGTCCCACGGAACTAATTTATAGGATAAAAAGTACATATGTTGATTCCAGGATTATAATTACCTATAAGCAAAATTTCAGCCAGATCGGTTCAGAAGTTTTGGCGTGAAGAGGTAACAAAAAAATAATAATAATAATGCTGGACAATTCACACAGCATTATCTAGCCCCAAGCTAAGCAGAGCTTGTAATATGGGTACTAGATAGCTGATATACATAATACAATACACTACATAGATAGATATTTTTTATTATACATAGAAAACATCCAGAACGCCCTGAACAAATATCTGCAGATCGTACACACATTTGTCCCGAGGCGGGAATCGAACCAGCAACCTCCTGCGTAGCAGGCGGACCTTCGCCCTCCGCGCCACAGAGGTCGAGTATGCTGATTCCAGGATTATAATTAGGTATATAACCTATATGCAAAATTTCAGCCAGATCGGTTCAGTAGTTTTGTTGTGAAGAGGTAACAAACATCCATACTAGGAGATTAGAGATTATGTTTTATTCCAGGGTAATGTGCTTCCATCCTGACTCAGCTATGACGGTTCCACTGATGTCTCTGCAGGAAATACGAGCAGTTGTTGATGAGTAAGTTACCTGTCACAGAATACACATCACAGCTAAATACCTACGTAGGCAAAGTACCTACGCAACTTTCACGTACTATGAGCGATACCTCAACCTCACCTCACCTAAACACCCTGTATTTTTAACCGACTTCAAAAGTCAAAGTCAAATCGTTTATTTCTTTAGACTTACAAAATAAGTACTTAGACAAGTCAAATTAGGAGGAGGTACTCAATTCGACTGAAATTTATTTATTTATAATTTATTTTTATGTTTGTCACCTACTTTTTAATGGGTGGTTGGATTTTCATAATTATTTTTTTATATGAAAGCTGGTGATTGATGAAAATCCATGAAAAAACTATAAAAATTATAGTCAGGTTAGGTACAGTTTTTTAAAACAAAATTAATTTATAATGAAATGACGGACAAATCACACAGGAATATCTAGCTCCAAGTTTAGCATAGCTTGTGTTATGGGTACTAGTTAACTGATATACATAAATGCAATACACTACATGGATAGTTTTTTTTTTCACCAAAACTGGCTGTGTGCATGAAAAAATGTATTGAATAAAATTTCTCGTAAGTTGTATATGTTCTCGAAACCGAGATATATTGAGTATTTTTTACATTTGACCTATAATAACTTACAACACTGAAGACACCAGATTTTATGATAAGTACTTATGAGATATCTTTAGAACGTCCAAATGTTTGACGTTCTAAAGTTTTTGGTGGACCCATGGGTATATATATATATATAATATATTGATAATACACTATAATATAATATACACTATAATTTGATTTGATGGTGTCCGAATCGAGAGTAATAAAAACAAAAGACACTGTAAAAAATGTTGTCCGAGTTGTCAGCAACTCATTTTATGCTAAAGTGACTGGACCATTTATAATATAAAAATAGGTCGGGTTTTCCTTCCTGACGCTACTCCAGAACACACGAACCGATTTCCACGGTTTTGCATTCGTTGGAAAGGTCTCGGGCTCCGTGAGGTTTATAGCAAAGAAAATAGGAACAACGCGTGCGAAGCCGCGGGGCGCAGCTAGTATTGTAATAGCATACAATTTTGTGTAATTCCAGGTGGATAAACCAGTTCACCGAGCTCGGCCGCCGATACACCTGGGTTCAGATCTTCGAGAACAAGGGAGCCATCATGGGCTGTTCCAACCCTCACCCCCACTGCCAGGTGTGGGCAGCCAGCTTCCTGCCGAACGAGGCTAAAGTTAAAGACAGGTAAGACTTGCATAGTACCTACTGGTAGTGACATAAAGATGAACGTAATAGTATGCAACGCCGCACACCTATTAGTCCACTGCTGGACATAGGCCTCCCCTAATGAGCGTCATAGAGCCCTGTCTTCAGCTTGACGCATCCGGAACCTGCGTGTTACAGTAGGTTTTAAAATTAAATAATAGATTCATACATATGTCAATAAACACACAGCAACCACACGATATCTATAACGTATCCACTTTGAATGGAGCATAAACGTAAACAAACCGCCCATACTTAACCTAAAATTCACTTTGTTGGCGCGTCCTTTTATACGTAATTTACATTACTTGTCGATTTTAGATCCTCCCTTCAATAAACATTGCTTACAATTATATCTGAAACTCGATACCAAGCAAGTGAGATTTTGTTATTTGTGTCGTACCAAAAAAAAAACCATAAATAAGTATTTCAATTCTCAAACATTTGAGCGTTTCATCTTCGAGAGGCACATACCTACCAATCTCACTTTTTTACTTAGATCAAAGTTTGAAACCTATCATTTATTTGCCTATTATTTCAGAACCCAAAAGGAGTATTTGGAAACATACGGAAAGAATATGTTGGAAGACTATTTGGAGAACGAGCTGGAGAAAAAGGTAGCTTCTTAGATAATTTGAGATTATGTTGTAGGAAATTTAAAAAAATCCATTAATATACAGGGTGTAACATAAGGGGTGGACCATCGCTGGCTGGTGGGTGGGGGACCTCAGTACCTATCGATTCAACCCCATGTATGTTCTGCGATATTCACTGGTTCAAAAGTTATTTCGACTTTTGTAAAGTTTTGGTTAATATCAGGAATAAGTACATTTTTCGACATGATGCTTTCATCCTAGCCAAATGAAATTTTTAGGGTTTATGAAAACTGGTAGTTTTTAAGATAGTTTGCAGAAAAAAATAATATGTGATTTTTTTATTTTAGAACCACTGAAAGTTAATGTAAATATTTACAGATAAAATTGTTTATTCTGTCTATTGAGCCCACTTCTGGACAGAAGCCTCACCAGCGAAATAGCGCCCAAGTGCTTTTACCAACACAAATTGAATTTCCTTTTCAGGAAAGAGTCGTCATCAAAAACGAAGACTGGGTCGCTCTGGTACCCTTTTGGGCAATGTGGCCATACGAAACCATGTTGCTTCCTCTCAGCGGACGTCCCCAGCGGCTAACGGACCTCACTGAGCGGCAGCGGACAGGGCTAGCGGACATTATGAAGAAGTTGACAACCAAATACGATAATCTCTTCAAGTGCAGCTTCCCATATAGTATGGGTTTTCATGGTGAGCTTAGATTTGACTAATTTATTATCATTTTACTATCATACACTGGGCTTACAGACGTACCTACATGGATTGCAAATTGCCAACTAAGGGGCCGTCCACGAATCACGTGATGTTTTAACCCCACCCCTTCCCCCTTGGTGATACATGGTGAAGCTCAAGTTATAGTAGTTTTTGCGTGAAAGAGTAACAAACATACATACATACCTACATGTTTACAAACTTTCGCGTGTATAATATTATTAAGTAAAAGCATAGACTAATCAAACAAAATTGTGTTTAATTAAACTATGGTAAAAGATACCTTGCCCTTTCGGGTAGTCACCGCAGTTCCTGGGTAGTGAATGGGTTGACGTTTACTAAGTTGTGGGTTCGATTCCAGGTGCTCCAACGGGCCCAGGCGTGACTCCCGGCGATTCTCCCCATTGGCTCCTGCACGCCATCTACTTGCCGCCGCTGTTACGATCAGCAACAGTCAAGAAGTTCATGGTGGGCTTCGAACTCCTTGCTCAACCGATGCGAGATCTTACGCCGGAGCAAGCCGCCGAAAAACTGAGGGAATGTGATCATTTGGTGCATTATAAAAATGCTAAATAGGTTGTGAAATAATTTTGGGAATTAAATTAGCTCGAAGCATAAAGTTGTTATTAATTTATTGTAATAATAATTATTTAATGTAGGTTAAAACGCCATCTAGCGGAAAATAAAGATAAATGATTGTTGTAGTGACATAAGTGACACCTAGCAGTACATTTGGAACTAATTTAACAAAATGGTTTTGCTATTGGACAGTAGAGGGCAGTAATTTAAAATGAAATTCGTAGAAATAACTACTTCCAAAAATGTTTAGGTTTGAGCCGGACTGTGAAATAGTGACAGACAAAGCTATCTACGGCAAAATAGCTTGAGCTTTTTCTAACAGCAAAAGAAAACATCGTTAAAGTTCGCTGTTTTCCTATTTATAATTTGCTTCAAATCAATTAAATTCTGACTAGAATATGTCTTCTGTGTGCAGAGTTTGCCTGGCTGTTAATACCAGGATGCATAGGGTCGAAAACAATCAACTTATCGAGATTTATGAGAAGTTAGCCAGTGCTCAGGTAAGTCTATTTTATTGATTAGATTATCACAAGCTCTTTTTCCGCAGTAGGTTTTTTCTTAGAAGTTTAAATGAACTATAACTTTAAATAGCACTAGTGTAAGGGAGGTCTTTATGTTATTTTGAACACCTCCAAAAAAACTCTAAAAACTTGCAAATAGAATTTTTACCTATACCTACCTAACTGTGTTTTTATTTTTCTAGTTCCCTTCTACAAGCAATCTGTTTACCTTATGTTTTTTTCTTAGTGAAAGCATTTTCTAAGACTTAAGTATCTACTTATCACATTCCTGATCTGTAAATATATTATTTTCTCCTGGAGCAGTAGGTACATATAAATCAATAATTTTACCATTAGAGAGACTAAAGAGCCATACTGAAAGAAAGTTACTTTTTACCATATAATAAATTCCCTACACAAACTCTTTATCAAGAGACTAAAGTTCTAACGGTTCGCCAGTTATATGTCCATAGAGTACTCATGAAACAAAATAAATTACGGCCACCCCACATTGACAAATGGCAGGCAATAATAACTTCTCCACACTTTATACTCTACTTGACAAGAGCTCCCATATCAGCTAAATTTATTCCTAGAAAAAACTCTCCATAATTGCTCTTATGCAGAAACCTGAAGTCTTATTTAAAATCTTACAATACATACTCTGTTTATCAAATTACACAAATTATACATACCTAATAGTCACATTATACATCTTACAATACATGTACAAATGGGTAAACAAGGAGTATGAAGAAATAATATTGTTTTTGTGTAATGTATAGGTTGAGGTTATGTGAGGGCAACATTCTCATAAGAGTAGGTATGGGCAACAGATTGAACTTCAGTGTATAAATGTATCATATGATGTACCATTCCCGTTATTGATAATACTCTTATAGACAGCAGAATACGTGACAGCAAGTTAGGCTTTGTGATGCTTATTTGAGTTTTAGTTTCCGATGTAGGCTAGCTTCTCGTCCACGCTCTTATATTAATTTTCTTCCACAACAGGTTTTATTGGTTGTATTGGTCGACAGTTTCGTTATAGGTCTCTTAAGTTGCCCTTTTTTTGTTTTTAAAGTTACCACCCGAACCATTCCATCCGTGCCGGGGTGAAGTTTCTCAACTCTTTCGAGAGCCCATCGTCCTGGTGGTAAAAAATCGTAAAACTTTATTCGTAAATGGGCTAGAGTGAGCCGTGCGCCGCCGTGAAAAGTGTCGATGTGTGCTTCCTGGATGATAAGCTCCGTCAATCTTCCTGTGGAATAATGATGATGGATGCTTCGATTAAATCTTCCTGTAACGGGAATAATGATTGATTGCTTCGATTAAATCTTCTTGTGGCGGGAATAATGATCGGATGCTTCGAATAAAGAGGTAGAGTTGAATTTGTCAGTCGTCTTTGTACACGCAGTTGTCCATTCTCGTCCAGGAATGGAGTTAAGTTCAGTAGATTGCTTCCCTTGGGCACTGGCTTATTTTTCTTCAAACAGTAGAAGTAGACTGTTATATATCTTACAATACATGTGCGAAGAAATAGATTTCTTCGCTTCATTATAATACATTTATACACTGAAGTTCAATCTGTTGCCCATACTCTTATGAGAATGGTGCCCTCACATAACCTCAACCTATACATCACACAAAACAATATTATTTCTTCATACTCCTTTTTTACCCATTTCCTCTTTCACAGAATCCTGGATTGAACTTGTCTTTGGTCTTCTTTTCCCTTTATAACCTGCCCACATAACTGTTTTCATCTAACACCAGAAAAGAAATGAAATTTATTCATATCTCGTTTAATGTTGTTTTAGTCCTGTTAAAATCATGAAATCTCATTACCACAATAAAGCCTAACACGGAATATTCAAACTTGAAATAAAATTCCAATAAGTTGCTTATATAAGTTATAGGAGCAGCATATCGGCATGGAGCAAAGCACTGGTATATTCCGGGCTGCATTTAGGTCACCTCGATGATACTAAATAAATAAATACTTTACATCAACATGGTTTTATGGCTAATAAACACATCAAGTTCACAAGTTTTTGTTTAATATAGTTAGTATACACTATGGGTAGTTTCCAAGAAATGAAATCAAGTCAGTTCAATTCCCGAATTTAAGGCGAATTCGAAGTCGTTTCTGATTTCTTACATCATGGTATGTTTAAATTTCAGCTAATGACCGATGATGAAAGACCCAACACAATATGCTACGCTTGCTACCCACATCTAGAAAAATGCAGAAAATTCTCCGATCTCGCTCACAAGTCCGAAAACACCCTTCGAGACTTACTTCGAAAAGGCTCCAAAATTACACCCAAAAATATCTCCCGTCACCAAAACAATACTAAAACCTTTGAACTATCCAAGAAGGTTACACTCTCATTAGAAATACCAACAAATGAAACTGACAACCTTAAGCCGTCCAGTCAGAGTGACTACATTTGTATGTACGAAGCGCTACCTATTAAAGTGAAGATAGAACGATTAACCGTTGATACCCCTGACTTACCTGTTAAGCAAGAGTCTTCTTCCGATGAAGGCGATAATGTGGCAGATGCTTTGGCATTATCTCCGAAGGATGAAAGCCCAAAAGAAAAAATCCATGCTTGTGACATGTGCGACAAAACTTTTACATTCAGCTCGAATTTACTGAGACACCGTCGAACCCACAGTGATATCAGACCATTCCCGTGTGATGTGTGTGACAAATCTTTTAACTACAGATATGACTTGGGTCGCCACCAAAAAACTCATACAGGAGAAAAGCCTCATGCATGCAACAAATGTAACAAAAGGTTCCGGTTAAAAGGCCATCTAAGAGTCCATAAATTAATCCACGGGGACAATGAATACCCCTGTAAATACTGCGACAAAACTTTCAGTCAACTGGCCTTCTTGCAATCTCATAAAGACATCCACAAGAAAGAGAAAACATGCAAAGTTTGCAACAAAACATTTAAACAACGGAAGCTTCTACTCTGTCACATGAAAATCCACGCTGAAAACATATATTCCTGCGACCAATGCGACAAATCATTCCCTATTAAAATCAGACTTATTAGACACATGAGTATACACACCGAAGAGAAGAAATTTACTTGTGACAGATGTGCAAAGGCATTCACGACTAGCGGCAGCCTCCGTCAACATATGAGAACTCACAGCGGCTTGCGACCTTACTCCTGCGACCAATGTGAAAAGACCTTCCTAAGAAATTTCGAGCTGAAAATACACTTAAGGGTGCACACTGGGGAAAAACCCTTTAAATGCAACATCTGTGAAAAGTGCTTCAGCCAGAGCAGCTCCTTAAAAGTACATAAAAAAACACATACCGGTGAACGGCCGTTTACATGTGAAATTTGTGGTAAAACATTTGGTGATAAGTATACGATGAGAAAACATAGGGTTTTGCATGGTGGAGCTAGACCGACGGCTTGTGAGCTCTGTGGAAAGATATGCAACTCGAGAAGCAGTTTGTACTATCATATGAAGGCACACAGAGAGGGCCCGGAGGACAAGCCGGCCTGTGATAGATGTTATAAAACATTTAGTAATAGAAGTCATCTTACAAGACATATGAAAATACATTTGCGTGGGTCATTGCAGTGATGGAACGGGTAAAGATAAGATTTGAAAGTTGAGGAGTTTTCAACTTCACCTATTTACATAAAGAAAATGTCTTCTCTGAGATAGTTAGAAGTTTGATACACACACAACGCATTCTGCCGCCAAGCCATTGCTTGCGTGGAGGGTTCTGTTTCATTGCGTCTTCCGTTATATTTCGGCAAGTTGATGCAAGTAGATTGCAGGGACGACGGCAGTCAACGGACAAATTTCCGTCCGTGTATTTGAGATGTGGAATCAATCCGTTTATACAAGCCCCAAGTAGCTTTTGGATCTCCCCCACAACAACGTCAGGCTTCCATTATCGACTTTTGGACGATAACTATTTATTTTTACAGACAAAAAACTGTTTTATTTACACACCTTATGTTTTCTTAAGGTTCCTACAACTTTTTTATTGCTTTTTACCTAATTTATTAAATAGTTATTGTCTTAGCATAGATTAAGGATTATTTGTACATAAAGAATAGGTACTCAACTAAAAGTATAATGTAATATAATACAAATCATGAAATTAGTATCGTTTATTGCAGTTTACCGTAGATTAAGTATATTCTATGGAATCATGTAGTGATAAGTTTAATTTTACTAACTCATATTATACCTGATTTTGAAGATTTTTTTATCTTTTATTGTAGTAGATACCCTGCCCATTTTGTTTACCTATTTATCTACCACAGTTACTTAACAAACTATTATGTCTATTAGGGCAGCTAACACATAACAACCAATGGAACTGTTGGCATGTACGTAAATAATAATGCTGGACAATCCACACAACATCATCCAGCCCCAAGCAAAGCAGAGCTTATGGGTACTAGATGTCTGATATACTTTCCCCCAAATACTCAAACGCATCTCAGACTAACTAACTACTTATATCTGAGATGCGTTTATTTAATTAAGTATTCGGTCATTAATACATTACATTACATAGATAGATGTTTTATAAAGATGTTTGTAAATAAAACATTAAAATAAAATAAAAGAAATATAATACCACTGTACATGTCTTACATAATGTCTCTTTGTAATATTGTCTTCTTGTGTGCAATACATCATTTTTGTATTGTTTTTCATTACTGAGAGTCATGCCCAGAATTAAATAGGTACAACATATTATATATTTGGTTCAACTTCAGATGTACTAGGTTCGGCAGAATTTTTACACTTAGCAGACTTTTTATGTTGTTGCAAATATCTTAACACTTTAAAAGACTTATTACACCGGTCACACACATATGGATTCTCTTCATTATGAATCAACATGTGACGTTTCAAAGTTTCCGCTTTACTATAACTTCTATTACAGATTTCACAACTAAATATCTTTGATAGAGAGTGTATTTTCATGTGTCTAGTCAAACCACTGTCTTGATCGAAGGATCTGCCACAAAGACTGCAAGCGAAAGCCTTTACCTGAGAGTGTATTCTTCGTATATGCTCTTTTAATGCGCATTTGTAGGAAAAGGTCATTGCACATCCGTTACACCCGAATGGCTTTTCATCGGAGTGGAGTTGATAGTGGCTTTTAAGTTGACATTTAAGTAGGAATGTACGTCCACAGATTTCACAAGCGAAGGTTTTTTCCGCATTGTGAATCTTAAGGTGTAAGTTTAAGTTTCCTTTTTGGTTGAATCTTCGTCCGCATATGTCGCACGAAAATGGTCTTTCTCCAGTATGAGTTCTCATGTGGTCTTTTAGATGACTGGACTCTTTAAATTTCTTGCTGCAACGGTCGCAACAATACGGTCTCCAGTCTTTGACAGGTCCATCTGAATGCCTTTGCATATGTTTTTTCAAGTACACTCGATGCAAAAAGTTTTTATTACATAAACTACACGAATATAATTTCTCTTTGTCATGAACCCTCATGTGTATTTTCAAGTTTTTATATTGCATAAATTTTTTATTGCATTTTTCACAGTTGAAGCTTTTTTTCCCAGTTGCTCTTTTCATTTTAAATGGCTTTTTGACTATAATGTCTTCTAGATCATCATCAGTTTTCTCTCCATAGTTTTCATCAGTTGATTCCTCTTTAACAAATAATTCCTCTTTTACAGCGATCTCTTCTTTAACGGTAACAGATGCATCATAAATCATGAAGATTAAACCTTGCGTGTGATCTGCTAGAGTCAAGTTATCTTCATTTTTCAATAAATCCAACGATAAAACAGTATTTGTAGATAAATTATGTGCTGATTTTACGTTTGTGTGTTGAGGTAGACCATTCATTAGTTGAGCATTATACATACCACTTCTGAGAATTAGTTCTGATTTTTGAGCCATATTAGAAAATTTCCTGCATTTCCGTAAAAAGGAATAGCAGATGAAGCAAAGCATGCTTGGCATTCCATCTTCGGGCAGAAGCTGAAACAAGTGAGGCATAGACCAATATTAAACAAGGTAAAAGTTAGTTCACATTACACTTAAAACTTTTCTATGCAATCGTAGAATCTGTACTAGAGATTTCGTAATGATCGGTTGTAAAATACGACCGGTAGAAGAGTACGGGCATACTGACAAAGAGATAAAGAGATTAGAACTATATCGTATCCATTTTGAATGGAGCATAAACGTAAACAACCCGCCCATACTTAACCTAAAATTCACTTTGTTGGCGCGTCCTTTTATACGTAATTTACATTACTTGTCGATTTTACATCCTTCAATAAAAATTGCTTACAATTATATTTGAAACTCGACGCCAAGCAAGTGAGATTTTGTTTTTTGTGTCGTACTTTGTTTACTAACATGCTTCATTCAAAATGGATAAACCATAGGTACTTGTATGCAAAATTTCAGCCCAATCTGTTCAGTAGTTAACAAACATCCATCCATCCAAAATTTTGCATTTATATTATAAGTGTAAAAGTTTGAATATTTATTAACTTTCCTTACCAAAATTCTGAATGTTTTAATCAGAAATTTTAGGACTTGTGACTTAAAACTATAATAACATTATATGCTACTATTATTCGTCCTTAACAAATGTTTGAAGTCATAGGTAGCTAGTTGTGTGGTTATCTCCAGAACAACTGGTTCAGGACTTTTTTTTACGTATGTAGAGAGCCATAGCTATATTATTCATGAATTTCAATAAATTAATCACTTCAGAAAGCAATTGGATAGAAGGAGCCCAATTCCAGTAAATTAATTGCTTCAGCAAGCAAAGTGCTATTTATTTTTATATTAACTTAATTGGATTCCGCCCAGGAAACGTAGCTATGGCCTATATACCTGATTATCTAAATAAAATTTCAGAAAGAAAAGCTAAGCTGCGAATGGTTTTAACTTAAAACCATTATAAAGATAAAGATAAAGATAAAGAATCATTTATTTGCTTAAACATGTGTAAATATAAGATTTTATAAACAGGTATGCAAGTATCAACATGTTTTACCGATTACGGTGTACTTACAAATTTATGAGAAATGGCATGCAAACAGAGACAGAAGCTAAAATAATAATGAAGTTATTAGTTGTATATAATGTCAAAAAATTTAATTAAAATAAAGTTAGTAATAATAAGGGATTCTAATTATAATTCTATATATTTTCATTAAAAAGTTAAAGCTTATCATTTATGAAGTCGTCAGTCTTATAATAACATTTTTGAATTAATAATTTCTTAAATTTATTTTTAAATTCACAGTCATAAGTTGCCGATAGCTCTTTGGTATCTTGTTGTAAATTTTCGGCGCCATTGATACTATGCTCTTATGCAGCAACGCAGTTTTGGATGAAAATAAGCAAAGCCTATCTTCACGTCTGTTTCTTGGCGCTTCGTCTGACATGCGCGGGAACAGGTGGGGGTTATTTCTTACAAACAGAGCCACTTCGAATATATATAGCGACGGAAGTGTTAATATTTTGTGCTCTGTGAATAAAGGTTTACAGCTATCAGTCACGTGTATTCGAAACATGGCTCGCATGCAACGTTTTTGCGCTTTAAAAATAATTTCTTTATCTGTGGAATTCCCCCAAAAAATTATTCCGCATCTCAGTATCGACTCAACTAAGCCGTAATATGCTACAATTAGCGTGTCAATATTGAGGGTTAGGGATAATCTAAATAACGCGTATGCTGAACTACTTATTCTCTTGGTCAAGTATTCAATATGGGTTTTCCATTTTAGTTTGTCATCTATCTGTAAACCTAGAAATCGTATAGAGTCAGCGTTTTTTATCAAATTATTATTATAGATTAAATTAATGTCAGGTTTTGTTTTTAATTGATTAAAGTGCATTATCGACGTTTTTTTTAGGTTTATTTTTAAATTATTGTCAATAAGCCAATTAATAATAGAGGTTAGTGATTGATTAATGTCAGATTCATAATTTTTTATGTCATTACATTTGATTGTGATAGAGCTGTCATCGGCAAATAGTGTCATATGTTGATTTATTTTATTGATTATTAATGGGAGATCGTTTATATATATTATAAAAAGAAGTGGCCCCAGAACACTTCCTTGGGGAACACCATATTGAATTATACGTTCATTAGATTTATAAGTTACATCAGATTTGGTCTTATAGTTGAAACGAGTAATTTCTGTAACTTGTTTCCGATCTCTTAGGTAAGAGGCTATTAAATTTAACACATTTCCTCTAATCCCATACGCTTCTAATTTATTGCATAGAGTACTGTGATCTACGTAGTCGAAGGCTTGCGTCATATCACAAAATATGGTGCAAACGGGAGTTCTTTTATCAACTTGGCAGATAATGTTTTTGAAAAAATCGTATATTGCCATATTAATGGTTTTATTTCGGCGAAAACCCTTCTGCTCACTACACAATATATTGTTTTTTTCCAAATAGTCATTAATTTCATTGTAATAGTACTTCTCAAAAATTTTTGCGAATATGGATATGAGAGCAATTGGTCTGTAGAATTCCATTCGTTCTTTATCTTCTTTTTTAAATATTGGTTTATATCTAAATGTATATCAAGCTATTCATAAAAATGGTAGGTACCTGAGCTACTGCACGCTATCTAGAGTTTTATGGATATTCTGCGGCGATACCATAGTCATAGTAAAACGATTGGTTTGCATAATTCGCCCCTACTCTATTTATTCGGTATGTGAGTGAAGCTGTGAGCAAAAGGTAGTCTATTATTCAGGTATGTATGTTTGGTAATTATTGGGAAAACATTATACAGTATTAAGGTGTCTCCTTACCTTGGCACTTGATAGTTTTTCGTATATTTGCAACAACTGGATATTTTCAATGTAATGCATCCTAACATCTCTAATGAGACAAACTCTGCAAATAAAAGAGTTCATATTTCAGCCTTCTTTTTACTTTAGTTCAGAATGTTTAGATTTCTTATTAGAAATTTAGAAAACGTGAAAACAAACAAACAATACATTCTAAATCCACATTATCACTCGCGTAAGCAAGCAAATCAATCTAAGCCCGTCACTTGACTAACTGCTATTTTCACGTTACGTCAACACAAAATAAAATGTCGGAAAAAAAAACACCGAAAGACCTCATTAATTTGAGAACAGCGCCATCTAGTATCGAATAGAACACGTAAAATAGAGAGAAAAGGAAAGAGGTTTTATATTTGTCTGTCTGTCAATCAGTTGAACGAAACAATGCGATGCCAATAATGTCTGAAAATGTAAATATTAGATACAAATCAATACAAAAATCTTATTTAGTTAGCTCTACTATTACTTCTTGAAGTAATCTATAAACTGACAGCTAAAAGCCTACTCTTATAGGTACAATAAATATGAGTCTGTGTCGAATATGTCTCATTGGAGATGTAAAAATGCACAGTGTAAAAAATTCCAATCTTCTAGTGATGTATGAAAAGCTAGCTAACGCTCAAGTAAGTTACCTAAGTGCGATAATTCTTATACCTACCTACCTAATTCCTACAAATTTAACACCGACCCTCACGAGTTTAGTAGTAATTCTGTTTGATCATAGTTTTAGCCCTATGGCTCTCACAGAACGATAATATCCTGATGACTGTGTTCTAAAGAAGCTCTAAAGGTAACTATTACGTTTAAAAAACCCAAGAGTTAATGTTCCTTTTACCTACCTACCTAATTCCTACAAAATTATCACCAACCCCCCCAAATTTTACAGTAGGTGATTCTATTTGATTATGTAAAGTAAGTAAAGTTTCAGCCCCATGGCTCTGTATTAAAAAAATTGTGAAGGTACCTATTACGATTATAAAACCCAAGAGCTCATGTTCCTTTCTCACTTCTTATTATTTTGGTCCTCTTTCCCCTGCTTTTTGTATGCTCACAGTGCCTTATCCGTAATCACCACACTTTGAAACTGTTGCTTATTAACATGATTAATGAATAATAAAATCTTTTATTCAGAACATATTCACATAAAGGATCTTAACTTCCCAGGAATTCTTACTTTAGTAGCCTTTATCCCTTAAGGATTGCAGGTGACGTGCTGTATACAAACTCATGTATTGCATATGCAACTATGTCGCATCAGCAAGCTAAGATTTCTCAGACTTCAAAACTTTAATCACCATAGACAATTTCTAGTAAAATAATCAAACTCTCATTCGATTTGGAATTAACAAACTCATATCAAATCTGACATCTCAAAATGAGAGTTTGATTTCAAGCCCTCTAAAATTTTTTTAATAAGTCTTAAATTGGTCTGAGGTGTCTTCGGGTCGCGATTACCTGTTGGGTGCTGGCTTAGAATTTGCACCACCTTAACTCTTTCTGTGGGGGTCGTAAGTGGCGACTAGGGGATATCCGGTGGGCGGGCAGTAGCGCCCCCTGCAGAACAATTCTACCATCAAACTGCGATCCTCAACCTGCATGTCCAGCGTGGGGATTATGGGCACTAACCCCCATGAGTAAGACGCCAAAGTGGTGCTTATCAGAGGGAGGCCTGCGTCCAGCAGTGGACCGATACAGACTGTTGAGGTTGAGGTCTTTGGCTCTGGAGCAGTCCTTGTAATACCTGATGGTATAAAAAGTTTGCTGGTGCTCCAGGCCTCTTAATCCCTGAGAAGTTATATAAATTTAATACTAAATTTTGAAACGTTGACAAGGATTTCAAATCCAACCCCACCAAACAACATCACATCACATCACATCACATCACACTAATATTATAAAGCCGAAAGTTTGTATGGATGTATGGATGTATGGATGTTTGTTACTTCTTCACGCCAAAACTACTGGACGGTTCTGGCTGAAATTTTGCATACAGGTAATTCTAATCCTGGAATAAAACATAGGCTACTTTTTATCCCATAAATCTGTTCCCGTGGGATGAAAAAAACTAATTTTTTATAGGAACAAAGCGTGCGAAGCCGCGGGGCGCAGCTAGTAGCCTATAATTTTGTATTTTTCATGTAACATTTTGCTTAGTATTTGATTAACATTTTATTGGATTTTAACTTTATAACTGAACAACATTGCTTATATTTTATTTTAATAAATTCTGAAAGGTTTATAACTCACTAGCTACGCCCCGCGGCTTCGCTCGCGTTGTTCCTATGGAAACGTTAAAAGGCGATTTTTATCCCACGGGGACTGATTTATGGGATAAAAGGTAGCCTATGTTTGATTCCAGGATTAGAATGACTTGTATGCAAAATTTTAGCCTGATCCGTTCAGTAGTTTTGGCGTGAAGAGGTTACAAACATACATATATCTATACAAACTTTCGCATTTATAATATTAGGTGTGATATTATGGACATTGGCAAAATTATATCTATGTCTATAATTGTTGGGTCGGGGGTCTATAAACACCATGTAATAATAAAAAATTAATTACCAGGTCAAATCGACCAAAAGTAATATTAAAGTGTTATGTTTGGTTGTACCAGCATCTTGAAGTAAGTTTGAGAGTAAAAAAGTTCGGGCGCCAGACAACTGGTACTAAAACGTTACCACCATATTTTATAAATTCTAAACCTATATCATGTATCATCATCATCATCATCATGATGATGATGATGATGATGATGATACATAATATAGGTTTAGAATTTATAAAATATGGTGGTAACGTTTTAGTACCAGTTGTCTGGCAGTATATTATGTGAATATTTTATGTTTTGTGCATATAAAAATAAATAAATAAAATAAAAACAACCATTAAAAAATAAAAAATTAACAATGACACTAAGGAAGCTTTACAAACTGTCTGGTAGTGTCAACGCTCAAGTCCTAGATTTCTAAAATAATAAAAATAAAATATACATTCTCTGTTTCAGCTCAACACAGATGAGAAACCTCACACAATTTGCTACATCTGCTATTCGCTACTACAGAAATGTCACAAATTCTCTGAAATGGTGCTCAAATCAGAACAAATCCTATCGAACCTCCTTCTCAATAATACTCCAGCCACGAGAGAAAACATACAACCTTCTTGCTCCAAACACATTCTTAACCTATCAGTATTCACACTGTTCCCTACATCCTTACCAGATGATTATGATGAAGATGATGATGATGATGATGGCTTTGCGGACTCTGAAAATACAGTGATGGAAATAGTTTCCCTAAAAGAAGAATCTATAGCAAAAGAAATCATCAAGCAAGAATCAGTAAAAGAAGAATCAATTAAAAAGGAATCGATAAAAGAGGAACTGCCTTCAGACTCTTCGTCCGACTACACGCAATCCTCTTCAGTGTCCGAATCATCAGAAATATCCGAATACTCTTCCGATAGTAACACAAGCAATGACAAAAAACCACAACCTAAAAGAAAACCGGACTTAAACTGTCCTAAATGCAGTAAAAGTTTTAAAGACTCAAACAAACTGAATTTACATTTAAAATCTCATCCGAGTTCCAAACGATTCCCTTGCAAAATGTGTAAGAAGAACTTTGAACGTGGGACAGACTTAAGGAAGCATTTGCAGACACATTACACAGACGGGAAATCAAACTTAAAAATGTACAGTTGCGATCAATGTTCGAAGAAGTTTATACAACTGAAGAACTTGAGGATTCACATTCTAACTCATTCTGAAGAGAAGCAGTTCCCTTGCACGATCTGTAGGAAGATATTTCCACATATTGCTATATTGAAGAAACATCTACATGTAAGTATATTACTTAATAGAATTAAGGGCATCACACACAACAGCTGTGATGCAGGAACAAAAGTTGTCAATTGGCACACAAGGGACAGGGTCGGATTTACCGATTGGGCCACTCCCGGTATTTATAGAAGTAGGAATAGACTATATGATCTTTATGGTGCTAGAGAAGCTATGTTAAATGATCCTGCGTTTCTTTTGTATTTAACAAACTACTCAAAAACATTTAAAAAAGTCTGTAACACAGCGAAATGCCTGTTTTTGAGGAAAAAAATTGTAAACTCATCTGATAAAATCAAAGCAACATGGAGACTTATAAATAACGAAACTGGTAAATCTAAGTCACGAAAAAGAGAAATAAGGTTAAAAATTAATAATTCAATACTTATACACGATAAAGATATTGCCGATGCTTTTGATTCATTCTTTTCTGATATTCCTAAAGTTGTTACCCGGTCTCTAAACTCCTCACCTTCAATCGCGGTTAAATTATTAGAATCATCTGTAGATAAATGTACCGAGGTTTTTATATTTAGTCATGTAAACGCTAATTATATTGTGAAAACATTTAAGTCTATTAACATCAAAAATACTGAGGATCTTTGGGGTATTTCAACCAAAGTACTGAGTTCTATTATTAAGGAAGTTGCTCCATACTTGGCTTACATTTTCAATAGTTGTGTTGATGCAGGAGTTTTCCCTGATCTCATGAAATATAGTAAACTGGTTCCTCTTTATAAATCTGGAAGCCACACTGATCCGGCCAATTACAGGCCAATTTCAATACTTCCTGCAATGAGTAAAGTTTTTGAAAAAATTATTCTCACACAGTTGTCCTCTCACTTCAACCTCAATAGGTTGTTACATAAAAATCAATTTGGCTTCACCAAGGGTATATCGACAACTGATGCTGGTACAGTTCTATTAAAGCACATATTGGATGCATGGGATAAAGCGAAAAACGCTATTGGTGTATTTTGTGACCTTTCTAAAGCTTTTGATTGCGTTGATCATGGTACATTAATAAATAAACTAAGACATTATGGAATTCAAAACAAGGCACTGGACCTTATGCAATCATATTTATCTGATAGAGTCCAAAAAGTAGATATTGGTAAAGAAAGATCTAGGGGATCAAAAATCGATTTAGGAGTCCCGCAAGGATCAATATTGGGTCCTTTTCTATTTTTAGTATATGTAAATGATCTCCCATTTCTAGCAAAAGATCTCTGTGATATAGTCTTATTTGCTGATGATACTTCATTGATTTTTAAAGTTGACAGAAATAAACATAATTATGACGATGTAAATAATTCTCTTTCACAAATACTAGATTGGTTCACCGCCAATAACCTCTTACTCAATGCTTCAAAAACCAAATGCATAAAATTCATGTTACCAAATGTAAGAGAGCTCCCAACTAAGATAATGCTAAAGGATGAGATTGTTCACCTTGTAGACTCAACTGTTTTCCTAGGGTTACATATTGATTCCTCTCTTCAATGGAGACCGCAAATTGATGCTCTCGCAAAGACTTAGTTCAGCAGCGTATGCGGTTCGAACAATTAGATACATTACCGATGAAGATACAGCTAGGTTAGTTTACTTCAGTTACTTCCATAGTGTTATGTCTTATGGTATTTTGCTTTGGGGACAGGCAGCTGACATCCAGACTATCTTTGTTCTTCAGAAAAGGGCGGTACGCGCTATTTATAAATTAAATCCACGTGACTCGTTGAGGGAATTATTTAAAGAAATAAATATTTTAACAGTAATATCGCAATACATCTATGAAAATCTAATGTATACACACAAAAACAGAGATAACTTTATGAAAAGGTGTGATGTTCACAATAAAAATACAAGAAACAAGAACAAATTACACATCCCATCATATAGATTACGAAAGGTAGGGAAATCATTTGTGGGCAATTGCGTAAGATTCTATAATAAGCTTCCATCTGAAGCAACTGAGCTCCCTATTCGTAAATTTAAACTGTACATAAAACGAAATCTTATCAAGAAAGCCTATTACTCCGTAGATGACTACGTAAATGATGTTAATGCTTGGCCGGATGTCGCCCAGTTCCAAACAGACAATAGTATGTAAGACCAGTTAGACTTAGTTATCCTAAGATTGTATTAGTTGATAAGCGATGGACTTGCTAGTGGTTTCTTTTTCACTTCTTCCGCTAGTGGACAAAAAATTGAAGTGAATTAAAGTCAATTGCACCTTATTTCTTGTTGATAGTAGGTAATAACTATTTATCAAGCTGTTTACATAGTAAAAATTTTACTTGTCTAAGTACTCATTTTGTAAGTCTAAAGAAATAAACGATTTGACTTTGACTTTGACTTTGGTCCCTCAATTCCAACGACTCTTCTCTTTTTGAACAGACTCTAGTACCTCATCTCCCCACATATAAATCGATCAAAGTAAATTTTGATCGCTTTATATGTGAAACTAGCTGCGCCCCGCGGCTTCGCACGCGTTGTTCCTATGGAAACGTTTAAAGGAAATTTCTTCCAATGGCAACTGATTTATGGGATAAATACCTATGTGTCAATTCAGGCCTAGAACTACGTCTGTTCAAAATTTCAGCCGAAGTTCAGTAGTTTTGATGTGAAGAGGTAACAAACATCCTTCCATGCATTCATACATCAAAACTTTCGAATTTATAATATTAGTAATTATGATATTTAGTTTAACAGTTATCTGGTACACATAACACAAGCTCTGCTTAGCTTGGAGCTACAATTTACTTATTTATTCAATATCTTAAGGTTTTCCTTTTGACATTTTATTATTCCGTATTTTTCACATTTTGTTTATTGTACACTAGTTTAAAATTTTATGTTTGTTATTAAATTGTTTTGTTATTTTATTTTTAACATCGTATTGTATTCTACTATGTTAATTTTAGTCGTTTAAATGTACTGTAGTAGAATAAATTATAACGTATGTGTACCTAACTTGAGGAAAATTTCCGACACAACGTAACAATTGTTTGTGAATAAATAAATACAAAAATATAAATACAAAATATTTATTCCAGTAAGCTTAAATTAATTTACAATGGTGGTTTGGAACCCTCTTTTAAGTATAGAGATACCTGTGTTAGATAGAGGGTTCATCTCTTCCGTAATATATAGTTTTACAGTGTGGTGCGTTTTTGAAAAATGTATTCCTGTACCTACATATAGGTAGGTATATTTTAGTACTTCCTGTTTAATTTTGTACCACTCCAGACGGTCGTGACGTAATAAGCCTATGGCCCTCACTGAAAACCAGCGCTGGGTGGACACACTAGTGTTTATCCAGCAGAACGCTGAGTGGAGGCCATATTTGCCTTAGAATGTTCTGCGCACATAACTGAGAGAACGTTTATAGATTTACCAGTAGCATAAGTTTTCCTTTTGTGTGTATTTTCTTTTAAGGTAAATAAAAATATTTTTCTTTCAACTTTCCTTTCTTTTCAGGTCCACAACAACCCCCGACCGTATTGCTGTGATCGCTGCAGCAAAAAATTCAAAGAATCAGCCCAACTAAGAATCCATATGAGAACTCACACCGGAGAGAGGCCATTCGCATGCCCCACATGTGGAAAACGTTTCAACCAGCAAGGAAACTTGAATCTACACCTTAAGATCCACACAGCAGAGAAGAATTTCGCTTGCGAAATGTGCGGGCGCATGTTTCTTCTAAAATGCCAGCTGCAAACTCATTTGCTTCTTCACAGTGGGGAAAAACCGTTTGGCTGTAATCGATGTGCGATGAAATTTACAATGAAGAAGACTCTAGAAGAACACATAAGAAGGATTCATTCTCAAGTAAAGCCATATGCATGCAATCAGTGTGGACGATCTTTCGACCAAGAATGTGGCTTGACCAGACATATGATATGTCATACGTTAGAGAAAATTTACACCTGTAGTATTTGCAATAAGAGCTACAAAACGCCGCATACAATGAAAATGCATATGTTAACGCATAACAAGTATAATCCATATGTTTGCGAGTGGTGTAACAAGGCTTTTAAGATGTTAAGATATTTACAACAACATAAAGAGAGGTGCAAAGCTGGTAATGCTGTTAAAGACAGCTCAGAACAAGCTAAAGTGGCTGAGGTTTTGGTATAGAGAAATAATACTGGACAACGCACACATCTTGGTACTGACAATCGTTGGTTGGACAATATTAGCTCAAAGAATTAGCAAGCTGAAGTGGCAGTGGGCCGGCCATATCTCGCGAAGAACCGACAACCGCTGGGGTAAACGAGTTCTTGAGTGGAGACCGCGACTTGGCAAGCGTAGTGTTGGTCGCTCTCTGGCCAGGTGGGATGACGAGTTGCGAAAGACTTCAGGCAGATGCTGGATGCAACTGAAGACAGGGCGCTATAAGGCGAGTTAGGAGAGCTATGTCCAGCAGTGGACTAGCATAGGCTGATGATGTCGATGAATACTCATTGTATATAATAAACATTTATTTCAGATACATATGAAAAATAAATAATAATGTTGCTATCAATTATTTATAAGAATGCTTAACATCAGACTAGAATCTCTGAAGATTATTCGTTTTAAACTGACAAAATAAAATAAGTAGGTAATTTATTTGTTTTTGTTTTTATTTATACGTTTAATCTAGCCTAATTAAATAGATAAAGGAGAGATAGAGGTAGTAATGTACAAAATGGAGGGGCCCCATTTTGTTTTTAGCCTGTAAAATTTGGATGAATAGGTCTTAAAATTAATATTATCCGTAAAACGATTCAACTGTTATCAGTTTATTCGTTGTCCTGTTTTTATTAATTAAATCCAATTCAAAACAAAAACTTAGTTAGGGGTCGAAAAAACTTTCGTTGCCCTAGCAACGAAAGTCGCTGAACATGAAGTAATTTCAATAATTGCCTGTACGATATTTTTCCACAAATAAATAAATACTTCTAGGTTTCTTAGCAAAACAAAAACGACGGGAAAAAATGTGCTGTATAAATAGCAATATGTGTGCAAAACATCTATTTTTCCAAAAAATAAACCTTTGAGAAAACTTTCACCAATCGTGTATTAAAAACACGTACCTTATTCAAGATAAAAGATTGAAGTAACATTTCCCTAAACATGAAATAACCTTCACAGATTCTGAGATAAATAATGGTACGATTTTGAAGTACAATTTTAAAGTAAATTGCTTTTGGCATACAGTTAAACCATTTTCCAACCGTACGTAACACCAGTGTGAGGGCAGGTGAGTCGGCCGCGGATTTCCTACCACCCTATACAAAACAAAACTTCCACTAGGTAGGTACTATAATGTCTTAAATTGCTGAACACTAATTCAAGAAAGTCCATTCGTGGTTAACGTATTTCGTTGCTGACTTGTTCTCATTCAAAAGTATTATTATTTCAATCCCGAAGTGGTAAAACTTTATACTTTTCAAATTATGTTCTATTGTCCATTAATAATTGACCAGAATTTTTGAAAAGCGGTGTCTGTATTTTGACTTCGTTTTGATGGCGCTGCAATCGTTTCGCGCCTTTTTCCTTTCCGCTTTTCTTGAGGTTTTGGTAGAACGTCCTCATTACTCAGTGTTGCAAGTTTCTTCGCTCTCCGCTTTAATGAGGGAGTTGTAGAGTAATATAGTTGGTCTTTAATTTGGCGTCCATTTTCTTTTTCAGTTTTGAGCTTACAAGTGGGATCTTTGAACACATTGAGATCTGGGTACACGATATCTGAACATGGTACGATGTCGGATCTGAAAAGATGAAATAATATTATTTAATTCGATTTTTATACAGGCTAGTGCCATTTTTATAAATGTAAAATATATATGGCAATATTTTATAAAAAAAAATCAATTAATGCAATATTGCTTAGACGGAGTTTCAGCTTCATCATTATTGGTTAAATGTAAATAAATAATGCTGGACAATCCATTCAGCATCATCTAGCTAGCCCCAAGTTAAGCAATGTCTTAGGCCATAAAAGATACACATATATCATGAAAGCTTGCTCAGTCATCGAGCTATGCTTGAGCAACATTTATGCTTTAGAAAAGCGGACTACTGAGTTACTCAAGCAGAGATTGAAGACTGAGCAAGCTTTCATAATACGGGCCTAAATGTAGTTAACGACAAACATCACCAAACTTTGCTAGATGAAGAGAAGAGAAGAGAACTCATTTGTTTAGGTACCATAGCAGTTTTATGTGCGAAATAATCTCTTTTTATTAATCACGCTTTTGAAAAGTAGGTAAGCCTGTTCAGCATTTTTTGTGTTCCTTACCCAAATCTCGGCAGCAAGAAGACATTCTTCTGAATTTCCGTGACGGAGTCTCCATGTTGGCACAGCAACGCTGCAGTGGTCATCTTGCGTATCTCTCGCAGTTGCTCTGTAAAGGTGGACGTGTATATTATATATACACATACATACATTATATTGTATACATATATTATATTGTATACATATATTTTATTGTATAGTCAGCAAACGTAATGCCTTTCCAGTTTGAAACTATTTGCTTTGCGCTAAGAACAAAAGATATCGACCAAAAACAAAAGATATTTGACGACCTATGTGGCGCGGTGGGCGATGGTCCGCGAAGCAGGAGGTTTCGGGTTCGATTCCCGCCTCGGGACAAATGTGTGTACGATCTGCAGATTGTTCAGGGCGTTCTGGATGATTTCTATGTAAGTATAATAAAATATATCTATCTATGTAGTGTAATGTGTTATGCATATCAGTTATCTAGTACCCATAACACAAGCTCTGTTTTAGCTTGGGGTTAGATAATGCTGTGTGAAATGTCCAACATTATTTATTTATATTTGTTATTGTATTGTTTTATTTGTTGTGGGTCTCATCACCTACCTTTTATTACTTTATCTGTTCGTGACGTCACTATTTCGGGCTCTAACGGAAGACCAGCGCTGGCTAGAACTCTTCCGGGAGCCTAGCAAGCATTTATGCTGAGTATTAGGGCCTTTTTATACGTTGATTTTTAAAAAGGGAAGGTGAGGAAAAAAATAAAATAAAATAAAAAGCCTTTTCATTTCTCGAAATTACATACATTATTTGAACCTATAATTATTAATAATCAACATGCAGTAAACAAAATATAATAATTACTGACAGCTGGGCATAGGCCTTCCCTAATGAGCGCCATAGCACACTATGGGTCAATTGAGCAGTCAGGAGCACTTGTCTAAGTGCTTATTTTTAACCGACTTCAAAAAAGGAAGAGGTTCTCAATTCGACTGTTTTTTTATGTTTGTTACCTCAGAACTTCTGACCGGTTCGATTTTCATGGTTATTTTTTTATATGAAAGCTGGTGGTCCCATTTTAATTTGGT
Source organism: Eupithecia tripunctaria (assembly GCA_955876795.1). Taxonomy (NCBI): domain Eukaryota; kingdom Metazoa; phylum Arthropoda; class Insecta; order Lepidoptera; family Geometridae; genus Eupithecia; species Eupithecia tripunctaria. The sequence continues at coordinate 1,449,004 of OY041628.1, read as the reverse complement.
TCAGTTCTGACACTGGGATCCATGAAAATCAAAATAATTATGTCAGTCTGAAGAAATAAACGATTTGACTCTGGCTCTGACTCTGAGCGTAATAACGAGTATTGTGCCAAAAATCAATACTCAGAAACAATTAAGCTAACTGCAGACTGTTGCAAGCAATCTACAGTTATCCTTATCAACACCATTTTTTATAACAACTTTTATATAACTACATCTTTTAAGATTGTTTTTTGATTCTACTTACTCATAGTTGTAGGATACAACACTATTATACTTATATACTAAGTATACTAATATAAGTACGTGTACTAAGTGTCTTCTGTTGTTTTAATAAATGTATTTCTTTCTTTCTTTTCTTCATTACCTTTACTGAAAGCCTGAGGATGCGTAGTATGCTCGTACCAGAACCGATCAGCACGCCGCCAGCGCCGCAGCTGGTCCGCCATGATGCAGGCCAGCGTTGGAGGGACCAGCACCTCTTCCCCCCTCTCAGCTATGATCCCCGCCATAATGTCGATGTCGTCTACTGATTCGTAGTGGCGGGATAGTGCGTCTACTTGCTGTGGGAATAAGGTTTACATTTCAGATGATATTCATGCGTGTAGCCAAATGGCTACACGCTCATCTTCCTTTTTTAATAAATAAATATTTATTAAAAAAGGAAGATGAGGTACTGGTTTCTCGAAAGTGGCAACCTCAAATTGTGTAAAATTGTGTGCTCCCACCTCAGTCACCGTCTGACCGGCGGCATAACTGTGAGCGTATGTGTTTGCGTGTAGTTGTAACACATTCCAATTTTTGAGTAAGCGCTGGGAGAACGTAACCTATCTTCCCTTTTTAATTAATCAATGGTAGTTATCTACAAAAACGGTAAAAGGTTGACTCATTTATACACACACTACGAATGATTTAAACTATGGTTTATCTATCCAGCATGGAGCATGTCAGTAAATAAACCACGATAGGTACAAATAACAAAAACTCACTTGCTTGGCTTCGAGTTTCAGATATAATTGTAAGCAATTTTTATTGAAGGGAGGATCTAAAATCGACAAGTAATGTAAATTACGTAGGTATAAAAGGACGCGCCAACAAAGTGAATTTTAGGTTAAGTATGGGCGGTTTGTATACGTTTATGCCTCATTCAAAATGAACACGGTATAGACACACACATTTTACGCGAATCACGACCGCCCGTGCCGCCGCCGGTCCGACGACGATGACTGAGGTGGGAGCACACAATTTTACACAATATGAGGTTGCCATTTTCGGGAAACTAGTACCTCATCTTCCCTTTTTAATTAATCAATGTTAACTACCTATCTTTTCGTTTATTTATGCAAAACTGTAATAACTACCTACAGACCGAACAACAACTTAAATTTACTTTTATAAATTGTTAACTCTAAGCTAAATTAATATTCTTATGTAAGTGACTGTCTTTTTTGAGAATAAATATCTTTAAACCTAAACCTTCATACAATATTACTTATTCATGATAAAAACCCACCTCCTGCTCCATCCAACTCCTCAGGTCCTTGAAGCTGGTTGGAACTGGCAATCGGCAGACACGTCGGTAGCTGCTGTACGAGGGAAGACCCAATAGTCTGCCCTTCATGATGTCCGAGGATATGACGTCAGATGCAAACTGCAGTCGGCCCAAGACTCGCTCGCCCATCTGTTTTTGTTATTTCATTTTTACTATGTAATATGCTTCCCGTGTTATTGGTGTAGTGCGTTTAGCTCCCTGGCACCGCTGAAAACCAGCGCTGCTATGATACAATAGTACGATAGCAGCATTATGCTGAGCCGGTGACCTTTTTGTGTTAGACATAATTTAAAATTATGTTATGTTAATTTATCCATGTCACACAAATATTCATTTTCTATTTCTATTTCTATTTTTATGTATACAAACAAAGATCTTATGATGTCATCGATTTTAGTAAAACAAAGAACAAAACTTTTGTTTTAAAAAACTATAAACTGACTTAAATTTTTATAGTTTTTCACGGATCTCATTGTCATAACTGAACCAAATGAAAATGGGACCACACGGGAAGCACCAGCTCTCAAAGAAAATAGAATCATGAAAATCGGACCACCCAGTCAAAAATTCTGAGGTAACAAACATAAAAAAAAACATACAGTCGAATTGAAAACCTCCTCCAAGTCGGTTAAAATGCATTGTTTTCATGTCCTTTCATTTATTTTAGCAAATTTTCGACATTACCAATATCTTTTTCAATACAACATTGAACGTTTAAGGTACGTAAAATTGTCTATTTGGTTGTTTGTTGCCGAGTGGTATCTATTACTACCTATTTGTTTGACTTTAATACTACTTTAATTTAGAATATCTACGTACATACAATAAGTATGTATTAGTATGTGATTTAAATCAAATGTGACGTGTTATTCAAGAAATTTACAGAATAAATGATTATTGATTATCCGCATCAGAAAAGTGTCTACGTTTGTGCAGCTTACATCGGGATCCACGGTTGCATCCGCGGCGGCGCCAGGCTGTCGGAAGGCGCCCTGCGTGAGGCCCGCGAGCGTATTGTTGACGGGCAGAGCGCCCGTGCGCAGAGTAAAGTCTACTATATTCTTCTCGTCGTACAAGACGCCTTTTGGATCGTATAGCCTGAAAATAGTCAGTGTAAAGAACTATACCGTATCCATCCAGCATTTTAAATGTTAGTTAACAAACCACGACACAGATAACATAAACTCACTTGGCGTTGAGTTTCAGATGTAATTGTAAGAAATAATTATTGAATGAAGGATCTCAAATCGACTAGTAAAAGTACCTACGCACCAAAGCATTTATTAATTACAAAGGGAAGATAGGTTACGTTCTCCCAGCGTGTTACAACTACACGCAAACACATACGCTCACAGTTATATTCCCAGTCCTGTGCAATACAAAGAACAACAAATACAGAAAGACGTATCTAAGGCCGAAGTGAGACCGAGACAACAATATTTCACGCGAATCACGAACGCCCGTGCCGCCGCCGCCGCCGGTCCGACGGTGACTGAGGTGGGAGCACACAATTTTACACAATATGAGGTTGCCATTTTCGAGAAACTCATCTTCCCTTTTTAATTAATCAATGCACCAAAGTTAATTTTAGGTTAAGTTGGGCGGTTTGCTTACTAACATTCTACATGTTCGATTGATACGGTATAGCTTATGCACGCTTTTTTTCACAAGTCCATACTGAAGACGTTCTGTCTGTCTGTCTGTTACGTTTCAAGCCTAAACGGCTGAACAGATTTTAATTAAATCTGGCAGGGAGGTATTAACGGTATTACCAACGACGAACATAGGAGAGTTTTATTGTCACACTAGCAGCGGCTCGCGGTTTCATCCGCGTAATTCCCGTTCCCGTGGGAATTCCGGGATAAAATATGTCACTCCTTCAAAAGTAGTTTTTTTAAGCTATTGCATAGCTTCTATCGCGGGCCTTGAGCGCGGGGACCGAATCCAGAAGTTCCGTAACGAAAAAACCTCACGCTCCCCACTCCGACCGGAACAGCGGTGATACTTTTTAGTTTTGCCATCTATCGATGAATAGTAGAACTTTTAATGACTTTTTGAAATATGACGTTGTCTCTTTAGTTCAGCAACTCGCCTCTAGATGGCATTGCAATAGCTTTACCGCGGCAGTCCCCGAGTGCCACACGTCTTTTTTTTTAATTTAATACAAACAAACAAATCTTTCCTCATTTTATTATTAGTAAACAGGTGTTTGGTAAGTACGTTTGCCATAGGAAAACTGGAAGAAGGAGGAACCGAGTGCAATAGCTTGGCCTTTTTAACCCTCAAAAGCCTCCCAAAAAAAACTCGAAAGTTCTTAAAAAAACTAAAAATCCTTCCGCCTAGGAAGGATTTTGAGGTTGAAAAAGCCGCCAAGCATTTGCTTTCACCTACCCCCAGTTTTTTACATGGCAATCGTTGTACCAAACACACTGAATAATATAAATATTAGTTATCTAGTAGGTACCCATAACACAAGCTCTTAGCTTGGGGCTAGATGATGCTCTGTGAATTGTCCAGCATTAAGGTATTTATTCACTTACTTTAGCCGTCCTTCCTGTATAGTGTGGAACCATCTGGTCGCCGTCACGTATTCAATAGACAAGCGTGGTTCCAACATCGGGTCATAGTCATCAACATGACCAGAAGTCTCGAATATTATCTTGTTCTTGATCAGGAAGTCGCGACCTGAATAAATATTATCTATGACATTTATTTGTACATATTAATTTATGTTTAAATATTTAGTAACTGGATGACCGAGCTTCGCTTGGTTTATAAAACACGAATAAAACGACATTTTATAAAAAATTATCCTAGCTAGATTGATTTATTGCCCCCGAAACCCCCAGTATACTAAATTTCATGAAAATCGGAGCAAACTAAAAACTTGCTCGTAGAGAAGACGTCTTATACCTAAGACGAATTTTTAAATTCTGAGCAATATGATAATGAATTGATTATTTAATAATTTTTACTATTGTTATTTTTATTAAAACAATGTGACGTAGGAATAATTCGAAAATTTATATAAAAAAAAATCTTTTTACAAAAAAATGGACGAAGGGTTCCGTACCATTATTTTTATCAACGGTAAAAAAAATCATATCTGTTGCATGGGAGCCCCTTTAAATATTTTATTTATTCTGTTTTATCGGCAACATAAATACATCATCTGTAAACATTTCAACTGTGAAACTAATAACTATCTTATTCAAGAGATACAGCCTGGTGACAGACAGATGGACGGACAGCGGATTCTTAGTAATAGGGTCCCGTTTTACCCTTTGGTTACGGAACCCTAAAAATAAAATTTCCTTACCCATGATCTCAGGCAGAAACTCGTAATAAAATATCTGATTAGAGTACGCGATATTGATCTCTCTCGCGGTGTAATAAAGTCTATCGTCGTCCCAGCATGGGTTGAGGTCACGCAAGCGCCTGGCCAGGTAGTTGTGCTGACGAAACCACCAGATGAACACCAGGTTGATGCCGAACAGGGTGTTGGAGCCGCCAGAAGCTGTGAAAAAAGTAAAATTGTAAAGGAGGTTTTTTTCGCGTGGACTATAAAGCCGGCTTTTGACTATGGGGTGTAATATATTAATATGGTAGGTATTTTGTATATTATGATAAGTCATCCCATAGCCAAAAGCCGGCTTTATGCTGTTGGCCGTAGATGGCCATGAAAGCGTTACCGGCTTGGGTACGCCGGTGGCCCTTGGAAGTTATAACAAGTTCACCAACAATTTATTATGAATGTAAGCGGGATAACTACGAACCTTGTTTGTGGTGGAAGAACACCAACGTTTCATCCCTTAACGAGGGACATCTTCAGGGTGAATGCGGTTCTAGACGCGCGCGTTCCGCATCCCTTCGAGGCTCGAAGTTCGAGCACTGTCATGTGCTCGAAGGGATGCGGAATAATTTTAATTCGATTGGTTGTTTCATTAACTTGTAATTAGGTAAAACAGTTTTGGCGCATAGAAAATTGTGCGGTGCACGTCTCTGCTTTGTTGTACTTCTCAGTTGCGCAAACCATATCTTGTTATCCCGCTGGAAATCCATCTCATGTATCGTTATTGCACACTCTAATAATATACTTACGGCTATCATGGCATCGCGTCTCATTGGGTGGTTCGTTGTTGACGCAGACGGTGTTACCGCTCAGAGGCCATTCCTTACCCCGGATTGTCTGTACAAGAAAATAATAATCTTATTCCTTTAAACGAGCAATTCTTGAATCTCGGAAACGGCTACAACGATGTTCATAAAATTTAGTACCCAGGGGGTTTCGGGGGCAATAAATCGATCTAGCTAGATCGATTTATTGCCCCCGAAACCCCCTGTATACCTAAATACCCCCGGATTCATTTTTAGAAAATGTCGTTTTATTCGTGTTTTCAATAACCTTTCATCAACTTTATGATAGAGATAGATAGAGATACATTTATTGAACAACACTTTATCGTAATTATTGACTCTTCCTGACATCTATTGGCTTGCCTGGTTGCGGCAAGCTAAAGACTGGGCAGTATGGCACTCATTAAGGGAGGCTTATGTCCAGCAGTGGACTAAAATAGATTGATGATAATATTGAATACTGTGTGGATTTTCCTGTCCTCGACTTTAACGTTTCTCCGGCGACCGGCGTCCTCCCCTTAGTACAGGGATGTGATAACCACTAAACCACGAAGTCAAATAACGTAGATATCAAAAATCTCTTGTACGGACTCTAGTGCCCCGTTAGCTCCCGGTTCAAAGAAAACATTGAAGTTTATCAAATCCTATTCAGAGACATAGGTATCTATACTAATATTATAAAGAGAAAAGATTTGATTGTTTGTTTGAATAGGCTCCGAAACTACTGGAGTGACAGGCTAATTTTTTTCCGGAATTCCCATGGGAACTACGCGGGTGAAACCGCCAGGCGCTGCTAGTAATTTTATTAAAATCTTCCTCCATACTAGTCATTATTTTTTTTTGTCTAAGCTGTATGTTTTTTTAAAGTTTTAATGAATTTAATTAAACGTTTACACATACCTCAGCGCGTAACTCCCCTCCTTCCCAAAGTCTTCCCTTAGCCGCGTTGTTCCCTTCATTCCCGTAAACACTGGACAGTTCCAACATCGGAGCTACTGCATTTATCTGCAAGCAAACATGTCACGTTATTATGACGATTTTAGACTTTATTTCCATTGATTTATTAAAAAGGGAAGATAGGTTACGTTCTCCCAGCAGCGCTTACTCAAAAATTGGCATGTGTTACAACTACACGCAAACACATACGCTCACAGTTATATGTCCAGTCCTGTGGCAATACAAAGAACAACAAAGACGAGAAAGACGTACCTAAGACCGAAGTGAGGCCGAGACAACAATATTTCTCGCTAGTAAGACCGACCATGCCGCCGCCGGTCAGACGGTGACTGAGGTGGGAGCACACAATTTTACACAATTTGAGGTTGCCATTTTCCAGAAACTAGTACCTACCTCATCTTCGCTTTTTAATTAATCAATGTTTATTTCTCCACAGTTTCTCCACAGAGCCTACACATTTGCTCCCCTTGGAGTCGAGATTCAAGGTCCGTGGGTTACAGAGACTTTTCGAGGTAAATACTTGAGCAAATCATTAATTATGTAAAAAAATCGCGAAAGTTTAAAAAGTAGTACCAGTAAGCCACCAGGATCCCCTATCTGTATCCCCTGAAGGATCCACCAACGTAAATGACTGGAGCCGAGTAAACACGATATCACGTAACAGCCCTAAGCATGACAGTCTTTGACCTCGACAAAGTGCGCTTGAACGAGTTATAGCTCTAAAAACTCACCCGTACTGATCCATCCAGCAGCATAATTAACTGGAGCCGAGTAAATACGACTCCGCGTAACAGCCCTAAGCGTGACAGTCTTTGACCTCGACAGAGTGCGCTTGAACGAGTTATAGCTCTAAAAAATTACTCGTACTGATCCATCCAGCAGCATAGATTTAAACCGAGTACACACGATTCTGCGGAACCTACGATGAACAAGATATAGCTCCAAAAACTTACCCGTTCGTATCCATCCAGCAGCGTAGACTTGAAGCGAGTTCACACGATTCTGCGTAACCGACCCGAGCGTGACAGTTTCTTTGATCTCAGAAAAAGTGCGCTTGAACAAGATATAGCTCCAAAAACTGACCCGTCCTAATCCATCCACCAGAGCAGATGACTGGACCCGAGTAAACACGATTCAGCGTTATCGACCCGAGCGTGACGGTTTCTTTGATCCGAAAAACAGCGCTAAGAGACGTTATCACTCTATAACTCACCCGTGATGGTGGTTCATCGTTCGCTACACATCCTAGATCCTGGAAGGTGATAGGGGTGGTGAGGTTCAGGCACCGCACCGCGCTGTAGCGGAGGTGCAGGTCATCGTCCCGTACTTCCAGGGGTGCGCAACGCGGGTCGTTGGCCTGGCTGGGCTGGCAGCAGTTTGTTATCACTGCCACGTAGCTTACAGTGTCGTGGACTGACGTAGTGTCACCTGAAAAGAAAGTAGGTACCATTCTTAACCTCAACCTCAAGAACCTATATTGGTTCAGGGCTGGACGCAGGCCTCCCTCTGATAAACGCCTGATCGGCTGTTATGTCATGGGGGGTAGTGCCCATAATTCCCACGCTGGGCATACGGATTGGGGATTGCAGTTTGGTGACAGAATTTTGGCAGGAGGCGCTGCTGCTCGCCTTCCCAATGGATATCCCTTAGTCGCCTCTTAGCACACCCACGGGAAGGGGAATTGGGGTGGTGCAAATTCTAAAAACGCTCTTTAAAACTATTGGGTAATTTACTGTAGATTGCAATTGCAGGAATTACGCAAGTTACCTTATACCCAACCATCCTTGAAACTCCCTCAAGACCACCGACCACCGCAGAATTTTTTAGGACACTAGCTAGCTGTGTGGCAGGACCACGTCAACCTTACCTTGAACTGAGGTGAGCCGAAAAAAATCTCTAGTGTAGAACGTTTTTGTCAACTGAGAATACGATTATTTAGTAGATATACGATATAGTTGGAGTGAGGTTGAGTCAAGGAAACAACTAAGAATATGGGTTAGATTATCAGAAGATATTTGACTCGTATAAAAAATACGAGTCAAATATCTTTTGTCTATTAACAAATGATGAAGAAGTTCAAGTTCCGCGTGACGTCACAACTTGCGACAAACCGTTGGAAGCGATCGTCCAGAAGTGGCAGTTCTGGGTTTAGGTACAATACAAACCTGTGTTGAAGACCGCAATGTTGACCACCATATGCGTGAACCGCTTGCTGGCGACCCTTCCATCTGACATGAGGTCTACCCTCAGTGGTCGAGGTGCTGGTAGCGGCCGACCAGAAGCGGCTGTTCTGGGTTTACCTGGAAAGCCAAAAATTGCTCAACATTTACAGAATTAAAAACTCCTAGACATTAGGCATTGATTAATTAAAAAGGGAAGATGAGGTACTGGTTTCTCGAAAATGGCAACCTCATATTGTGTAAAATTGTGTTGGGAGCACACAATTTTACACAATATGAGGTTGCCTCAGTAACCGTCGGACCGGTGGCACGGGCGGTCGTGATTCGCGTGAAATATTGTTATCTCGGTCTCACCTCGGTCTTAGATACGTCTTTCCGTCTTTGTTCTTCTTTGTATTGCACAGGACTGGAAATACAACTGTGAGCGTATGTGTTTGCGTGTAGTTGTAACACATGCCAATTTTTGAGTAAGCGCTGGGAGAACGTAACATATCTTCTCTTTATAATTAATCAATGACATTAGGTATACGTTTTCCCTTTCTTATATTACCTTTCACCTCTAATTCCTATCACGATACAGATTTTTTAAGTGTACATTTATTGTTTTTATGGAAATAATGCATTTTTGAATTTTGAGATAAATAACAACAAAATCATAATAATTTTCACTTGTTGCGACATCTTTTTCACAATGACGTTGTGCACAAAATTCATCGATCTATTAATGATGCTTTGGGTAAACCCGATAAAACCAATTTATACTACTAAGATATAAGTACCTACGTCATAATTAGCAGGCGTACTAAAATGCGGGACGGAAAACTCTATGGAATTTCATTAGCATTTGGAAATAGCTGAGGTCCTTGAGGCTGTAACATATGCACATGGACCTCTTTCTACCATTCTTAAAGGCCGGAGGCAGCATCCGGCTGGACCCCCTCACGACGAGAACGATAATCCTCATACCTTGATTTTATTCGGAGAGGAAACCGTTACAATAAACTCGTTTGAGGAAACCAGAATTATGTAAGACTCGACGACCTGAGAAGGACGTTATAACCACTAAAACCTCTCAGTTGACCCTTCTCCCGCCATTTTCGACGACCAAAACGGGAACATTTAAACCTACCTCTCTTCCTGCCATATATAATATGACCTGCGAGCCCACCATTCCCACCCCATTCTTCCGTCACCTTTCCTACCCGCTATAGGGACACAGACAGGACAGACACAGTTGAACGCGAAGGCCGACTGCTGTGCCCAAATGGGCTTTTCTGTCGCACCATACTACCAGTTGTGGGTCTTGCTACCTTATAGCTTATCATCATCATCATCAGCCTATATTAGTCTGCTGGACATAGGGCTCCCCTAATGAGCGCCCTGTCTTCAGCTTGACGCATCCAGCATCTGCCTGCAGTCTTTTGCAGAACGTCTCTTTTACCCCATCGGTTGTCGGTTCTTCGCAAGATAAGGCCGGCCCACTGCCACTTCAACTTCCTATTTCTTTGATGTCGATAACTTTGGTTCCCTGTCGGATGTATTCGTTACGAATCCTATCCTTCAGAGAGACTCCGAGCATAGCTCTTTCCATAACTCTCTGAGCGACCTTGAACTGGTGGACCAGCCCTATCGTGAGTGTCCACGTCTCAGCTCCGTAGGTCATGACAGGCGAGTGAAAATTCGTTTAGGAATAGACTGGTCTGCGGGGGATATCAGAATTATGTGGGACTCACCGCCTTGAAAAGGACGTAATACCCACTAAAAAACTCACCGGTGTCTCTCATTCGCCATTTTCGCCGAACCACGGGAACATATAACATCCGCGATCCGACTGGCGTCCCCTTTTCCTCCCATACTTAGCCGGCGAGCCCACCATTCCACACACTCGCCGACTCCATTCTTCCGTCATCTTTCCTACCCTCTATTGGGACACAAACAGTTACATGCGAATGTCGACTGCTGTGCCCAAATGGGCATTGCTCCCCTCATATTATCAGATGTGGGTCTCACATTTATACACGCACACACACTTAATCTCTCACTCACACTTGTTCCAACATATTTTTCTCATTTATTCAAGTCACGCGGGTACAGTGCCGCACACTTAGCTAAGACAAGTGTGCGCATCACTGCCCCGCGTGTCCCACACCTGTGCATGAGTTTAGGTATAGGTCATACCTACCGTTATTAAAGTCTGGGGGCAGCATACGGCTGTAAGGGGTCGGCTGGGCCCCCCGTGGGGGGTACCGCAGGCTGTTACAGCTGAGGTCCATCCGGCGAACAGCATGGGGGTCGCATGTTGGTACTTCTATGGCACACCATCTTGGGAATAAATAAATAATGCTTAATTCAAATTAATAATTTAATTTGCAATGTTTCTTTCGCAGATTTGAAGGCAGCTATAATGATCATTACATTCTTTCATATTTTTTACACGTTGATCAGGTATTTCGCGGCACAACGTAAGCTTTGATCGATGTTCATACTTATAAAAATATACATTAAAGCTGCCGTGTTTAAATTTAATTAAAGCAAGCCCTTCGTTAATTCTGATTGACTCTACCGATCGGTGATGTACAAAACGGCAACAAAGTGAATTTTGGGTTCAGTATGGGCGGTTAGTACACAGACATTTCACTTTCAATTAAGTTAGAATATATTGCTATCATATAATTATTAATTTTTGTTTTAAAAACCATAAACCGACTTCAATTTCATGCATTGTATTGTCAGGACTAGACCAAATTAAAATGGGAGCACGGGAAGCACCAGCCTTTAATTGAGAACCTCCTTTTTTTGAAGTCAGTTAAGAAGTGCTTGCTGCATACCATAATTATGGCTTACATAAAATCCAGTAAACAATATTCACAAACGCGCGTCTCAAATCACTATTTTTTGACAGTGTTTGAGACGTGCAAATACTTTAACGCAACTTTGAGTTTTGTTTGAGTATTCCCACTGTCTATTAAGGTATAACTAAAAAGTCACTCACGGCACCAGACTTAAATTCTTTAGCTCCTCGAACCTCCTCCTCGGGATCCTCACACCAGTATATGTATCATAATAATCACCTTTCACCACACAAATAAATAACAACAAAATCGTTATGATTATCACTTGTCGTGACATCTTTTCCACAGATGGCGTTGTGCACAACTTTGATGATTTAAACTAAATTGAACTCATCGATCTATTGATGACGCTGTGTGAATTGGACAGTATTAATAAAACTTTTGGATCCATCATGGTTATTAATACAAAAGTTATTTACAACGGGATATTTACCATGATTTGAATTTTGAGCTTTTCAATATTTCGGCTCAGTTAGTTATTCCGTGATTATGGCGCATTTCGCAAAAATTGCACGCCTATAATGGGTAAATTACACTGCTACAATATTATTTTAATGTACCCTCTATTTCACATGTAATTATGTAAAAAATATACTCTTACTTTTACATGAAACTGTGCCGAAATATTGGAAAGCTCAAAACTCAAATCATGGTAAATATCCCATTGTAAATAACTTAAGTTGTCCAGCATTATTATTAACAACAACTCCAGTCCTCCCAAATAAAGTCCACGGGTGCACCTAGCTCACCCTTTCCAATCATAGGTCCGTTAGAGGGGAAGCCTAGACTTTTGCTTTTATTAGCTCTTATTATGCCATAATCCCCACTTTGGACTTGCGGGGCACAAACCGATTCTATTAGTTACGTTTAGTTTAAGGGTGCTACAATATGTTTTTACAATTGGTTTTTAGACCGTAAAAAGAACAAACATATAATTTAACTTCACTTCAGTCAACGTAAAAGATTTTTTTTTAAATTTGCCCTCTATTAATTTTAATAAAACTAACGAACTAACTACCTTCTAAGTATTGGTAATGTAAATTTTTATGGACAAATATACCTAGTATTGATTGACTAACCAAACTCGATGTAACTAGAATGTAAATAATTAATCACGACACAAATAACTAGAACTCACTTGCGTGACGTCGAGTTTAAGATATAATTTGTTAGCAATATTTAATGAAGCATCACAAATTGACAAGTGATCTAAATTGCGTATAAAAAACAACGCGAAAAAGACGCGGCAAAAATCAATTAACCAAAATGTTATAAAAGTTGTTGTAATACAATGGAAAGTCACATAATAATGTGTAACTGAGCCCTAATAATTGGGCGTGCAATGTCCTAAAATTAACCATAATAACCAATACGATTCTATAGAAAATAATATATAACTTTCGCAGACAAAGAAAGAAACAATAACAAGGTGAAATCTAGGTTAATTATGGGTTTGTTCATAAACATTCCACATTGAGTTTTGCTACTGTAAAGGTACCAACACAGAGACACTAAAATTAATAAAACTGTAACATTGTATCTCTTAGAGCCGAACTTAAGCCACCAATTTACCTACTAAACTAAACTGTTTTAGTCATATGCAATAGTCATAAGCAATCCAGTGGTGGAGCTATCGTAGGGCCTGGTGGGGCAGTGCGCCTGGGCTCCGGAGGCGTATACTGAAATGCCACTTCAGTACATCTCCCGGCTTCAGTACTTCACCGCCAAGACAAACTCACTGACCTTTTTTGGGCTCTGGGTGCAGTTATAAATATACACATCCCTTTCAGTCACAGAGTCGCCATGAAAGCTTCGCGGGGGTTCTACCTATAGAGACGAAATCCATAATTTATCCTACTAGGGAAAAGTTCAACCCACTGTTGTTTTAGAATTTGCTAAAATTAGAATTTAGGAATGTCAAACAATACATTTCGATTTCTCAATCGTTTTCTAACGATTCCGAAATCCTTATTATAGCTAGTTTTTATGTCAAATAGAATACCTAACTATTCTATATATGAAAAGTTATCGTCTATTTGACATTCGTAAATCCTAATTTTTGGTAATTTTATCTAAGTAATTCATAAACTACAATCGACACCAATATAATTTTAAGCTACGTGAGAGGAGAGTAAGCTACGCACAGAAATCGTAATAACAAGCTAAACTAATAAGGTGAGGTAATAAGGTACCTTATTATAACAAGTTATGTGAAGCTACGCTAGATGGGGCACGGGCCTGATTATTTCTGTATGCACCCTTGCCCACCACCTAGCTACGCCCCTGTATTCACATAGGAGCACAAAGAACACTTGGTCAATGATCGTTAACTGAAATTATAAGATAATCGATTCGTTCAAGAGTGGATTTAATCATTTAATTATTTCGTTAAATACCTACTGTAATGAAAAAACTTGGCCTTGATTAAGAGTAGCGTGTGTAATCATTTAATAAATTCTACCCTACTTAACTAACTTAGCCGGATGATGATAATTTCATACGTGTGGTTATTTTAGCTCAAAGGATTATCAATCTGAAGTGGTATAGTCATTATCACTGCCTAACTATTACGGTTCATAAAATACAGCCCGCTGACAGACAGACAGGAGATTTAGTACCCACCTAATAGGTACACATTTTGAGACCCTTACGCGTACAAAACCCTAACAAAATGCGGCAAAATGAAGACAGGGCGCTGTATAGCTCATTCTAGTACTCATTTTATTTATAGATTTCAATTTTCTTTTTCAATAAAAAGTTTTAATCAAATAATAGAAATAAATTTGAAGGTCCATAACGCTGTTGGGCTTATTCCCAGAGGTCAATGATTCAATTGTTTTTTAATCACATCACCCCACATCATCACATCACACTGTAAAGGTGCAAATTATAAAGGCGAAAGTTTGTATGGATGTATGGATGGATGTTTGTTACTTCTTCACGCCAAAACTACTGGACGGATCTGGCTGAAATTTTATACAGGTAATTCTAATACTGGAATAAAACATAGGCTACTTTTTATCCCGTAAATCTGTTCCCGTGGGATAAAAATCACCTTTTAATGTTTTCATAGGAACAACGCATGCGAAGCCGCGGGGCACAGCTAGTTGTAAATATAAGAATGAAAAATATTTAGTAACAATTCCGCGAAAAACCTTTCTGTGATAAAATCGAACTCGCGCGCCAAGTCCAAGTACGCCGCGCGGAGCTCGAAGTGGCAACATCTCTGGTGGGACTCTGCCGTTGTTGTTTCTCTCAGTGTCAAGATCGAGTGGTGTGGTGTCCTGATGATGTCTCTTGGAGAGACGAAACTAGTTGACGACTTGCTTTGATAAATGTTCTTTCATTTTGTATAATTTTGTATAATTTGTTAGATTTTATCACAGAAGGTTTTTTCGCGGAATTGTTACTAAATATTTTTCATTCTTATATTTATTCCCAGAGGTCAATGATTCAATTGTTTTTTTAATTCCTGACTTTAAATGGGTCCATGAGATTTAACCACAGATATCAGAAACTGTGGATTTAACTGACGTACAGTAAATAAAAACAATACAAGAGAGCATTTCATTAGTTAGTGAGTCTTCATGTCATTAGAGCAAAATAGACTATAAGTTTGAGGGAGATACCTATTATAGCATGCAGGGAATATCATCATCAGCCTATGACAGTCCACTGTTGGCAAAAATCAATAGAAACAATTCGTTGGCTTAAAATAACAAGGTTCTATGTTACAATTTTAGCACTATTGAGGTTATGAATGTAACAAGGTTCTATGTGTCATTCGCTACACTTTTAGCTAAAATATATCACTAGATTATGGCGGTTCTATACTTCACAACATTCAATATTACATAGTCCTATGTTGTATTAAGAAAATAACAAGGTTCTATGTTAAACATAGGACTTTGCTTAGAAAAAAAACATGGACTTGGAAATACCAAAGTCCTATGTTTCACATAGGACTTTGCATAAAGAATAAAACATGGACTTGTAAATAACAAGGTTCTATGCTAACTATATTCTGGATGAAGATATTAACTTAGATGTCATATTTTTTATTTGATGTACCTACCTACATTGATAGCCTGTTTTGGTCCACTGCTGGACGCAGGCCTCCCCCTGATAAGCGCTTTACTGGCTTTTATTTCATGGCGGGTAATGCTCATAATCCCTACGCTCTGCATGCGTTTTGAGGATCGCAGTTCGGTGGTAGAATTGTTCTGCAGCGGGCGGTACTGCCCGCCCCCGATGGATATCCTTTACTCGCCTCCTACGTCACCCGTGGGAAGAGTTGAGGTGGTGAAAATTCTAAGCACCACACACCTTGCACAACACATTGATTTATCTATCCCAATAAATTGTAAAGACGGCTTGGACGCATAAAGATAACAGGACCTTTGTCCCTAATGGTACATTTGGGTATAGGGTAGGTAATTAACACGCAATAGACGGTGAACCTTTGTAACAATTTAGACTATTTAAAACAGTAGGCTTAAACTGGAAGAATAGGCCATAAATACCTACCGTTAGGCGAACGAAAGCTTCGTGAGAACCTTGTCTGGATTGAACAAAAGAACAAGCTTCCAGTTAAAGAAGCAGTATATCGACGAATATTCCGCAATGATTTCAACATTTATTTCCAAAAACCGAAAAAAGATAGATGTGATTTGTGCGAGGAGGTTGAAATAAATGATCGAGAAGGAAATACTTTAACATCAGATCTACAAGAGAAGATAACCAGGCACAAAATGGAAAAGATAGCTGCAAGGGAAAACCGTGACAAAGACAGGAAAGGTACAATTCCAGTAGGTAGTGTGCTTTGATCTAGAGAATGTGTCATCCTGTCCCAAGGCAGAAGTAAGCAATTTTTTCTACAAGAGTAAATATTCTACTTACAACATGACTGGTCATCTTTCGACTAATAAAAAAGTGTACTGTGCCATTTGGAGTGAAAACACTGCTGTGAAGTGGAAATGATATAGCAAGTGCAGTTTATAAAATCTTGGAACAGGTTTTGCTTGAAAACCCCCGTTTCAGGTCAATTATATTATGGAGTGATAGTTGTGTTCCACAGAACCGCAACAGCATCATGAGCTTTGCTTTAAGACAGCTTATGGATAAGTTTCCTACATTGGAACAAATTACCTTAAAATTTTCAACACCTGGACATTCTTGCATTCAAGAAATTGACAATGTACATAGCTGTATAGATCTAATGGGTAATTTTGTTTGAACTAGGGCTTGCAAATATTCGAAATTTTTTGATTCGATTCGATTCGATTCTCGATTAGATTCGATTCGATTCTCGATTCGATTAGATTAGATTCGATTCTCGATTCGATTAGATTAGATTAGATTCTCGATTCTATTCTCGATTCGATTCTCGATTCGATTTTCGATTCGATTCTCGATTCGATTCTCTCGATTCGATTCTCGATTCGATTCTCTCGATTCGATTCTCTCGATTCGATTCTCTCGATTCGATTCTCTCGATTCGATTCTCTCGATTCGATTCGATTCTCGATTCTCTCGATTCGATTCTCGATTATCTCGATTCGATTCTCGATTATCTCGATTATCTCGATTATCTCAGATTATCTCAGATTATCTCAGATTATCTCAGATTATCTCAGATTATCTCAGATTATCTCAGATTATCTCAGATTATCTCAGATTATCTCAGATTATCTCAGATTATCTCAGATTATCTCAGATTATCGAGAGAATCGAGAGAATCGAGAGAATCGAGAGAATCGAGAGAATCGAGAGAATCGAGAGAATCGAGAGAATCGAGATCGAATCGAGAGAATCGAGAGAATCGAGATCGAATCGAGAGAATCGAGATCGAATCGACAGAATCGTGAATCGAATCGAATCTAATCGAATCTGAGATAATCTAATCTAATCTGAGATAATCTGAGATAATCGAGATAATCGAGATAATCGAGATAATAGAGATAATCGAGATAATCGAGATAATCGAGATAATCGAGAATCGAATCGAGATAATCGAGAATCGAATCGAGATAATCGAGATTATCGAGAATCGAATCGAGATAATCGAGAATCGACTCGAGAGAACCGAGAATCGAATCGAGAGAATCGAGATCGAATCGAGAGAATCGAGATCGAATCGTGAGAATCGGGAATCGAATTGAGAGAATCGAGATCGAATCGAGAGAATCGAGATCGAATCGAGAGAATCGAGATCGAATCGTGAGAATCGGGAATCGAATTGAGAGAATCGAGATCGAATCGAGAGAATCGAGATCGAATCGAGAGAATCGAGATCGAATCGAGAGAATCGAGATAATCGAGATAATCGAGATAATCGAGAATCGAATCGAGATAATCGAGAATCGAGATAATCGAGATAATCGAGAATCGAATCGAGAGAATCGAGATAATCGAGATAATCGAGATAATCGAGATAATCGAGATAATCGAGAATCGAATCGAGATAATCGGGAATCGAATTGAGAGAATCGAGATCGAATCGAGAGAATCGAGATCGAATCGAGAGAATCGAAATCGAATCGAGAGAATCGAGATCGAATCGAGAGAATCGAGATCGAATCGAGAGGATCGAGATAATCGAGATAATCGAGATAATCGAGATAATCGAGATAATTTGAGATAATCTGAGATAATCTGAGATAATCTAAGATAATCTGAGATAATCGAGATAATCGAGATAATCGAGATAATCGAGATAATCGAGATAATCGAGATAATCGAGATAATCGAGATAATCGAGATAATCGAGATAAACGAGATAATCGAGATAATCGAGAATCGAATCGAGATAATCGGGAATCGAATTGAGAGAATCGAGATCGAATCGAGAGAATCGAGATCGAATCGAGAGAATCGAAATCGAATCGAGAGAATCGAGATCGAATCGAGAGAATTGAGATCGAATCGAGAGGATCGAGATAATCGAGATAATCGAGATATTCGAGATAATCTGAGATAATCTGAGATAATGTGAGATAATCTGAGATAATCTGAGATAATCTGAGATAATCGAGATAATCGAGATAATCGTGAGAATCGAGAGAATCGAGAGAATCGAGATAATCGAGAGAATCGAGATAATCGAGAGAATCGAGATAATCGAGAGAATCGAGATAATCGAGAGAATCGAGATAATCGAGAGAATCGAGATAATCGAGATAATCGAGATAATCGAGATAATCGAGATAATCCAGATAATCGAGATAATCGAGAATCGAATCGAGATAATCGAGAGAATCGAGATAATCGAGATAATCGAGATAATCGAGATAATCAAGAGTCGAATCGAGATAATCGAGAATCGAATCGAGAGAATCGAGAATCAAATCGAGAGAATCGAGAATCGAATCGAGATAATCGAGATAATCGAGATAATCGTGAGAATCGAGAGAATCGTGAGAATCGAGATAATCGAGATAATCGAGATAATCGAGATAATCGAGATAAACGAGATAATCGAGATAATCGAGAATCGAATCGAGATAATCGGGAATCGAATTGAGAGAATCGAGATCGAATCGAGAGAATCGAGATCGAATCGAGAGAATCGAAATCGAATCGAGAGAATCGAGATCGAATCGAGAGAATTGAGATCGAATCGAGAGAATCGAGATCGAATCGAGAGAATCGAAATCGAATCGAGAGAATCGAGATCGAATCGAGAGAATTGAGATCGAATCGAGAGGATCGAGATAATCGAGATAATCGAGATAATCGAGATAATCTGAGATAATCTGAGATAATCTGAGATAATCTGAGATAATCTGAGATAATCTGAGATAATCGAGATAATCGAGATAATCGAGATAATCGAGAGAATCGAGATAATCGAGATAATCGAGATAATCGAGAATCGAATCGAGATAATCGAGAGAATCGAGATAATCGAGATAATCGAGATAATCGAGAATCGAATCGAGATAATCGAGATCGAATCGAGGGAATCGAGATCGAATCGAGAGGATCGAGATAATCGAGATAATTGAGATAATCGAGATAATCTGAGATAATCTGAGATAATCTGAGATAATCTGAGATAATCTGAGATAATCTGAGATAATCGAGATAATCGAGATAATCGAGATAATCGTGAGTATCGAGAGAATCGAGAGAATCGAGATAATCGAGAGAATCGAGATAATCGAGATAATCTGAGATAATCTGAGATAATCTGAGATAATCGAGATAATCGAGATAATCGAGATAATCGTGAGAATCGAGAGAATCGAGAGAATCGAGATAATCGAGATAATCGAGAATCGAATCGAGATAATCGAGATAATCGAGATAATCGAGATAATCGAGATAATCGAGATAATCGTGAGAATTGAGATAATCGAGATAATCGAGAATCGAATCGAAATAATCGAGAATCGAATCGAGAGAATCGAGAATCGAATCGAGAGAATCGAGAATCGAATCGAGAGAATTGAGATCGAATCTAGAGAATCGAGATCGAATCGAGATCGAATCGAGAGAATCAAGATCGAATCAAGATAATCGAGATAATCGAGAATCGAATCGAGATAATCGAGAATCGAATCGAGATAAACGAGAGAATCGAGATAATCGAGATAATCGAGATAATCGAGATAATCGAGATAATCGAGATAATCGAGATAATCGAGATAATCGAGAATCGAATCGAGATAATCGAGAGAATCGAGATAATCGAGAGAATCGAGAGAATCGAGATAATCGAGATAATCGAGATAATCGAGAGAATCGAAATATAATATAGGAAGGGAAACTTGTGTCGAAAACGTGAAAACAACTGTTTTAAAGGGTTTAAAAAGGCCAAGACTTAAACTGTGCTCCACTGCCGCTCCAAATTAAGAAATGAAAAATATTACGATGATATTAGTTTATTACCTAATTTGTGCAATAATTATATAATTAAAAAAGCTGTACACAGGGTGGGTTACGAGTATATTTAGAATACCTTATTTGTTTAACCGACTACAAAAGAAGGAGAAGTTTCTCAATTCGACTTTTTTTTCTGTTACGTTAGAACTTTGAACTTTTGGTGCTTCCCGTATGGTCCCATTTTAATTTGGTTCAATTCTGACAATGGAAACCATTAAAACTATAAAAAATTAGGTTTGTTTAATATTTTTTAAACTCAATAATTATTTTGTAATGTCACACTTCTTTTTACACCTTGGTATACTATTCAATAATGTTGTCATTATCTACTGGTATCTCAATCCTATGCAGTCCAATTTCGTTGGCTTTAATATTGTCGTTAAAACGCTGTATAGGTTTTTCTTTTTTTTCATCATTACTTTTAGGTTTTTCTTTAGAGAGGTTTAGGCTTATGTTTAGTTTTTTCTTGATTCCGGCTTCAGAATATTCATAATCTGTGAGGAAAGGTGCTTCTTCTCTCTCTTTATCTTCATTGACAATGACATTTTTCCTATCGCTTATATTACTTTTTCCTATATCTGTAATGTTGAGATTATCTCTTGTAACTTCAGTGTTTGGTATTTTGGAACTTATCGTATTCTTCGATTGAATGTATTCTGGGCCTATTATTATGTGATAACTAGCTGTAGTTCCTGTGGTTGTAATATTCTTAACTTTTATATCAAATTTATCTTTAACACCATCTGTATACCATGGGTTACGCAAATAAATATGTGAATCATGGTTTGATGAATCTGCCCTGGATTCAACTTTCTTTTCAGTTGTTTCTTTTTCAATTTCGTTAATATCGTCATTTCTAGGCGTATCATCTGCTTTTCTTCCAATTTCTTCCATTTGTTTTTCCAAATTATTTATTCTTGTTATATAGTGTTTTCTTATTATTTCTGCTGACGTTTTATGACTCTTATGGTCGCTTTCTTTGTCTACTTCTGAATCGTTTTCGTTTATCATTGTGCGTCGATAATGTTCATCTTCGATTGACATGCCTTCATCGGAAAGTGAGTAAATGCTTAGTTTCATCGTAGGCTTCTTAAATTGTTTTCTCTTGGTGTTTACTGTTTTTTTGTTTTTGTGAGGCGGTTTCGTTTCTAAATCTTGGTCCGAGTGCCTGAAAATAAAGATTGAATTACATAAGATAGTTTTAATTCATACTAGTATGGTATTATGCGGAAGTAATTCTGTCTGTATGTCAGTTACATGTTTATAGTTTTTTTTACGAGCGATTTCTTCTTCTTCGTGATACATCGTCGGCCGCATCTTCGCTTTCCATCATGCGAGATTGCGGTCAAACGAAGGTCTATCTCTGATAAAAAAAAAAAAAAAAAAAAAAAAAAATTATCCTATGAGAATACATAGCAAAAAAAATTTCATCAGCGCATCTATTTTCATCAAAGTAGATCCCGATAGAAGGTAGATTTAGTTCTACTCATAAAAAAATATATACCATAGGTACCTCTTTTCATCGAACTTTTTTAAGATGTTGATAAAAACATCATGTAACCCTGTTTCTTTGAGGCTGTTGAACTGACTGACTGTTTCTTCTAGACTAACTGTTTCTTCGGGACGTCTCAATAAACTTTCACTTTTGAAATTATTGCGCGTTTCATCTTTCACTACTGTGCCTGCCAAACTCTCTGTTTTAGTTACGTTCGCATTAAACTTTTGATGTTTGTTTTTTTTCTTTTCCACTCGTATGTCATCGTCTTCTTCATTTTGCGTATATTTCACAATAGTTTTCTTTTTATGTTGTTTGTTTTTTTTCTTTTTTTCTTTTCTTTCTTTCTTCTCAAATCTATGCGGTTTGAGTTCTGCATTTTTTGTTGGGAAAAGAAAATCATTATACCGTCCATTTGTCTTATTTGATGAACGTTCTTCATATAAAGGCTTTAATTTATGTTTCTTTGTTGTAAGCTCTTGATCAATTTGTTTTATTGTGTTTTTTACAGGACGTTGGGTTGTAAAATTTATTGTTTTGTCGATGTCATAATGTTTATTGATTTTTATATGACTGTTATCTTCATTTGACATTGAACTGTGCACTTCACTTTTATCTTCTTTAGAGTTAGAGTAAGTTTGAGCTTCATCTGCTATTTTATTAACAAAATCGTTCTCGATATGCTCATCAGTTTGTTTCTGTTTCGAATTTTCGATGTGAATCCAGTTATTTTTTATATTCTTCTTTATATCTTTTCTGACGTTTTGATTGAGTTTTGAAAAATAATCGAATAATACTGATCTGATTCCATCCCTTGTCATTTCTATCAAATTCATATTCGATCTTTTAGATTTGTACCTGTAGTTATCTAGATTTTGAAGAATGTTCATAAATGTTTTGCTAGATTCAAACCTGTATAAAGAGTTTATGTAATCCAGGAATTGTCTGTGGTTAGAAATTAATTTAGCATTGCCTATTACGTTAACAACTTTGTATAGTTTTTTTCTTAACGTCTTCGCTTTCTTTTTCTTCAAGTCGTCTAGATTTCTAGCTACGATTTGCCTTACGTTTTCATCTTCTACCAACTCATAGAATTTGCATCCTTTGTAATGATATTTTCTTATTTCATCGTCCAGAATAGAAAATGCATATTCTAAATCATCATCATCATACGATAGAAGTATATCAACAGCAGCTAAGATGAATTCTGTGAACTGTATCTGCTTGATGTTGTTATTATAATTCTTGTTTAGACTTCTTCGGCCATTTTCTGGGCTGAGGGCTATTTTAACTTTCTTCAGAACCTTTTGTATATTTCCTATGAACTTCACGTCTGCATCCTTGTCTTTGTCGTTGAATTCTAAGATTGTTTCTAGTTGTACATTCACAGCCTTTGGATTTGTTGCAGATTCAGTGTGTGCTGAAATGTTAACAAAATAAACTCTCTCTCTCTCTATCTGGTCTTTCTTGAATCCGACAAGGTAAATGTAGGTACGCAAATGTTATTACACATAATAATTAATTCCAGTACTTAGTAGGAATATAGTAATTTAATGGCATTTATTTAATTGGAACACTTGAATGACGCATGATTCTTGACATTTTATATTTACCATTGACATTATCATAATCTTTAATTTTTTATAATTTTCCATTCATTTTAATTTTATTTCTGACATAATAATTATTATAGACCTACTTAACGCTGACGACATAATATATATTTCTTTTCCTCTGTATCGCAACATACTAGAAAAAATATATGAGATAATGGTGTCTATTCAGATTTTGCCAAAACTAGACTAGAGTCCGCGCCACGACTCAAGTCTTGCGGCAAAAGAGGTACAACTACATAATAGGGTTTATGCATGTGATTTCAAAATGGCTAAAAATATTGATATAGAAACATATCTACATATTTATTTTTGCATTTTGAGATGTTTTTATTGTAGAATTTAACCATTGAAAAATTGATATTTTAAATCTCAATCGCAAAATTTCAAAACACTACGCCATTGACTAGGGCGGACGTGACATCACTGTGCACATTTTTTCTTTTTTTATTCTGCTTGCTGCACCATGATTTGACACTATTCTGCCCACTTGACATTTCGTATTGTCGATTATTTTCAGTTTTTTCGGAAAACCTCTTTCCTGAGATGATCACTACCGAGGTCGTCACCAAAGGTTTTAATCAAGTGTGTACGTCGACGTCACATAAACATGGCGCCAATATGGCAGCGTTTTTATCACCCGAAAATGATTGTAGTTTTGATTTGTTTTTTTTACCTTGTTAATGCGAAATTCAGTGAGCGTCTTATCATTCCTCGGTTAAATAATGACCTAAAGAATCGATTAAAACAATAAAAAAAATCGATGCATATACCCTATTCCGATCACGATCGTGAAATAATGGATACCTACGAGCGATTTTGACCCGTGAAATGTCCGGAATAAGACCTTTTAGACCGAGAAGAGCATAATATTTACTATAGTTCAGCGATAGCAGCGCCGCGTCTATAGGACTTGAGTGGTGGCGCGGACTCCAAACTAATCTGACAGGAATAAAAAAATGATGCCATCCTTCTTGTTTTCATCTTTATGACAGGGACAGCGACATTTTGTTTACGCATAACAACTCCAACCCAGAATGTTGAAACGCCCTTACAGGATCCATGTAGTTTCTATTTCTACCTAAAAATTGTCAACAACTTTTAATGGACATGCATGCAATAAATAAATAAATAAAGGTACTAGCCTGACTAACCCTATGCTAAACACCTATTTTCTTTTATATTTGTTTCCTCTGTACCTACAATTAAGATTTGTTACTTATAAGTTATGTTGTTTTGACAAAAGTTGGAGAAGTCACTGGCTCCAGAAACGCTGTTTTTAAACTAGTTTAGAAGCCTATGAACTCATTACTGTCTTTTACACTAGTTATTATGTCAATAAATATCATTAGACGTTACTTAACTTTTTACTATATTTATTATTATTATTA
The DNA here is from genome assembly GCA_955876795.1 of Eupithecia tripunctaria. Lineage (NCBI taxonomy): Eukaryota > Metazoa > Arthropoda > Insecta > Lepidoptera > Geometridae > Eupithecia > Eupithecia tripunctaria. The sequence continues at coordinate 1,423,944 of OY041628.1, read as the reverse complement.
CCTATCTAACTAATCTAATATGACCAGCAGAGGTATTTTAATTCGTTCGATTCGATTCCGACGGATCTTTAGAACTATTTTGATGAGAATGTCATGTTTTCGAATAGTTAAATATAGGAGCGTCAAAGAGTCAGAGTCAAATCGTTTATTTCTTTAGACTTACATAATAAGCACTTAGACAAGTCAAATTTTTACTATATATACAGCTTGATAAATAGTTATTACTATCAAACAAGAAATGGTCAAAAAAGAAGGTGCAATTGACTCTAATTCACTTCAATTTTTTGCCCACTAGCGGAAGAAGTGAAAAAGAAACCACTAGCAAGTTTATCGCTTATCAACTAATACAATCTTAGCGTATCTAAGTCTAACTGTTCTTACATACTATTGTCGGTGTGGAACTGGGCGACATCCGGCCAAGCATTAACATCATTAACGTAATCATCTAAGGAGTAAATAGGCTTTCTTGATAAGATTTCGTAAGCGTAAGTTTAGTTCTTCGTCAAAAGTTTCCGTTATCGAATCCGACGAATTAAAATATCCCTGCAGATCGGAATAGAACTGACGAAAACGAATCTTATGAATTAATATACCCCTTGCAGATGGTCCGATCGGTAGGACAAAGGCAGTAGGACCACGTGGCCAGAGGGTTCAAAACGAAGTTTTTGATTCGTTTTTCGTGTACACGCTAATCTCATTTAGTTGGTTTTATAACAATAACAAAACTTCCATTTTTCTTTTGCGGTTTTCAGTTTCGCTTACCTATTAATTTCAGAATGTATAAATAAATAAATATTCTCATTTTTTCAATTCTTCGGCCACTTCAGTTAAAGGAACTTCATTTTTAAAATATCTTACATGTTATAAACATAAAAGTTTTATTTGCTATCGGTACCTACTCAAATATTTATTACTATAATTTAGTTTAACAACTATATTCGAGTTCAAGTTGGGTAGAATGTATTTAAAATGATTTTTATTTTATTTTTGCACGTTACGGACGTTTTTACGATGTTACGTAAGTTTTTTTAGAAAAAGTACCAAGTAACTTTTTTTTACCAAATTGATGCAAACATCTTTATTGACAAAGAAAATTTCAATCAAATAATAGAAATAAATTAAAACTAGTATATAAAATGGAAACAATTGAGCATATTGCAGATTGTTGCAAACAATCTACTTACATCTACAGTCGGAAGCGTACCTAAGACGCTGACCTGACTGTATAGAAGAAAATTACAATCTGCAGAAATTTGTTCAGGGCGTTCTGGGCGTTCTATGTTTAATAAAAAAAAAATTGTGTATTGTATTGTATTAATTATGTATATCAGTTATTCAATTCAATTCAATTCAATTCGTTTATTAAAAACCAGACCTAACATTACAGAGTTCTCCAATGTGTTACGTCTAGGATCGTGTCTAGGACACCTAGGTACTTGCTAGGTAAATCTATATAAATATCATCTAAAAACTTAAACAACAGTATTTAAACAACATGTCTCTACTTAAATTTAAATCATAGATAGTTATCTAGTAGGTACCCTTAACACAAGCTCTGCTAGACTGCTAGTGATGTTGTATGTGATATATCTAATTCGATATTTTTAGCCGATATAAGTTGATCCGATATATCGATACAAAATACCCAAAGCCACAATAGTGAGTATCTAAACGATATTTTTGCATTTTTTATTTATTAACGTCAATCAATAAATAAATAATTTACTAGCTTTAAAAACCGTAGGTAAATCATTGATTTAAAAAGGGTAGATAGGTTACGTTCTCCCAGAGCTTACTCAAAAATTGGCATGTGTTACAACTACACGCAAACACATACGCTCACAGTTATATTTCTAGTCCTGTGCAATACAAAGAAGAACAAAGACGGAAAGACGTATCTAGGACCGAACTGAGACTGAGACAACAATATTTCACGCGAATCACGACCGCCCGTGCCGCCGGTCAGCCGGTGACTGATGTGGGAGAACACAATTTTACACAATTTGAGGTTGCCACTTTCGAGCAACCAGTGCCTCATCTTCGTTTTTAATAAATCAATGAGGTAAATGATTCGTTCATAAATGCGCAATTTAAACATTGGCAACTAGAATTGTGAAACGGAAAACACATGTCTTGTAATGGCGATAATTTCAGAGATAATTAAATAGTAATTGTACAGTGATTTTAAATTGTTTAAGCTCAAGGGCTTAAAGTCGATTTTTATGCCCCACTACACTATAATTACACACCTTTTGAGTAATAGATTTCGCTTTTGTCTAAGTGCTTATTTTGTAAGTCTAAAGAAATAAACCATTTGACTCTGACTCTGACTCAGAAGTGAAGTGAAAAAACATAAACATTTAAGTTTCTAATATTTTCTAACTAGCCGCGGGGCGCAGGCACCATTGATTTAAAAAGGGAAGATCGGTTACGTTCTCCCAGCGCTTACTCAAAAATTGGCATGTGTTACAACTGCACGCAAACACATACGCTCACAGTTATATTTCCAGTCCTGTGCAATACACAAAGAAGAACAAAGACGGAAAGACGTATCTAGGACCGAAGTGAGACTGAGACAACAATATTTCACGCGAATCACGACCGCCCGTGCCGCCGGTCAGACGGTGACTGATGTGGGAGAACACAATTTTACACAATTTGAGGTTGCCACTTTCGAGCAACCAGTGCCTCATCTTCGTTTTTAATAAATCAATGCTTCGCTCGCGTTGTTCCTACGGAAACGTCTTAAGGTGATTTTCATCCCACATTAAAAATATGTTAGTTTTTTTTAAGATTTTCATACATTAAAATAATGCATATTTGTTTAAAACATTTTAATTGATAATACTTAGCCAGCCCTTAAGTAATAATTATTTAAAATGACAAACTTCTCTGAAAGTTTGACTGATAATAACAATATTTTTTTCTTGATATATTGTGGTCAATATTGAAATTTTTATGAAGATCGATACATCGATATTTTTCGTCACTTCTGTCTGACATCCTTTCTACTGTGCTTAGCTTGCGGCTAGATAATTATTTATTTATTTACTCGAATAAAATCAAAAATGACTCGACCGATTTCAAAAACGTTACGCGAAACTACTAGCCATGACGCCTTCGGCCGCGTATGATACCAGAGTTTGGTAACCAGTATCATACGAAGAAAAAATGATCGTCATAGGATACTGGTGTCCAATGAAGACGATTTTTTACTTTTCTGATTCCGAGTATCAACTCAGGAAAATATCAAATAATTACAAGGGAGTACTTAACATTTCCTCGCATGTAACTGATAAGCATGCCATGTGCATTGATATAATCACCTCTTTTGATATCAATGCACTGGCACTTTAGATAACTGAAGTTTTTTTAACAATTGTTGTCAATGTCAGTGTATTAGAATAACAAGTAAGTAATTATTCATTTCATGATTTTAATATAGGACATTATATTATACTCTTTATATACTCTTGATTTTAATCTACAACGAATTAATTTCCGCGTTGCCTGTTATCCAAATGAGTAAAGAAATTGAATTTATCTCTATATTACTGTTGACTTCGAGTTGGCTCCAATTAAAGCCGTCCGAAAAGTTTTCCCCAACATTGATATTAAGGGATGTTATTATCATCTGAATAGGTGTTTATTTAGAAAAGCTAAATCGTTGAAATTAACCACAAGGGTAAAAAAAGGCATTTAGCCAGGTGTGCTGGCCTTGCACGTTTACCCAAAGCCTATTTTCAAAAGGGTTATGAGTATGTTATGTCGAAGAGTCCATCTGGAGAAGAGATAGAAAACTTTAGCAAATATTTCAATAAACAATGGATGGCAAAAATTGATTTTGAAAAAATTTGCTGTTGATCAACATCTAAAATACGTACCACCAATAACATAGAAGGTTGGCACAGTCGCCTTAACAGATATATTGGACGTAAAAAACCGTCATTGGCGGCACTTTTGGATATTTTAAGAAAAGAAACCACCTTAATGGATATATATAAGAAAAAAACTAAACTAAGCAGAGAGTTTAAATAAATTGATGAAGAAATAAATGACGCCATAACTCAGCTAAATGAAAACGAAATTAGTGTTGGACATTGTATCGAAATCATTTCGCCATTTTATTCCAATAGGTTGTAGCTTGGTAATAAACGATTCACAGTTTAACTATTTCCTTGTTTTCTTGTATATTTTAAAAAAAGCGAGGGTTTTACAATAAGCGTAGAGACATAATGCGATCCAATGGCTTTTACTCGGATGAAAGAAGAAAATAATATAACCAGAAGTGGATAATGACATAACCAGTTAGGGTTCTCATCAACCTTATTGTTCTCATCAACCATAGTGATGAGTTGGGAACTAACCTTGCTTAACACAGTTGGTTTCATAGGCAGAATATTTCATTCCTTACCTGATACTGGTTACCAAAAATATGAAAGGTATCAGAAAAGTAAAAAATCGTCTTCATTGGACACCGGTATCCTATGACGATCATTTTTTCTTCGTATGATACTGGTTACCAAACTCTGGTATCATACGCGGCCGAAGGCGCCATGACGACCTCTATGGCGCGGTGGGCGAAGGTCCGCCTGCGACGCACGAGGTTGCTGGTTTGATTCCCGCCTCGGGACAAATATGTTTACGATCTGCAGATATTTGTTCAGGGCGTACTGGATGTTTTCTATGTATGATAAAAAATATCTATCTATGTAGTGTATTGTATTATTTATATCAGTTATCTAGTACCTATAACACAATTGTTTATTGCTTATACCAAACCAATTAGTTACTTACCATTAGTTACTTACTTAAGATTAAAACACAAAAATTATATTTACAACAAACCAATTAAAATTAATATCAGTATAATATTAAGCATTAAAAAATCAAACAGTTCATCATATAAATTAATTAAAAGAATTAAAATGATATTAGCTACACAAACCACCACCCCACAAGCTCCGCTTAGCTTGGGGCTAGATAATGCTGTGTGAATTGTCCAGCATCATTTATTTAATTATTATTATTATAATATCTTCATGATTTTAATCGACAAAAGATATAGTAGATAGTCCATTAGTTAGATAGATAATCTAACTAATGGACTAATCAAACTGACGGATTATGTAATTCGTTTTTTATTGACACTCGTCTACTGCGTTATACTGGGTGTCTCAAAAGAAAGTTCACATTTGTTATGGTTATTGCGTAAACCCAACTATTCTGAGGGGCGCGGGGGGTGTGTTAATCGGTTGCCTGGCTCTTGGGAACTTAGTCGCTATGAAGCGTTTCTTCGGAGCGGACCGTGCGTTAATCGTACGCGAGTTTTACAAAAACGCTAATTCGGCGATTGTAGCGCTTAGAAAATTCTGCAGCATTTGAAATATTTATCACTTGAATGATGCGCCAAGCACTCGACTCATTGTAAAATGGGTCGAGAAGTTTGCAGAGACCGGGTCAACACTGTAAAAACCAAAATCCGGACGTCCAAGATCTTCGAGAACGGTCGATCGGTCGATCAAATCGCATCGATTTGACGCCTATGGATTTTTTCCTGTGGGATTATGTCAAATCCAAAGTTTATGTCAACAAAACGACTTCCCTGGCACAATTACAAGGAAATATCCGTCACGTAATGGCAGCCATCACGGAGAATACCTGTCGAGCCGTCATATGCAATTTTAGTGCTCGATTAAATGAATGCCGTGAACGCAACGGTTTACATTTGGACGATGTCATTTTTTATATTTTAATATGTAATAAACATTTTTTCTATAAGTAATGACTATACTTTATTTTAAATGAATTTTTTAATGTGAACTTTTTTTTAAGACACCTTGTATTATGTTCTTACAGTAGAGCCTCAAGCTACAACAGATCCTCAAAAAGAAGCTACGTTCGCATCGTACGAAGGAGAACCAGTTTTCGCAGAACCCCAACACAACCAGTACGGGGTGAAGGACTTCTGGTGGGAACAGACCACCACTGAGTGGGAGCCGTGGTGGGAAAAGTGAGTTGTTTTATACCACATCATCACCTCAACCTCAACAGCCTGTATCAGTCCACTGCTGGACGCAGGCCTCCCCTTAATAAGCGCCTTATTGGCGTTTATCTCATGGATGGTAATGCCCATAATCCCCACTGGGCATGCGGGCTGGGGATAGCGGTTCAGTGGTAGTATTGTTCTGCAGGGGGCGCTGCTGCCCACCCCCGATAGATATCCCTTAGTCGCATCTTACGATACGACACCCCAAAGAGTTGGAGTGGTGGAAATAAGCCAGCACCACACATCATCATCACCTCGTCCACGTCCATTGCTGAACATACAGGGTGACTGGAACTCAACCCGCCATAGCGAATTCTCAAATAGAGGAGGTCATTTGCTAATTATTGTACCTTACTTTCCCAAACTAAAGTTTTATAGTTTTGGTGATTTATGACAATTTTAAACTTTATTGAGAATTTTCCAAAATTTGACCTTCAAGCATTCGTAACTTTTTTTCCTTCATTAATTTAGATTTTTTTTATTATTTGTTGATAGTCATAAACATTTGTGATTAAAATACGTCGGAACTTCCCTCAAAATAGGATTCCAAAATAAGATATTACGATTAAAAAAAAAAACTTACACAAAAATACTTGACAATCAAATTTATCCATAAATAATAAAAAAAAGTAGTTTGGGAAAGTAAGGTCCAATAATTAGCAAATGACCTCCTCTATTTGAGAATTCGCTATGGCGGGTTGAGTTCCAGTCACCCTGTATATGGCCTGCCCATCACCACTTCAGCCTGCTAAACCTTACCGAACAACGTTGCCCATAATTTTGTAATTTTCTTAAATCTTTCTGATTAATAATTTATCGAAGAATTCACTTCCTTTATCTACCATGCGATGAAACGTTAGTAGATTATGTTACTTGTGTTCCTATGAATGAAATAAATAAAATGAAATGAAATTAAAATGAAATGAAAGTGTTCTATACAGCTCTGATATCCAACGCTTTCATTCTTTACAGGGGGTGAAACTTTGGTGTTCTAAACAGCTCTGATATCCAACGATTCATCTCTTTACGGGGGATGAAACGTTGGTGTTCTTCCAACAAAAATAAGGTTTGTATTTACTCCCCGTTCTCATCTGTACCTATATTCTGTGGTTTCAGGAAGAACTTGACAGTAAAAACATGGTACCCAGAAGAATCCTCCACCAAAAAGAATGTAACTGAGATTTGGACAAAGAAGTTGATAGATAAAACTACGAGAGATGTGAGTACCTAACTAACTACATGTATCTAGGCTAAGACCGCTACAGAATTCCGTTCATGCATTCCCGACCGTATTGTCTAAAACGCATCAAATTATGAGTTATGAAATATACCAAACTAAGTACCTAGTCGTTTTCCGAACAGTAGACCTTGCGTACACTAACCTTTTTAACATTATCGAAATGAGAGAATTCTTTTACTAAACACGAATAATAATAAAATTTGTTTATACCAAATACCCTGATCAGATCTTTACCAATTCTTTATGAGAATTATGATTATATTTTACTTTTCAATTAAAAATATAATCATGCAGATGTCTAAAGGCGGAGATATTCTAAAGCTTTGCTTTTTTGAGAGGGAAGCCTTTAATCAAAAAAATCTTTACTATAAAACATAATAAAAAAAACGTGTGGCACTCGGGGACTGCCGCGGTAAAGCTATTGCAATGCCATCTGGAGGCGAGTTGCTGAACTAAAGAGACAAACGTCATATTTCAAAAAGTCATTAAAAGTTCTACAATTCATCGATAGATGGCAAAACTAAAAAGTATCACCGCTGTTCCGGTCGGAGTGGGGAGCGTGAGGTTTTTTCGTTACGGAATTTCTGGATTCGGTCCCCGCGCTCAAGGCCCGCGATAGAAGCTATGCAATAGCTTAAAAACTGAAGAATCTGTACACGAGATTTCGTAACGTAACGATCGGTTATAAAATACGACCTATAGAGGAGTACAGACATACTGACAAAGAGAAAAAATATCTAGATGAAGCAGACGCCTTTGTTCACTAACATTCACATGGCCAAAATTCTGTGTAGTTTTAAAATGAATAACTGGAGAATTAAAATATGTCTATGTAAAGAATAAGCGCCATCGACTACATTTGGTATAATTGCCATGCAATTTGACAGTCTGCCAGGTTAGGGCCATCATAACCGATAAAAGGTTTGTGCCATATCTAAGACTAGCAGTGTCTCGCGATTTCACCCGCGCAGTTCCCGTTCCCGTGGGAATTCTGGGATAAAATATATGTCACTCCCTGTAAAGTAAGTTTTTTAATGATAAAAGAATTTTTTAAATCGGTCCAGCAGATTCGGAGCACATTCAATACGTAAAAACAAACAAAATATATTGTATCGTAGATAAAGATTACATAACAGATAACATTAACTGTCATACTTAATACATTACGTAGATAAACATCCAGAACACAATGAACAAATATCTGCAGATCGTACACACATTTGCCCCGAGGCGAGAGGTGGCAATCGCCGTATATTCCCTATAGTTTTCTAGATATTAGTTGCTTATCCGTCAAATCAGATTATGTAGTTACGAAAGCCCACTGGCTAATTAGAATTAGGTATTTATTTGACTACTTTCTTTCATTTCAGACCAGGACGGCACATACTTTCCCCGTTTCGGATACAACTGCAGGTAATAAATTAATTCACGGTTCTAAGCAAAGATTTCAATCGTTAAATATGACTTTGACTCCCTCACACCCAAAAACTGTGGCATTTTCGTTGCGATATGTAATAAAAATGAAAGAAAGAAAGAAAATGATTTATTATACACTACACTACGAATAAAATAAAAGACAACTTAGTAACACGAACAAACACAGTGAACAATTATTGGGAAGCTAAAATTAACACAAGTCGATAGGTACCTACCTAAGTATTGGGTTGGTTGGTACTAAGTAGCCCCCTCAGCAGGCAAACGAGCGCGTGTGTGTAGGTTTAACAGGTCCTGACTCAGCTTGTTGCTCTACACAAAACCCTATGGATTATCCATTTTGAATGAAGCATGTTAGTAAAAAAAGTACGACACAAATAACAAAATCTCACTTGCTTGGCGTCGAGTTTCAGATATAATTGTAAGCAAAGTGAATTTTAGGTTAAGTATGGGCGGTTTGTTTACATTTATGCTCCATTCAAAAAATGGATACGATATAGAGAAGGTAATTTGTGAAGGAGCGCTGGTTTCCAGTCAGAACCAGGTAGGATAAGTGTCAGACACGATTTCAGATCCAGCGCACACGAAGACATAATAATGTATGAATACGAACGAAACAAGGTGGCAACACTGGTAACGAAAAACATTTTTTTATAGCAATAAATAATACTAAATGGTAAAGTTTATAAAAGGGATATACTCGTATAAATAATAGTGTTAATTGGTGCATTTCAATAAAATAATTACTTTGTTATGTAATGATCTCAGACCAACAAAAATATTGTTGGTCTGAGGTTATGATATGATTAAGATCTTAACGATTAAGAGTGCGCAATAACGCCGCTACGAGATGAATTTCGAGCGGGATGACAAGATATGGTTTTCTCGTGAGTGAGAAGTACAGAGCAGAGACGTGCACCGAATTTTCTATGCGCCAAAACTGTATTTACCTAATTACAAGTTAATGAAACAACTACTCGAAAAATTAAAATGCATAACTAAAGAAATACTTCTAGGTTTCTTAGAAAAACAAAAAAATGTGCTGTGCTGTTCCTGAGATAAATAGCAAAATGTGTGGAAAATATCTATTTTGCAAAAAAAATAAACTTTAGACAAAACTTTCACCAATCGTGTTTAATTCAAGATAAAAAAGATCGAAGTAACATTTCCCAAAATATGAAGGTGGTAGCTTTCACAGATTCTGAGATAAATTACGATTTTGAAGAACAATTTTGAAGTAAAATACTTATGACACACTCTTAAAAAAATGCCGAAGCACGCACACTAAACGATTAACTAGATAAAGTAAATTAGTATCGATAAAATTAATTTTATGCTCAATAAAATTAGTTTTATTGAGCAATCACTTATCTATCACACGAACTTACGTGAACAAGCACACCACTAAAACACAGAATTAAATAATAAATAAATAAATAAATAATGCTGGACAATTCACACAGCATTATCTAGCCCCAAGCTAAGCAGAGCTTGTGTTATGGGTACTAGATAACTGATATACTTAATACAATACACTACATAGATAGATATTTTTTATTATACATAGAAAACATCCAGAACGCCCTGAACAAATATCTGCAGATCGTACACACATTTGTCCCGAGGCGGGAATCGAACCCGCAACCTCCAGCGTCGCAGGCGGACCTTCGCCCACCGCGCCACAGAGGTCGTAATTTCACTTATTCCAAATGACAATGACAAGTTTGTGAGTTCACAAACTTCGCTTGGCAATTCATCATTGATGATTCTTTTTTATTTGAAAGCTGGTGCTTCTAGTGCGGTCCCTATTCAAATTGATCAAGTTCTGACAATCTTATCTATGATAAAACCGTATAATTAAACTCGGTTTATAGTTTTTTAAAACAAACTCAACCACATAATCTTCTTACTCTTCCATATTTTTAAGTTCTTTATATTTCTATAGATTTTAATTGTGTCTAGTAAATTTTGCTATTTATTTGAACAACATGTAGATACAAAAACTCGCGAACTTTAATGGAGAGTAATATTTTCTGAGACGTTGGCCACGCCTACTGCTGATCCAATGTTCTTAACAGACAAATCAAGAAGTTGGTGTATTTATCTGTTCATAATAATTATCATCATCATCAGTTACTGCCACAGTCCATTGATGGACCTAGGCCTTCCCTAACGATTATTTTATTCAATCCATATTTACGAAAACACATGAATTTGATAAAGTGTAATATTTTCAGAGACGTTGGCCACGCCTACTGCTGATCCAATGTTCTTTACAGAAAAATCAAGAGGTTGGTGTATTTATCTGTTCCTGTCGGAAAATTACGCCGTTACTTTCTTTGGCTTGTAGCGGAATTAAGGCTAAGACAGGGGCCTTTTTAACCGACCAAAAAAAGGAGGAGGTTCTCAATTCGACTGTTTTGAGGGTTCCGTAATTCATAAGAAAAAACGGAACCCTTATAGGATTATAGAATTTTGGAATGGGTGATTTGATTTTGTTTTTTTTTATTTGATAGCTGGTGCTTTCCGTGTAGACCCATGTCAAATTGGTCCAGTTCTGACAATCTTATCCATGATAAAACCATATAATTGCCATATAAACTCTTCCATATTTTTAAGTTCTTTATATCTATTATAATCATCAATATATTTTAATTATGTTTAGTAAATTTTGCTATTATATATGTCGGTATAAAAACACCTTAATTTTAATGAAAAGCCATAGTTTCAGGAACGTTTGCCACGCCCACTGCTGATCCAATATACTATACAGAGAGATCAAGAGGTTGGTGTATTTATCTGTACCTGTCTGGAAATTAGCGCTGCTACTTGCGTTGGCTTGTAGCGGCATTAATGCTAAAGATAGGGGCGTTTTTCGCCGACTTTAAAAAAGGAGGAGATTCTCAATTCGACTAGTTTAGGGTTCCGTGCCTCGAAAGGAAAAAAACAGCACCCTTATAGGATCACTTAGTTGTCCATCAGTCTATCAGTCTGAAATTTTGCATACCTACATATTATAATCCTGGAATCAAACATAAGCTACTTTTGTCACATAAATCAGTTCCCGTTGGTGAACGCGTGTGAAGCCGCGGGGTGCAGTTAGTCTAATTTAAGTTATTTATTAATGCCTCTGTAATAATTTTATTTTTTAAATATTAGGCTGAGATATGAAGTTGCCTGCCTAAACTATATAAGATCAAACGATTAAAGAGGTATTAAAAAATTGCTTGACACCACAAATTGTACGATGGATTTTAAAATGTCTTTTGTTAAACGTAATAATAATGATAAAATAGGTGGCGCTGTCATGTTGGCGGCATGATAGATAGGGGCATTTTTAACCGACATCAAAAAAGGAGGGTCTTCAATTCGACTGTGTTTTTTTGTGTTTGTTACCTCAGAACTTTCGACTAGGTGATCTGATTTTGATGATTCTTTTTTATTTGAAAGCTGGTGTTTCTTGTGTGGTTTCATTTCAAATTAATCCCGTTCTGACACTGGCATCCATGAGAAAACCATATAATTCAAATCGGTTTATAGTTTTTTAAGACAAGCGTAATTACAAATATTCCTACACTTCCATATTTTTAAACTTCTTAATTCTCCTAATATTTTAATTATGTTAAGAAAATTTTGCTATTAATTTAATTAACATAATGTATAATATCGGTCGTTTGATAAAAATAATAATAATGTAGGATAATTCTCTGAATATGATAATATTCAGAGAATCATCCTACATTATTATTATTATTTATTTATTTCATTCAATTAATATGTACGAAAACACATGAATTTTGATTAAGTGTAATATTTTCAGAAACGTTTGCCACGCCTACTGCTGATCCAATATACTTTACAGAGAGATCAAGAGGTTGGTGTATTTATCTGTTCCTGTCTGGAAATTAGCGCCGCTACTTCCGTTAGCTTGTAGTGGCATTAATGCTGAGATAATGGTCCTTCATAACCGATTAAAAAAAGGTAGAGGTTCTCAATTCGACTGTTTTTAGGGTTCCGTACACCGAAAGGAAAAAACGGAATCCTTGGATCACTTTGTTGTCCACCCGTCTGCCTGTCTGTCATGACAATTTTTCTTAAGAACGCGTAGAGGTATCAAGCTGGAATTTATATAAATTACTCAGGTCTACGGTCCCTTGGAGCTGTGAAAAATCAAACTTCCACGCCAACGCAATCAAACGATTTAACCGTTCGTTTATGCCAATAACTTTCGACATTTTAATTATGTTTAGTAAAAATTTCTATTAATTTAATCAACATGTACATAGGTACAAAAACACGCGAGTTTTAATGGCGAGTATTTTTTTCAGGAACCTTTGCCACGCCTACTGCTGATTTAATTACAGACAAATCAAGAGGTTGGTGCATTTATTCGACTGTTATTAGGGTTCCAACCTCGAAAGGAAAAACACTCCTTAAAACCCTTAAAAGATCACTCTGTTGTCCGTCCGTTTGTCTGTCTGTCAAGCCCCTTTTTCTCTGGAACACGTGGAGGTATCAAGCTGGAATTTATTATCAAATGCTCAGGTTTACTGTCCCTTGGAACTGGGAAAAAATAAAAAAAAATCTACTTCTAAAACAACGCAATCCCAAGATACAGCCATTTATGTCGCATATTTAAGAAGCAAGGGAATCAAAAACTACAGGGTACTTTTCGTGAACTCAGAATCTTGAAATTTAATTCGAAGCAACGTCTTACAGCACAGATAAAGGGAAAATTGCGAAAACCGTTAATTCTTTGTTACATTAATGATAAAAATATTAATAATAATTTTAAACTTCTACCCCTTTCCTCTTCATTTTCCTTTCCTCATGAATGCATAGAGTTATGAATCGTACGGAACCCTTCTTACGCAAGTTTGACTCGCACTTGGGAGGTTTTTAAATGTTTGTAGCCTCAGAACTTTCGACTGGGTGATCTTATTTTAATGATTATTTTTTTATTTGAAAGCTTGTGCTTCCCGTTTGGTACCATTTTAAATTAATCCAGGTCCGATAATGGTTTCCATGAAAAAACTATGTAGTTGAAGTCGGTTTATAGTTTTTAAAACAAACGTAATATTCTTACTCTTCCATATTTTTAAAGTTCTCTATTCGTCTATCTTAATACTTTAGTTAGGTATATTGTTTAGAAATTTTAATTTAATCAATATGCATCCTAGGCACAAAAACACGTGAATTTTGATGCAGTGTAATATTTTCAGAGACGTTTGCCACGCCTACTGCTGATCCAATATACTTTACAGAGAGATCAAGAGGTTGGTGTATTTATCTGTACGTGTGTAGTGCCGATACTTGCTTTGGCTTGTAGCGGCATTAATGCTGAGATATGGACCTTATTAACCAACTTAAAAAACGACTGTTTATCTTTAATTTTTGTTACCTCAGGACTTTCGACTTGGTGATCTGATTTTTATGATTTTTTTTTATTTGAAAGCTGGTGATTCCCATTTCAAATTGGTCCAGTTTTGACAATAGCATCCATGAGAAAACCATACAATTGAAGTCGGTTTTTCAATTTTATTCTTACCCAATAGGAATGTCAGCGGGTTAACTACGAACTTTGTTTGTGTTGGAAGAACACCAACATTTATAGTAAAATATATACTATGGTAAAATATATATTTACTCTTCCATATTTTTTAAGTTCTCTATTCGTCTATCTTAAAACTTTAATTAGGTACCTATGTTTAGAAATTTTAGCCTTTAATTTAATCAACATGTATCCTACGTACAAAAACACGTGAATTTTATTGGATATTAATATTTTCAGAATCGTTTGCCACGCCTACTGCTGATCCAATATTTTTTACAGACTTATTAAGTAAGTAGGTTGGTGTATTTTTCTCCTTATTTTAATGTAAAACAAATAGAATAATTTTCTCTTAAGTAGAAGCTTAGTTTTCCTAATAATTGGAATATATCTCACCTCTCCTTAAATAAATGGTTTAGTATTCAGTTAATCACACTAATTGTATAAATGCGATTGTTTGGATGTTCAATTCTGTTACCTCTTTACGCTGAAATGACTGAATTACGCTAAAACTTTCCATTCGACATACATTGATATTTGAAAGCCATTTGAATGGCCTTCTTTATTTGCGATTGTGGGTCACTATAATGCACGACAATTTATTGCAAAGCCGAATAATGTGGTTTGATAATCCGTGCCGAAAACGGTTCTTCGTGGTGGTTGGGCGATGTGAATTTTGATAATTTGTTAAATTTTTAGAGACGACTACGCCACCAAATGGTCCAATATTTCTTACAAACGTAACAGGTGAGTTAAATCGGATATTTTAGCATTTATGTGAAATTATTCAAAATTGTTATTCCTCTTTTACTAACTTAAATATCTCTAAAACGCGTAAGTGTTGTAAGTATACCTACTATTATTTTATCTTGTGTATTGTTTATTCTTGCTCTTGCATCACTTTTTTAAATAATTCGAATATTTCTATCACTCTGATATTATTAATAATAGCGAAAGTTTGGATGTTTGTTACTTCTTCACGCCAAACCTACGGCTGAAATTTAACAGGGTCTAGGCTTGGAATAAAAAATACTTTTATCCCATAAATCAGTTTCCATGGGATGTAGATATAATTTAATCTTTTCCACAAATCAATGCAAATTACAGAAACTATTAATTTTTAACCGACTTCAAAAAAAGGAGGAGGTTATCAATTCGACTGTATTTTTTTATTTTTGTTACCTCAGAACTTTTGACTGGGTGGTCCGATTGTCATGGTTTTTTTTTCTAAGGAAGCTAATGTAATGTTCTGACAACGGGATCCATTAAAATTCCTAATAAAACTATATAAATTGAATTCGGCTTATAGTTTTTTAAAACAAAATTAATTATATAGAATTTATTTGTAAATTTTCAAAATTTATTTGAAAAATTCGCAATTTAAAAGTGAAATATTTTCAGATACGCTTTCCACGCTTGATGGTCCAATATTCGTGGTAGAAGGTAAATTATTTATAGGTTACATAACTGTTCAATGTGCCTTTATGAATATAATTCCAAAAAAGCTAAATCCATATAGGTGTACCTTTAGCGCTCATAAACACTGACTGCACGTATCAAATAGTTCTAAGGGCTTACATTATAGGGTGTCCCAGAAATGGTGGATAATCCTGCAAGGGATGGGACCACACAATCCCACAAGTAGTAGTTAACTAGTAGTCTCTAAATATAAATTTTATTTCTGAAATTCATTTAACTGCTAAGTTTCACCACCTGTGGTGTAAAAAAATGTTTTGGAGTTGTGTAGTAAACCACGTAAAAAATTTAACTACATCATAAGGATTCTAAAACAGTACCATATTATCTACTTTAATAGTAAAATTATTGAGCTATAGCTGTTAATGTGTAAAAGTAGGCGATTATACACTGGGCTGTTGTCGGTTCGCCGCGAGATATGGCCGGCCCACTGCCACTTCAGCTTGCTAAATCTTTGAGCTATGTCGATAACTTTGATTCTCTGTCGGATGTATTCGGCTACCTTTCATATGCCCTTCATGGTGTATGTACAGTTGTGTGGTACTGAATTGCTTAGAAGTTGCACCACCCCTACTTTCCCCGCGGGTGTAGTAAGAGGCGACCAAATGATATCTACCGGGGGCGGGCAGCAGCGCCTCCTGCATCCCCAATGCATCCCGCATGCCACGGGCGGGGAATATGCGCCTATCAGGGGAGTCTTGCGTCCAGCAGTGGACCAGTAGACCAACACGCTGTTAGGTTGAGGTTGGTATTGTGTTGAGTGATTCCGTATAAATTTTATTCCGCGGGCGGCAGGTTCCCGACTGCAAGGCCCAACTTCCATCGACAGCTGCCGTCGACTGCCTTCAACTGCAGTCAACGGCATTTATTTATTATTTTAGTCATATACAAAACCTTCCTATGCTTATCTTAACTAATATTATATTCTATTAACTACTAAAGTTCAATTCAAAGACAGTATACAAATATAAATGAATGTATATGTTTATTGAGATTTTTCGAAATGATGCCATGTTCAAGTCTGTTACCTCTTCACCTTAAAACGACTGAACAGAAACTGAACATTTTTATACTTATGTAATAATCATAATAATTATCATCTTCGACTTTTTTTGATTTCGGCATTTTTATACATTGCTATTAATAATGTCTCCAATTTTCTCTCTTGACAATATCACGTTCTAGTAATTTTTCCTGATAGACCTAAGTCGCCAAAAGGGCTAAAACTATCTATCCTATATTAATATTTGAAAGCCATTTGAATGGCCTTCGTTATTCGCGATTGTGGGTCACTATAATGTACGACAATTTATTGCACGGACGAATAATGTACACCTTTACAATCCGTTTACAGATGAAGAGCAAGAAGAGGAGTATCAATCACCTCAAAGCCTTTTCAGAGCAACCAAACACGACTATCTGCAAGAACTTCTAACAGCCTCTAGTCTTCGCTTCCCACAGCAGAATGCTGCAGACCTTATAGCACTCAGAGAGGGTCCAGAAATTAAATCACATCCAAAAGTCGCTGATGACCCTTTCGATAAAGAATTATATCGACAGCTGGGCGTAGATAACACTCAAAGTCTAAGAGAACAAGACGCAGATTTTTCGGGAGAATCTCCGGTTTATTTAACGACACCAAATAATAAGGTTAGAAAAGAGTATAAGATAGATATAGCTTACATTCATAAAGATAAAGCTTATCGAGAAAAGCCTCCTGGACTTCCTGGTTGGCGACTGCAATATGCTGGAAGAACTGCTTCTGTGAACAGGCCATCAGAATCTGTTGAACTCCCCGTAACAAAAGACTTCATAGATATAGTTGCTGAAGAATCCTTTCTTCATTATAAACCGACACCGATTTCTTTTGAGAAATCGATTTTGCGATCCAGATCACCATATAATATGACAGCTTCTTATAAAACTAGTATTAGTGACGCTGATTATTACGAGATGATCAATAGCGGAAATTTCATACCTGTAGTCAGTCTCAGAAGTAAAAGAGATAAGGAATTAGATATTAATTTAGAATACGAGGAATGGGTTAAGATGTACCACGCCAGCTCCCAAGATCCACATAATGCAACAACTTCTATTGCTAAGCTAGATTATTATGAAGATAAAAAGCGAGCAGCTCAACAGCTTCAGATTTTAAGTTCTGTCAACCCATTGAACCTACTTCTTGAAATACAGAACAATTTAAAATCAGAAAATCCTATTAGCGAAACTTCTAAAGGTGTGTTCCTTATGTAGTCTTTTTATATTAATATAATGTACCCTAACCCTGATTCCTCTTATATTTGTTAGTACAGTGAAGTTTCAGGGAACCCCCTCTTTGAAGTAATTTTTATTGACAAAGAAATATTTCACAACTGTAGTATTTATCTTTGGAGATGGTTCCATAAAAAAAATCTCGGAGGATTAGTATCCCGCGAAACTTTAAAAACTTTTGAAAACTTCATTCAAAATTTGATTTTGGATTTTTCTAAACAATCAAATTATTAAAGTCATTTACAACGGGATATTTAACTCATGAGTACCTGCCAATAATTATTCCGTGATCATGGGGCATGAAACTGTGCAGAAATCTTGGAAAGCTCAAAACTCAAATCATGGTACGAGTAATATCCCATTGACAACGACTTATGTACCTAATAATAACCACGATGGATTTAAGTTATATATCAAATAATAATAAATAATGTTGGACAATTCACACAGCATTATCTAAATGAATTATTTCCTTTTCCAACAAGGTTCACATGCAAATCTGAATGAGATTTACGACTTGGAACAGCCTGACCTAGTCGGTAAGCCTGAAGAACCAGGTCATGTCCGCGAAGGTAAGACAATAATATATCATCCTAATCATCATGGAATAGAATAGAATATTTATTTATTTCAAACTTTATTACACGGTACACAAGGTATATAGGGGATAAAGTGTTGGCTTAACGATGCATTTTCAACAACTAAACACACACATGACAATACCGTGTCAATATATTTATGGAAACCTGTTTTGCAGTCATATAAAAATCAATCGGTTCCCTAAAAATTGCGATGTACATAATTTTCATACCAGAAACAAACATAGCTCGATGTGCCCACAACTAGGCTACACAAAAAAATAGATCTTATGTATTTAAAATGGCAATGTATACGCTTCTACTACCACACTCCTAGTGAGTCTACGAATAAGAATAGTCTATTCTTATTCGTAGTAGTGAGTACCAAAAATTATCATTAAGTAAATAAATTCAACAAATGTAAATTGCCAAACATTGGTGCATATGTTTACTTGCTATAAAATATCGGTAGATAGGTATAACTTATCTAAAACTCCCCTTATTTTGAGGCTACATGACGCTGTAATATTTTATTTTTCTAAACCTAAAATTTGCATTTGTTTATAGGAACAATCGACGATACGACTACAAATCAAAGCCTTACCTTGGCACCAAATGCAGGTCATACCCAAACAAATGCAGAACCTGGTACCCAAACCAATGCAGATCTTGGTACTCAAATAAATCAAGACCTTGATACTCTTACCGTTGCTTCAGCCACAGCTCAAAACCCAGCGATAAGCATTTCACAAGGAATCACTGTAAGGAATGAAAATCCAGACATATTCCCAGCTCTCGCGGCTGCTAGACTTACCTTCACTGTACCTAACATGGAAACCACTGTAAGGAATGAAAAACCGGATATTTTCCCAGCTCTCACTGCTGCTAGACTTACCTTCACTGTACCTAACATGGAAACCACTGCAGCAACCACATTACCACCGACAACCACTACAGAAACCACAAAGTTTACTTTAGAAATGGCACCAAGGCCGTGGGCTAACAACCTACAGACATTCGATGTTGATTGGAGTCTGTTCGACCAAGCGATAACTACGACGGCCCTTCCAAATCTTCTGTTTGGTTATAGTAAGTGAAGTAAACTAAACTAGAACTACCATTTATATAAAAGAAACAAATTAGAACTCGTATATTCGAATTAACAATTTGGTAACGATTGGTAACTGGTATTAGTAACGACTGAGGGCCTAGACAATGTAACAATCGATGTCGAAAGCGATAGTCAAAAAATGCATGCAAAATGCATTTTTTTTTTAGTAGTTTATGCTTCATACAAAAGTATAATCATATTTTCTATTACCTAAAATTGATTGTAATGTTTAACTTTGATCTCATTTATTAATTTAGTTATCGTTTATTTAATTTTAAGTAATTTT
This sequence comes from Eupithecia tripunctaria, assembly GCA_955876795.1. NCBI lineage: Eukaryota > Metazoa > Arthropoda > Insecta > Lepidoptera > Geometridae > Eupithecia > Eupithecia tripunctaria. Next base: position 1,403,948 of record OY041628.1, on the reverse strand, counting down.
TTAATATATTATATTAATAAAAATAACATTGTTGTTTCCGCCTATTATAGGCGTATATGTTAGAATCTGCCAAGATAAGTTTAAACTAAGAATGCTTGATGTATCCGCTGTTGGCTTTCCTTTTTAATAAATAATTAGAATACAATCTTGGAGTCTCCAAATCTAGCATTTATTCCTTCTGGAAAAGCGTGTTTCTTAAGGCGCATACACCAATGAAAGTGACGCCGCCCCCACTTATTCTATGTTATTATTTCGTTAACACAGGAAGTTTTAAAAATCTATCGTACAGATTGTGGTATCTATTCTAAGTTATTTATTCATGCCTCTGTAATAGTTTCATTTTGTAAAGCTTAGGCAGAGATACGAAGTTGCGCTTTTTAGCCACCAAACTCTATTTTCGCATTTCCTCCTAAACTATATAAGATAAAACTATTACAGAGATACAGTATCAAAAATAGCTTATAATAGATACCACAAACTGAACGATGGATTTTTAAAATGTCCTATGTTAAGTGTAAGTGAATAATATGATAAAAGAGCGGGCGCTGTCATATTGGTTCCTGTATGTGCCTTAAAGTGAGTTGGTAGCCAAACGCTTGTCCATGATCAATAAAACAAAATACAATCAATCAATAAATGTTCCAGCTCCAGAAGAAGTCACGGTATTGCCAACTCCGCATCCTATGGTAGTTGAGATGAGAACAGAAATGATAGAGCAAAGAGTAGGCTATTTCACCGTGTTTATGAGAAAGCTTCTAGACATTGTCTCCAAGATGGACGAAGACGCTTTGGCTGCTTTGCTCAAAGCAAGTTCTGAGAGCTTAGAAAGGTTGGTTACATTTCACTTTTGTTACCTCAGAAGAGAACTGACTGGGTCATCCGATTTTGATGACGGGGATTGTTGTCTATGGTTGAATAGAACAAATAAACGTCGCTTTGTCATCGAATGGGTAAAATGTTTGAAATTAATTCCTTCAACTTCCAATCATTTACGCAATGTATGAAGGATGATGCGATGTCATTTTTCTCTATTCTACTCTAGACAACACAGCTGTCCTAGGCCGGCTGGTTCTTCCCGTGTGGTCCCATTTCAACTCGATCCAGTTCTGACAATGACATTTATGAGAAATACATATAATTGTAGTCGGTTTATGTTTTTTTTTAAAAACAAACTTCAACAAACTTCAAATTCAGATATAATTTTATTGTAATTATTTTGTACATTCGACTATGAGTTTATCCATTTTGAATGAAGCATGTTAGTAAACAATAAATAATTAAAATAATTAAACCATTTTTCTAAAACTCATTTATGTATGTTGTACTGTTCCCAGGTACTTTTAGGTAGTACCTTAGTTACTTGACATTGTTCTGTCCGGTATGACCATTTATTTTTTAACTTTTTTGGACTGTACGCTTAAATACCGGACATCTGTCAACCCTAGCTGTTGAGGAGGGGAAGGAGATGCTGTGTGTGTTAGTATAGTTGTTTATTGGCATTTTTTTTATTTTCAGGCTAAATGAGTTCAACCAATTGATCGGATTGGGAAGACCCATGTGGCCTGGCGTTCAGCTGATGTTCTACCATATGCAGCTCTTGCCCCTCGACACCCTCAAAAGTAAGCCCTAAACAAAATATATTTAACCGACTTCAAAAAAAGGAGGTTCTCAATTCGACTGTTTTTTTATGTTTATTACCTCAGAACTTTCGACTGGGTTGTCCGATTTTCATGATTCTTTTTTATATAAAAGCTGGTGCTTCCCGTGCGGTCTCAATTTAATTTGGTTCAGTTCTGACAATGGCATCCATGACAAAACCATATAATTGGTATCCGACTTTGTGGTCTAGCTGTTATGCCATTCCCTTATTGAGGGGTGGACGCGGTTTCGAATGCCAAATTTTTTTGGGATTTTATTACATTTCTTAGTAATTAGGTACGCGGAGTCTGAGAGGTTACGCACTATAATAAAAAAAGTTTTTCAAAACAAACTCAATAGGGTAAATGAATGTGATTTCAAAATGGCTAAAAAAATATATACGTATTCTTTATTTATATAGAAACATATCTACATATTTATTTTTGCATTTTGATATGTTTTTATTGTAGAATTTAACCATTGAAAAATTGATATTTTAAATCTCAATCGCAAAATATCAAAACGCTACGCCATTGACTAGAGCGGACGTGACATCACTGTGCACATTTCTTCTTTTTTTATTCTGCTTGCTGCACTATGATTTGACACTATTCTGCCCACTTCACATTTCGTATATTGTCGATTATTTTCACCGAGGTCGTCACAAAAGGTTTTAATCAAGTGTGAACGTCGACGTCAAATAAACATGGCGCCAATGTGGCAGCGTTTTTATCACCCGAAAATGATTGTAGTTTTGATTTGTTTTTTTTTACCTTGTTAAAGCGAAATTCAGTGAGCGTCTTATCATTTCTCAGTTAAATAATGACCTAAAGAATCGAATAAAACAATAAAAAAATATCGATGCATATACCCTATTATACATATAATGTACATCGCTAGCAACGCCTTGCGGTGTCACCGTCTCTCTCTGAAAAGTAAGCTTTTAATGGTGAAAGAATTTTTTAAATCGGTCCAGTAGTTTCGTAGCCGTTTCAAAACAAACAAACAAATCTTGATCTAGATTGTGTCGCTGAAAATATACATACCTACTAAAATTAATATATTAGTATATATATTTTCGGAAGAGGCGCAAGACAGGGCGACCCGCTATCTCCAAAGATATTTATAGCAATCCTGGAGGCTATAATCAGCAAGTTGGATTGGAGCAAGACAGGGCTGTGTATAAAAGGCGACTACTTAAGTCACTTAAGATTCGCAGACGACCTAGTGTTGCTGTCGGAGTCCAGCTCTCAGCTACAGCTCATGATCGAAACTCTACATCTAGCTAGTGTCAAGGTGGGATTACAAATGAATCACACTAAAACTATGGCAATGACGAATAAAGGGAGAAAATTAATAACAATAAATGGAGAACCACTTGAATATACAGATAAATACATCTATCTAGGAAAGCAAATCAGTTTTGACAAAAAAAATAACGAACTTGAAGTCGAAAGAAGAGTACAACAAACATGGAACAAATACTGGAGCTTAAAGGAAATCTTTAAAAGTAACCTCCCTCCCTTCGGTTGTCGGGAGATCTCCAGGAGATATGATACGACAACATGGGTGTTGTCGGAGATCTCCTGGAGATCACTGTTGAACTGTGACGTAATAGGTATATATATAAATATATGAAAAAAATATAAATATATAATAATAAGGTACCACATATAAAGTTAGGTATCTTGTTATTTGTTACAAACCATAAAATTATCAAATAACACAAGGCATACGCGTAAAATTCAGATATAAAAATGCGTCGCGCGAACAGCTCGGTATGATCCATGTTTTTGTAAGCCGTTTTCTGTGAAAAATTTGTATTAGAAGGCTTGTTTCTTTTATTGTGCTAATGTAGTGTATATATTATTGTAAATAAAACAACAACTTTTTGTAGAAAAAAATGGTTTTTTAAGTATTTAGAACGACTTTTCTACAATAAACTGGCAAAAATTGTCTCATCCTGATTTCAAGCTGGAATTATTAATACATTGCAAATACATGACTATAACAAATGTTTAATGTGTTAGCTTAGTACATAACGATTCCAACAATATAAGATAGACGTATAGTTCCCTACAAAACTTTAGAGATATCGTCATTTGAATCACACTCGACGATACCGCGCGAACCACCCAGAAAAGGCTCCCGACACTTCCGGCCATTTTGCAAAATGGTGGCGACACTTGAAAGGATAACCATCAAAACAAAAGTTATGAACTCCAGTCTCTTACCATGCTTGACGTACGGATGCCAGACGTGGAAGTTCACCTCAAAACTGAAAAACAAAATCACAACATGCCAACGAGGACTAGAGCGCAGCATGCTAAAAAAAAAAAAAATATATAAAATACGACACACAAAAATAAGGTCCATAACCAAAGCAACAAATGCATTGAAACATGCACAAAAACTCAAGTGGAAATGGGCGGGGCATGTCGCGAGGCTTAAAGATCAGAGATGGACCTTAAAAGTTACTTTTTGGAAAGGACCTCCAGGAAAAAGGAGCAGGGGAAGACCGTTGACACGTTGGGATGAAGAGATCGCAAGGATAGCCGGCCCAAACTGGAAGCAGACTGCACTGGACAGAGACAAATGGTCATCTTTGGAGGAGGCCTTCACCCAATATGGGGTTCCTACTATAGGAAACTAAATGATAGTAGGATAAATATGTAATACTATTTTAAATAACTTAATAGTTAAAGGTTATACGAGAAAAGTAGTAATGTAAACTAGATAAGCATATTATAATCTTTTTTTACTTTAAAACAATGTAAGTGTTAGTAGGAAATAAAAGGCTTTTTTTTTTTTTTTTTATTTATTTATTTATATATATTTTCAGCAATCAAAGGCTAATTTATTTAAAAGACACACACACCACACCCTTTTATCTATATATATAACCTAGAACCTACATGGATTTAATTCAAACAAAAGAGAATCAATAGGGTATATGCATCGATTTTTTTTAATGTCTTAATTGATTCTTTAGGTCATTATTTAACCGAAAAATGATAAGACACTCACTGAATTTCGCAATAATAAGGTAAAAAAACAAATCAAAACTACAATCAATTTCGGGTGATAAAAACGCTGCCATATTGGCGCCATGTTTATTTGACGTCGACGTTCACACTCGATTAAAACCTTTTGTGACGACCTCAGTAGTGGTCATCTCCGAAAAGGTTTTCCGAAATATCTGAAAATAACCGACAATACGAAATGTGAAGTGGGCAGAATAGTGTCAAATCATGGTGCAGCAAGCAGAATAAAAAAAAAATGTGAACAGCGATGTCACGTCCGCTCTAGTCAATGGCGTAGCGTTTTGAAATTTTGCGATTGAGATTTAAAATATCAATTTTTCAATGGTAAAATTCTACGATAAAAACATCTCAAAATTCTAAAATAAATAGGTATGTCGATATGTTTCTATATTAATAGAGAATACGTATATATTTTTTTAGCCATTTTGAAATCACATGCATATACCCTATTAACCAAGACAGTGAGAAATTCAATATTTCAACCACACTAGGCCACTAGCTGATAGGGGATATCTATGTCCAGCAGTGGACCAATGTAGGCTGATGATAATGAAGCACACTAGGGCAACGATACAAGCACTCGAGGGTGCACTTCCGTACAGCACGACGCCTCGCAGCAAAATCAGCCCGCTACCTTTTTTTTTTTTGTTTGTTCCGCCTTTTTCCTCCGATATGGATCGGAGACATTTTTAGGCTATAACATTTTGCTTAAGCTGTTTAATTTGATACATAAGCGATTAGTGCAGTTTCGCGTCTGGTCGTGTCGTTGTTATACTCGTACATACATACATAATTAGCCATGTTACATAGAAATAACTTTATTATTTTCTTTTATTTACCTACTATGTATTTTTGTTTCTGTTGTTTTTTCTTCGACATTTTTTTTATTTTTTGTACTTATATATTACATTACAATTACACTACTACTTTAAACAATTACAAATACAACTGAATATGTATCTGTTTACATTTATATTTATTTTCATGCGTACAATATAATTATTATAATTAAAAATATACTGCGCTCATGATAGTCTCTCATGTTAGCTTAGTACCTATTGTTTTATTTATCCTATTTTGCTATCATTCCGGTACCTTCATACCTTTGGCTTTTATAGTAAAGCGACATCTATCCGTTACTACAAATAAAACCACATCCATCAATATAATACCCTCTGTACTTTCAGATCACGCCATGCTAGGTCACATGTATTACAAATCAGGAGCACTCACCAACGACGACGCGAAGTTGCAGGAACTGGACAACCAAATCAACGCTGTATACCAGGTCAGGGAAGGAGAGAACCTCATGAGTTCCCTGGTACCATTAGAAGCCTTCCCTGGTGAACAGGGCGAGATTAATGCTGATAAGGTAGGCGGAACAGCGACAATCAGGGTTTCTTTATACGTATAAACACTAATGCCGTGTGGTGCCGGCGGCATAGACATTTGCACCACCCCAATTCTTCCCGTGGGTGTCGTAAGAGGCGACTAAGGGATATCTTCTGGGGGGCGGGCAGCAGCGCCCCCTGCAGAACAAATCTTCCACCAAACTGCGATCCCCAACCCACATGCCTGGCGTGGGGATTATGGGCATAACCCCCCCCCCCCCCCCATGAGTAAAACACCAAAAAGGCGTTTATCAGGGGGAGGCCTGCGTCCAGCAGTGGACCGATACAGGCTGTGGATGTGGATGTGGATAAACACTAACTCGTAATCGTCTCGATTTCTGATGTCACCAAGACCGGGTCAGTCTAAAAACCAGAAAAGTCTGTTTAAAGCAGCTAAAACAGCATATAGCTGAGACTGATCCATTTTCGCTCACCTCGGCAGCACTGACACTCCAACCTGATAAGGTACTCTTATCAGGCTTATTGTACCTAAATGTAAGTGCTAATTCTAGTTTTTTTTCTGTTTGTTTGTATATCTATCGATCTAACTCGACCTCAACAGCCTATATTGGTCCACTGCTGGACGCAGGCCTCTCTTTGAAGTATATTTTATCTCATAATCCCCACGCTGGGCATTCGAGTTTGGAATCAGAGTTTGGCCCGCCCCCGGTTTATAGTCGCCTCTTACAACACCCGCGGGAAATGTTGGGGATAAAAACCTAAAAAACCAATAGGTAGATATATCTTTGCTCCTTAAAAAATGGTAGGTAATAAAATATCTGTACATTCCAAAAAACATATATCAAATTATATTACTCCACCATATTTGCAATGCAAACACTGCCCTAAATGATATAATCGGACTTAGGCTCCTTGAAAAACGCATGTATTGTATTTAGTATAATTATCAGTTATCGAGTACCCATAACATAATCTGTGCTCAGCTAGGGCTAGAATGATGACGAATTGTTCAACATTGTTTATTTATTTTTTAGGTTATGGAAGACATATTCAAAGCGATCCTCGCGCCGTGGTTTAGGAGCAAAAATTCGGACACCATGTACAGTTTACTCTTCAATCTTAACGAAAGATTTGAAGTTATACAGAAACGCTACTTTGGCGGCGCGCGAAGAAATAACCTACAGAATAAAGACATAACTAACAGGCTAAATATTATAGAAAATAAAAAACCTTACGCTGATAGCAAAAGTGATAAAACTGAAGATTATAGTAATTACGATGACGATATATCAGGAGAGACAACCAATAATATTGGTGAGAAGAGAGTGACAGACGAAGATGAAAACAATAAGATAAGATCTACAAACGATATAATCCATTTTAACACAAAACACAAGGGGACGAAAACCACAAACAATTACAATATTGTTCATTATGGTGATAAGGTTAAACAAAAACCATCTAAAAATTATCAGAAAAGTTACAGAGACAACAAAAAATCAACAAAAGTCACTAAATATTTGCATTATGAACATATTTCTAGTTTAATCAGTAAAGAAGTGACAAGGGAAAATAAATTATTTGTTGAAAGTTTTAAAAATAACAACATATATACAAGTATAAAAAATAGAAAAATTGCTAATGTTTATAACAAAAACAAACTAAAAAAAATAAAAAATTATGATGGTGGTTTTAAAACTAATAGTTTTATTCTACAAAATAATAGAAGAAGAAGCAATGGTCACGATAAAAATGAGATAAGAAGAATAAATTATGATTTTATCGATAGACCCACAAAACAAACAAATGACTATGATGCCAGTAAACATTCGAAAATCATTGAAAAGAGAGTAAATATGATGAAGACAAGTCAGAAAAGGATATTATCTAAAGAAAAACATGACGAATATGATACTTACGATGATAGTGCTAAAGCAGACAGTAGAGAGATAAAAGGCCATGAGTATGGTAAAAAAATAAGAAAAATCAATGAAAATATCAAAATAAAAGCAAAGAGCCAAAATTATAACTTCAACGATAGAAACATCAAACAAAAAAACGACTATGACTCCTACGACGAAGATATGGAATCAAAAACCATCGTTTCAAAAGTAATTAAAATAAGAGTTAGTCCAAACAATGAATTTTCCAAAAGACATGATGACCATTATGATACCTACGATGATAGTTCAGATAGAAAAGAAATAATACACATTGAATCTCAAAACAATACGAAAAATAATCAAATCAAAGAAATAAATGAGGTTCGTCGATATAATAAAAATTTAGAAGATAACAGTGCACTTAGTAGTTTTGAGATGGAATTGAAAAATAAATATCAAGAAATACAGTTATTTAATAAAAATCTAGAAAATGTAATTGATAAAAAACCCGAAATACGTAGTGATATAAAGAAAATTAAAACTAACTTTAAAAATACTAAAAATCACGGAAATCGAAAACCGAAGCTATCGGAAAGAGTTTTACAGAAACGTTTCGAAATAAAACGAAATCCGCATGATACTAAAAACAATCCAAAGAACAACAAAATCTGGCAAAGCCACGTTTCAAGTGTTGTCTCAGATTCAGAAACAAAATATCATAGGAATAAAAATGTACTCGTAAAAGATTATTACATTCCAATAGATTTTAAAAAGAATTCACAAAAGCCGGAAAACAAAGAAAAACACTGGTCATATTTAAAATCCCAGTATATTGTACGTGGAGCTGATCCATATTTGAAAGAAAGATTCCTTGATTTTAACCGTGACAACATACAAACTAAAAAAAGTTATAATTTAAGAAATTTAAATAAAAATGAAAACATACTCCGCGCGGAATCGAGTTACAGCGACGAAGAGGAGATCCTTAAATCCAACCTCCAAGATAATTTATTACATGAAGGTAGAAATTTCACAGATACTTTACATAAATACAAAAAGAATAATCCGATCCGTGACATTTCTAGTTATAGTGATGAAGAAGATATTTTGAAAAAGAATATTTATAAAACATTTACATAAAGTTATTGTTATTTTATTAATTAATTGGGTTCGTTTAAAAAAACTATAAACTAACTTAAATTTAATGGTTTTCTCATGGATGACATTGATAGAACTGGACGGGGACACGGCAAGTCGCACGCACATTTTTCGAAAATCACAATCGCACATTTTTAGAAAAAACCCTAAAAATAGAATTAGAAAAAATCCAGTATTTAGAATTTTCAGTGCTGCTACAACGACGTACCCATAATAATTGTAAAGACGAAGTTTGGATGTTTCGATGATAAATAATAAAACGCCCACGCCCACGCCCACGCCCACGCCCACGCCCACGCCCACGCCCACGCCCACGCCCACGCCCACGCCCACGCCCACGCCCACGCCCACGCCCACGCCCACGCCCACGCCCACGCCCACGCCCACGCCCACGCCCACGCCCACGCCCACGCCCACGCCCACGCCCACGCCCACGCCCACGCCCACGCCCACGCCCACGCCCACGCCCACGCCCACGCCCACGCCCACGCCTAAATTACATACAAACAACATCACGCCGAATATTGTACAACTTCGCTTCTGTGCTTCGCCAAACGCGCGTAGCATACAAAAGACTTCAACCATTCCAATCCATTTATTTACAGCTAGCAGTGCCTCGCGGTTCCACTTACGTATTTCCTGTTCCCGTGGGAATTTCGGGATGAAATATAGCCTGTAACTCCCTGAAAAGTAGGCTTTTATGAATTTGTGAATCGGTCCAGAAGATTCGATTGTTTGTTTGTATTGAATAGGCTCCGAAGCCTATTCAATACAAACAAACAATCGAATCTTCTCCTCTTTATAATATTAGTATAAAAAAAAAGACGTGTGGCACTCGGGGACTGCCGCTGTAAAGCTATTGCAATGCCATCTAGAGGCGAGCTGCTGAACTAAAGAGACAAACGTCATATTTCAAAAAGTCATTAAAAGTTCTACTATTCATCGATAGATGGCAAAACTAAAAAGTATCACCGCTGTTCCGGTCGGAGCGTGAGGTTTTTTCGTTACGGAATTTCTGGATTCGGTCCCCGCGCTCAAGGCCCGCGATAGAAGCTATGCAATAGCTTAAAAACTTATTTCTAGTTGTCCATTACCGGCGAGTAAAGTAAGCGACTAACTATCGGCTATTTTCTCGCTCAAGAAACGTTCGTTAGATATAAGTACATTCCGTGTAAAAATGCGTGTATGTATAAATCGTTGATCGCTAATTGTTCACACCGCCGCGCCGCGGCGTCCCTGCGATGAGTCGTCCACAAGTTTGACGAAAGCTATTAAAACTCCATCAGCGAGCATGGCTGCTCGGCCAGTCATGCTCGCTCGAGCTACAAAACTATTAGAACACTCTTGTTTTAAGTTTCTCGCTTTACTCGCTTCTCGTTCATCGTCGGCGGCGGCCGCTAGTCGCATCATTTTCATCATTTTTTCATACAAACGTGGATGGGTAACTGAGTCAGAGTCAGAGTCAAATCGTTTATTTCTTTAGACTTACAAAATAAGTACTTAGACAAGTCAAATTTGTACTATAAAAACAGCTTGATAATTAGTTATTACTATCAAACAAGAAATAACTACAAGGCTGTTTGATGTTAACCATCCAAAACTAAGGATGAAATCAATTTGTACCGTCATAAACTATGTTTGTATACAACTAAAACAGTAAAAAAAGTATACTTAAAAAAATACAAGCTTCTAAACTTTCTTAATTCAACACGAATTTTAGCTAACTTTGGACGAAAATAAATAACACACGGGGAAATAACACTCTAAAATGAAGGGTTTACTGACATAGTTTAGTTATTAATAAGTTAAAATAAATTTATTTAGAAGAGATACATTCAATAGTTTTTCTATGATAACATTGATAACCCTTGTGATAAAGTCTGTTCGGTGGCATAAATCATTGTGCATTTCATTCTATCGCGCGGGTATGTCTATAATGACAGGTGAGATAGCATACATTTAGGCCGCGCTCACTGATGACAAACAGTGTAGGTAGGTACTCTTAACAGTACGGGTTGAACCGTATGCAAGCGTTAAGTCGATGTTATTGCTAAGCGATAAAGCCCTCAAATACATATATACCAATAATAATGATATTGTAACAACTAGCCGCGGCTTCGCACGCGTTGTTCCAATGGAAACGTTTAAAGGTGATTTATATCCCACGGGAACTGATTCATGGGATAAAAAGCCTATGTTTAATTCCGCAATTAGAACGAATCGGGCTGAAATTTTGCATACAGGTAGTATGCAAAATTTTATCCCGATTCATGCGGCGGTAGTTTTGGCGTGAAGAGGTAACAAACATCCATCCATCTTCTATACATCCATACCAAACAAACTTTCACATTTATAATATAAGTGTGATGTGATTTAATAAGTTTACTATGGAAGTTTTTATACTATTAGGTATAATATTGCAGTAGAATTTCCGTACAGAGCGGGGTAATGCAGACAGCGTCTTGGGGACAGCGCCGCCGACACTGGTATTGATATGGACACAGGATATGGATCAGTTGAACTACCTCTAAATTGTTTGCAACAGTCTGCTGTTTGCTCAGTTCAGTTCAGTTCAGTTCAGTTATTTATTGATAAGAAAAACATCTTACAAGTCAAACACATTATAGATATATACTAAACAACTTATTGTACAAAAATAGTATTACATTTTCTTATTATGTTATAATATTTTATTTTTATTTTAAGTTTGAATCAACGATATGCACAATATTTTTCCATTGCATCGCAAAATATTGCGCAATACTGACGTAGGGTCAGCATTTTTTCAGTCTGTGATTCGTCGTCACGAAAAATACACGCGCGCGTGCAAAATGGCCGAAAAAGTAAATCCAAAAGTTACATTGCGCAGTTCGTATTATTGTGCAATAAAATTACTCGTTTGGAACACCATGAGTTGTCACAGTTAAATTGCCTGACGTTACTACAGTAGTTGCGTAAATACACATATAGTTATCCACAGCGCATTTTAGTACCCAACTATCCGCTAGAGGCGCTTTAGAAATTTCCATACATTTTTTAACTACAGTCGCTAGCGAGTATTGTCAAAACCCATGGTAGACACACAGAGCACCTTTCAATCTTATTTTACAATGAAAAGTATTGAACAATGTTATTGTAGATCTAGGGACAAATACTTCTTTTAAAACAGTCACGTTCATTTGTTTCAAAGTCACGATCAACCAAAAAAACACTGCGCTCCCAAAGACTCTGACGCAATGGCAGCGCCAGCGGACTCAATAAAGTTCGCTAGTAATTTTTATTTTTTTTTTAATCGTGGAACAAAAAATGCACTCTATGTTAAGGATTTCTTTCATATGTATTTGAGGGCTATAAGGCTTAGCAATAACATCGACTTAACGCTTGCATACGGTTCAACCCGTACTGTTAGGAGTACCTACCTACACTGTTTGCATTCAGTGAGCGCGGCCTAAATGTATGCCATCTCACCTGTCATTATAGACATACCCGCGCGATAGAATGAAATGCACAATGATTTATGCCGCCGAACAGACTTTAGCACAAGGGTTATCATAGAAAATCCATTGAATGTCTCTCTTCTAAATAAATTTATTTTAAATTATGAATAACTAAACTATGTCGGTAAACCCTTCATTTTAGAGTGTTATTTCCCCGTGTGTTATTTATTTTCGTCCAAAGTTAGCTAAAATTCGTGTTGAATTAAGAAAGTTTAGAAGCTTGTATTTTTTAACGTATACTTTTTTTATTGTTTTAGTTGTACGAGTATACAAACATAGTTTATGACGGTACAAATTGATTTCATCCTTAGTTTTGGATGGTTAACATCAAACAGCCTTGTAGTTATTTCTTGTTTGATAGTAATAACTAATTATCAAGCTGTTTTTATAGTACAAATTTGACTTGTCTAAGTACTTATTTTGTAAGTCTAAAGAAATAAACGATTTGACTCTGACTCTGACTCAGTTACCCATCCACGTTTGTATGAAAAAACGATGAAAATGATGCGACTAGTTGCACCTTAAGGCCGCCGCTTATCTCACCGCCGCCGACGATGAACGAGAAGCGAGTAAAGCGAGAAACTTAAAACAAGAGTGTTCTAATAGTTTTGTAGCTCGGCTTAAGCGAGCCTGACTGACTGAGCAGCCATGCTCGCTGATGGAGTTTTAATAGCTTTCGTCAAACTTGTGGACGACTCATCGCAGGGACGCCGCGGCGCGGCGGTGTGAACAATTAGCGATCAACGATTTATACATACTCATTTTTCATTCATCAAAACGTTACGCATCCTCATTGTTTCAATTAGGTAGTGAATACTATATCTTATCTATTTCTAATAGTTTATTGTAATTTTCTTTGTCAATAATCGTTTAGGTACCTAACTACGAAAGTTCTAAAACTGTTATAGGTTTGGGATATATAAAAATACCACTTTTATGTAAATAATTTATAAATATTCTTCTTCAAAGTATCTTCTTCATCACTATAACTAGAAATGTCACGGATCGGATTATTCTTTATGTATTTATGTAATGTATCTGTGAAATTTCTACCTTCATGTAATAAATTATCTTGGAGGTTGGATTTTAGGATCTCCTCTTCATCGCTGTAGCTCGATTCCACGCGGAGTATGTTTTCATTTTTATCTAAATTTCGTAAACTATACTTTTTTTTAGTTTGTACGTTGTCTCGGTTAAAATCACGAAATCTTTCGTTCAAATAAACAGCATCATTTACTATGTATTGAGATTTTGATTGTAGCCAAAATTTTTTATTGTTCTCGTTGTCCGAAGATTTCTTTTTATTTTTTACTGATTTGTTTAGAATGTTCCCTTTTTTATTTTTAAATCCTCGTTCTTTTTGTTTAAAATCCGGGGCTTCACTGTAAACTTCTTGGGGTTTTGGGCTATGTGGTGAGTAATATTTGTATTTTTTAGGCTTTTGAACTTCTGTATTTTGTATTTTCTTGAAACGTTTCGGTAGAACTCTTTGCGATAGTCTGGTATGTCCCTTTTCGGGAATATTTGTGTCCTTGAAAATAGTTTCAGTTAGTTTTCGTTTGTCATCATCATCATCATCATTCGTTTCAAACTCTTTAGCATTGAAATGGTTATAATGCTGATCTATATTTGTTTCTTGATGTTTATTATTTAATTCATTCTCAAAACTACTCACATTATCTTCAAAATTATCATTATTAATTTCTATAGCTCTGGGTACATTCCAGTCATTTATTTTATTTTCATCTCGAAGCACCTCATTATCAGTTGTATTAGTTGATGTTGTTTGAATCGAGTCAACTTTTTCAGATCTCAAATATATTTTATCTTTCTTTTTCTTTTGGAATGTTTCGCCATAGCTACTCATAAAAGTTGTATAATACGGTTTTATATCGGTAAAATATTCGTTTTCCTTGGTAGTACGTTTAGTTTTTAGATTTTTAACAAAATCTTTTGCTTTAACACTGTTTCTAAATGCTTTTTCTTTTGCATATTTCTTATAGGGTTCCTCTTTTGTATGGATATTAGTAGTTTTACTGTATTTTATTTCTTTACTGTCTTTACTATCGTCGAAAGTATCATAATCGTGATTTTTGTTACTAGGCAGTCCAATTTTCCCATTGTTATTTATCTTATGTTCTTTTTTATAACCGAGTATTAATTCCGTTTCGTCATCGTAAGTTTCATAATCATAGGTGTTCTTTGAGGTTTTTAGCCTAAAATCATTGTTTTTGATTGTCACTTTTGAATAGTATGCAATTTTTTCTTTTTTTTCTTTTAATAGTTCATTATCATGATCACTTTCTCTAGTTTCAAACGCTTTCTTGGCATCGTTGTAACTTTTAAGATATTTTCTTGGATTTTTGTTACTGTATTTATCATGATTATACCGGTTTGTGGCTTCAGTTACTTTATATTTTACACTTAAACGCATTTTACTTTCCTTGTGATGTCTAATTTGACCACTCACATCCGTTAACAGTCTTACTTTATTATTCGCTTCTCGATATATTACTTCATTTTGATCATGTTTATTTTTCGATGCTCTTTTAGATACTGCGTTTGTTTTGGTGGAAGTGCATTCATCGTCGTAACAGTTTAATGTTTTAGTAGTTTTATCTTTTTTACCCGATTCTTTAATATCTACTATACCTGGTCCTTCATCTCTAGCTTTGGACATACTTAAATAAGTATAAGTATCTATTATATCTTTGTGTTCAACAGCATTACTGGTCCTTTTGCCGCCAATGTTATCAATCGGTATTTCAGATGTGTCATAGATATCATCATAACCGTAATCTATATTTCTATCACTGTTGTTTACATTATAGGTTACTTTATTTATTAGATTGTAGTTGATTTTTGAAGTATATTTACTTTCGCCCTGAGTATTCCTTCGGCTGTCACCATAGAATCTCTCGTTTGCAATTTTTAATTTATCGTTAATATCCCGGAGCAATGATTTAATTTTTGGTGACGTTTCGTCCCTAAAATATGGCGCCAGTAGCGCCTTAAAAATATGTTCCATGACCTGAAATATAGTAAAATATATTATATAATATAATGTCGTATTGGTTTTTAATTCTTAAATTAGTTGTTGCACAAAAAAGTGACACATTAAAATTAACAAATACTGGTATACTTCAGAAGGAGGTTTTATTTTCGTGTGTTTTTTTTTTGTATGTATGTTTAGACGTACCTATGTCGATTTCTCTGTCAATAATGGACCAATTTTAAAAATTATTTTGCTGTTGTATAGAGAATGTTTCCAAATTTATCACATTAAAGTTTTATTCATAAGAATAGTATTTTAATATTTTTGGTTGTTATAGTTTAACACTATGGGTAATTTCTAAGAAATCAAATAAAATCTGATTTCTTGGATTTCTTAGATGATTTCTTGGATTTTAACATTTAATCGAAAAATTAAAAGACATAACTAAAGAAATACTTCTTGGTTTCTTACCAAAACAAAAACCGAAGAAAAAAAGTGTGCTGTTCCTGAGATAAATAGCAAAATGTGAGCAAAACATCTATTTAAAAAAAACGATACAGAAAACTTTCACCAATCGTGTTTTTAAGCCCGCGTAATTTAAGATAGAAAGCTTTCACAGATTTTGATATAAATAATTGCATATAGCACATTTTCACTCTGTCTTATTCTATTGACATAAGTCAGAGTGAGAAATAACACTGCTTAGCAACTGTTTTAAGTAATCAGACCATTATGAATAAGGGTGTTTGTACCCCAGCTCTATACTGCTATCCGACTTCCTGGTGAAGTCCCTCGTTAAGGGATGAAACATTGGTGTTCTTCCAACACAAACTGGGCAGGAAGTTTAACCGCTTGCATTATTAATAGAGCTTTAGTTTTTAAAAGGAGTATGATATAGTTACCTTGGTTGCATTCATCTCACGATTTATGCCAGGATAGGTATCAAATTCTGTGATAGCGTGCATCAAATCTTCCCCTTCCTTGTTATAATACATGTTGTCTATGCTGTCATGAAGCTTTTTTACGTCAAAAGCTGACCCTGATGCGTAGAACATGTAGACCACGCTTGCACGAGCTTCAAATTAAAAATATTTATGCACAATGTAATATATTATGTTAGGAAATGATTACGTCAAAAGCTTAGCTCAACCTCAACCTCAACAGCCTATATTGCTTCACTGCTGGACGCAGGCCCATGAGATATCCAATCAGGCGCTCTTCAGGGGGACCTGAAGAGCGCCTGATTGGCATATCTCATCGGGGTACCACGCTGGGCATGCGGGTTGGGGATCGCAGTTCGGTGGTAGAACTATTCTTCAGGGAGCGCTTCAGCCCCTCGGTGAATAGCCCTTAGTCGCCTCTTATGACACCCACGGGAAGTGATGGGGTGGTGCGAATTCTAAGCCAGCACCACTCAGCTCCAGCACCACTGAGACATCGCTTACAGATATTAAAATTAAGAATATGTACGACCTTATCCCGTCTTCTCCCTTCCATAATAAGACCAGCAAACGCACAAAATCATACCACCCATTCCTGGTCGACATACCACAGTGTCGAACCAAAAAATTCTGCTCTACTTTCATAATATCTACAGCCAAAGAGTGGAATGACCTTCCTGCGTATGTCTTCCCATTAGAGTACTATCTTGGAGTCTTCAAATCTAGGGTAAATAAGTTCCTTCTGGAAAAGCGTGCTCCATCTTAGGCTACATCTTTACTTTCTTAAAGTGAGTTGGTAGCCAAACGCTAGTCCATTAGCAATAAACTGGTGAGTATCTGCCCTAGGTGAAGCTTTAGCTTGTACTCTACGCGGCATCACGCAGCGAGCATTTGTGTAGCCAAGAAGGCACTTGCAACGAGCAAGGAACTGATTTTAGCACACCGCAGCGTTACGTTTCATGTTCGCTGCGAACAGTACATCACGTAGCACCGGGCAGCGTAAATGGAAATGCTTCTTCAGTACATTCCCGACGCTTCAGTACTTTACCATGAGAAGTGGAAGGTTATTAAAAAAAAAACAAAAATAGATGATAGTACGTA
Organism: Eupithecia tripunctaria; assembly: GCA_955876795.1. Lineage (NCBI taxonomy): Eukaryota > Metazoa > Arthropoda > Insecta > Lepidoptera > Geometridae > Eupithecia > Eupithecia tripunctaria. The sequence goes on along the minus strand of OY041628.1, from coordinate 1,386,339 downwards.
GGCTTTTCTTTTCCATTCAAGGTGCCTACCCCCGCGAAGCGGTAGGGATTCCCTATACAGGTAATAGATGACAGTAGCTTTTTGTTTTCCACTCAACCTCAACCTCACCTCAACAGGCTGTATCGGTCCACTGCTGGCCGCAGGCCTCCCCCTGATAAGCGCCTTGTTGGCGTTTATCTAATGGGGGGTAATGCCCATAATCCCCACGCTGGGCAAGCGGGTTGGGGATCGCAGTTCGGTGGTAGAATTGTTCTGCAGGGGGCGCTGCTGCCCGCCCCCGGTGGATATCCCTTAGTCTTACGACACCCACGGGAAGAGATGGGGTGGTGCAAATTCTAAGCCAGCACCACACAGCTGTATATTTATAACTGCACCCAGTGCTCGATGCAGCCCCCGCGTAGTGAGTTTGTCTTGGCGGTGAAGTACTGAAGTAAAGTAGCATTTCAATATACGCAGCCGGGCAGTACTAAAGTATCTTACTTTTGACCGTCTCTATGGGCAAGAGGCGCATTTTTAAGAAGCCTAGCTCCGTGCCTGGCCACAATGGCGGCCCCAATCCGATCAGTTGACCGTTTTTGTTCATCCTGTAAATAAATTTAAAAAAATATGCATACAATGTTGGGAAATACAGTTGGCTCGTGCTAATCTAGTTATAGAAAGTTGATTCAATTAGACACGCAGGGCTTTTCGAGTGATAGTCCACAGCTGGACATAGGTCTCCGGTGGGGGACTCTTAAAGCGCCCTGTCTTCAGCTTGAGGCATCATGCATCTGCCAGCAGTCTTTCGCAGATCGTCATCCGACCTGGCCAGAAGGCGTCCTACACTACGCTAGCCGAGTCGCAGTCTCAACTCAAGAAGCAAAAGAAAGTAAAAAAACTCACTTTTCCAAGACATTTGAGGCCCCTTTCAACAGAGCAGTCAGAGCGGTATTTTCCTTCTTAGAAAATATTTCGATAAATTTCTTCAGAGATACAGAGAAATATCCAATTTGCTTTTTTGCCATTTCATTTTTCATGTTCTCTAACAGAGGGTGGAGGGTAGTCGTTTCTAAAAATAATTTATTGGTTTAATCACTTGCCGTGGTGCCAGATTAGAATTTGCAGAATTTGAACGAAGGAAGATCAGTTCTGGACTGATGATTTTGTTAGGGTTTTGTACGCGTAAGGGTCTCAAAATTTGTACCTACGAGTATTACAAAATCCCTGTCTGTCTGTCAGCGGGCTCTATTTTATGAACCGTAATAGTTAGGCAGTGGAAATTTTAACGAAGGATCATCATCAGCGTCCATGCAAAAACCATAAAATAGAAGTCGGTTTACAGTTTCTTTAAAACAAACACAATTATTTAAGAGAGCGCATTACGTGCCATTTTGTAAAAAGAATAGTCATAGCAGTTGGCGTCGGCGAGGAACCAAAGAATTAGTAATGACCTACGAATCAAAACAAAAATCTTTTCTATAGACCGCGGGGTTCCTGAGATATAGACCAAATTAGGTGCAAAACGATAGAGATATTAATTACTATATAAACTCTATGTGCAAAACAGTGCACTGCATGATTTTTTTATTGTAATTTTTTTATGAAACGTGTTTTCCGAAGAAAATTTTTTTGAATTTTATGTAATTCTTGTTTTTTACCACGGTGATCCCGTAATTACTGAGATTTTTTTAACAAATCCACTAGGTACGAGCCTTAATAGTTAAGTTCTTACCTTCACTAAAAGTATAAGTAGAACGCATAGTGCTAAATGCATCCCAATTTACTTCATATGTCTGTATATAGTTCGTCAGATGACCAGATTCTAAGGTGGTTCCAATGGTAGTATCATCAGTGGTTGGTGATGGTTGCGTCGTAGAAGTAGCCTGTAAGGTTGTTGGTGCTGTCGTGGTTGTGGTTGGTTCTGTCGTTAACCTTGTGGTTGTAGTTGGTTTTGTCGTGAACCTTAAAATTCAAATTAAATTATTTATAATAATATTATAAGGAGAAAAGATTTGATGTTTAATTGTTTGTATTGAATAGGCTCCGAAACTACTGAATCGATTCAATAAACTCTTTCATCATTAAAAAGCTTACTTTTCAGTGAGTGACATAGGCTATATTTTATCCCGGAATTTGCACGGGAACGGGAACTATGCGGGCGAGGTGCTGCAAGTATAATATAGTGATGTAACCTGACTGGAACTTAGCCTAAACTGTAATATCTCTCATACAATAAAAGAACAACACTTTCACAATACAAATCACACAGCAGAACACTAATCATTTTAAAACCGGCCAAGTCCGAGTAGTTTTTTATTATTTTGCTGTTATAGCGACAACAGAAATACATCACCTATGAAAATTTCAACTGTCTAACTAGCACAGTTCATAAGACATACAGCCTGGTAACAGACAAATAGATAAACAGATGGACAGATATAATAATATTTACACAAGCACTCTTAAAATTGCAAAAAAAATCAACAGAATAATATATAAACCTTGTAGTTGTAGTTGGTTCTGTCGATAACCTCGTGGTTGTGGTTGATTCCTCCGTGTAGGCGAACCATGTGGATAAGTATGGTTCGGTTATTGGTGTTCCAGTTGTTTCTAAGTGGGGAACTGTGTAAGTCGGACTTAGTGCTTTTACGGCTTTTAATGTCAGTGGTAGATTCATCATACCTGTGGAAAAGTTCTATAGTGAAAACCCTATTCCATAAATTAGGATAAAAACCTAGAAAGGAAATATTTAATTATTATTTATTATTATACTTATTATTATTTAATTACATGAATATATAGTGTCACAGTACATTAATATTATTTTAATTGCCGGATTAATTGTAATCCTGGAATCTAGCTACTTTTATCCCATAAATCAGTTCCCATGGGATATAAATCACCTTTAAACGTTTCCATATGAAACACGCGTGCGAATACCTGGACATAAGCTAGACTAAAATAAGGTTTAGGGCTATTATAGTTTCTCATAAATCAAATAATATCTCAAAGAAAAAAAGAGTTTCATTGAATTCGATGGTTATTAAAAAAAGCAATGCCTCTCGTCAAACGTACTAAATACATGTAATTTTAGTCTTTGAAGAGGATTAGATAAACTTTAATGTTTTTCTCTAAGTAGAGCTATTGGTGCCCATGTCCCTATAAAGTCCCAGATAATTTCGACATCTACAACACCTGACTTAGTGGTGTAGTCGTTATCACATCCCCATGGTTGAGGACGCGGGTTCGAGACCCGTCGAAGGTTTTTTTTGGAATATTAAAACTTTTAAATCCATCATGGTTATTAATACTAAAGTTATTTACAACGGGTTATTTACCATGGCCAAGAGACCATTGAGATTACCAAACACAAGAACTTCAACCGAGAAGAAGGTTTCTAACTATCCGGAACCTGGAACCCTGTTGTGAAAATGTGCAAAAAACGAAGAAGTGATTATGTACTAACCGAACCGTGTTGTGATACCGTCAGTGTCGTGTGTCAATAGTAGTAGGTGTAGCAAAGAGTAGTAGGTGGCAATAGTAACATTCGTAGCAAAAGACAAAAAATGAGGGTAGATCGTTATATCTGCCAATAATAACTCACCCGTGATCATGGCGCATGAAACTGTGCAGAAATATTGGAAATCTCAAAACTCAAATCATGGTAAATATCCCGTTGTAAATAACTTTTGGAATATTATTTGATTTCTTAGTCTAAAATAAATGAATTACTTACGTTCTGGTCCAGCTCTTGAAAAGAGTGCCATCAGTTCCTTTCCAGCTGCTGCTTCATCGAATTTGAAGGGCTTCGGTCTATATGTTAAGTCATCGTCCATTGAATCCAGAACTGCAGGTTTATGCTGAGCCTCATTGTCCAGAGACCTGAGTATCACACCACTGGTGACTATAGACTTCTCAGAGTCTTTGATTTCAAAGCTGGAGTCTTGGAGTGAACCAGTTTCATCCGGGAGTGGTTCCATTTTCATACCAGCATTTATATCATTAAAATAATCAGGGTAATTTACTTTGTAAGTCGTCTTTTTCAGTTTAGGTGTTCCATCAGCTAATTTGTTTGGAGGTCTATCGGGAAATTGCAAACGCCAACCGGGGATTGCTGGTGGTCTTTTTTCCTTCGTCTTATTATCATTTCTTTCGAGAATGACTGGTATATCCATTGAAAGACCTGGGTATTCAGGCCCTCTTAAATTTGGGGGGAGATCATCGTGAAGTTCTCCATAATAATCGTAATTAGGGGGCTTGTCGTAATTAGAAGGTTTGTCTGGTGCAATGTTTTGAGGGGATGCAGCAATGTCTGGTCGAGCTCTTAGTTGAGCTACAAGATTAGCATCGAGTATTCCTGGGAGTGGAATGTCTGTGTATGAGTTCGTTTCTGCAGCTGTAAATATTTTAACTTTAAATAGCCGACTTACTTAATAAATTACATATGGGTTGAACCTTTAGGTCCGTGGGGTACCGAGGATCTCTTGGTTTATAACAAATTATCTGAAAGTAGAAGCGTCGACCCGAGAGCTGGTGAGTATCTGGCGCAGCGCATCAGCATTGCCATACAGTGGGGCAATTCAATTCAATTCAATACATTTATTTCAGCTTAGATACATATATGAGTACATATTTCAGCCATATTTATAAGATAGAAAACACAATGAAATCAAAACAAAAAAGATCTTAAATTAATGGAACATTATCATAAGCGCATGACACTATGTGTGCGCGTCCAGTGCTCCATGAAAGCGCAGTCCGTGTCCAGCCTTTTAGCTATAAGTTTCAGGTAGCTACTGGTACCGCCCCTGACCCGGCGCATCAGGGATGCTGTTCTGTTGCGGATGATTGCATAAAAATCATCAACGCAATGCAGCCAGCGTAGCGGGGACGCGACGACTGATGTTGATATGATATTCAATTGTAAATACTAATTCTAATTTAGTTTATTCATCATCATCATCATCATCGGCCCTTGTGGACCCACTGCTGGACATACTAGGCCTCTCTATGTTAATGCCATTCGTCTTGGTCTTGTGCTTATCTAGGTCAGGAGCTCAGGAGTAGCCTACGGTGTTGCGTATGTCATCGACCCTTATCGCTAGTGTTTTTTTTATTTGATAATAAATTACTAATTTACACAGGTAGGTAGGTAATGGTTTAGTTTACCTGTGGGTGTTGTCGAGGCAAGTAATTCTGCAGTGCTACTTGTCTGCTGTAACAACCATATTGTTGTATAAGCAATATAACAACATAAATATAATAAATTTAAGAGGGCCATTCCCGATCCTTCTAACACGCGAGCGTGATTGAAAAGCTTGTTGATGCCAAGCGATTTGCGCTCCCTGAAAAGTAAGCTTTTAATGATGAATTTTTTTTTTTAATCGGTCCAGTAGTTTCGGATACAAACAAAAAAACAATCAAATCTTTCCTCTTTACCACATTAGTATAGATTTATGTGTATATTATAGAAATTTATTATAATTATGTTTTGTGACAATTTTGAAAAACCTTAGAATTTCGAACCCTTTTCATTCATTTCATTTCACCTACATCTAGGGAAGTTTGCGCCACTGTCTCGTACTGACTCGTTGTTTCACGTTGAGCTACTGTTTCGTTAGCTCCCTCTGAGGTCTCAGATGTTACTATGGCTGTCTCGTTTTCTCTCCCAGAGTTTTCTATTGTTGTCTCATTTGTATGTTCTGTATTTTCCTCATTACTTTCGGGTGGGAGACGAATCCCCGGCGGCGGTATAGTCACATTCATTCTGAAAGCATTGTCACTGGTGTTAGTTTTTACTGATTCTCATTTAATTTAGTATACTATTTTTAAGCGGCGTTGTGCGCTTTTTTGGTTTACAAATGTTAAACTCGTGTCAGGGTCACGTGATGCTGATCTAACATGTTAGATCAGCATCACGTGACCGTGGGGACGTAACCCGCTTGCATTACTGTAATTTTCAAGTGGTAGGTACTACATTGTTAGCTAGCAGCCTACTTAGATGAGCTTTCATAAGTTCAAAAGTTACAGCTACCTGAGTAAATAGTTCATTAAGTTAAAAGAAGATGTCGCTAGTTCCGGGAGCAACACAGAACCCACAGCGTCAGTTGAGATGACCTACATAGTAGAGAAGTGTCGCCGCAGGCTAACAGATGGCGCCGTTCAAAGTATTTACTATAGCAAAAAACAAAATTGCCACTTGTAGTGCCTTAGTACATCGGAAGAGTGTGCGTGTAGTTTTCACTTCTGCCACAACTCCCAGAGTGCAACACGGTGAAGGTCTGGTCACTGCGACGCAGGAGATTGCGGGTTCGATTCACGCGTCGGGACAAATGTGTATACTATCTGCATATATATGTTCAGGGCGCTCTGGATGTGTTATGTATAATAAAAAATATCTATCTATGTAGTGTATTGTATTATGTCTAGCAGTAATCTAGTAGGTACCCATAACACAAGCTCTGCTTAGCTTGGCCCTAAATAATGCCGTGTGATTTGTCCCGCATTATTTTATTTATTTATCTTCAGGGGAGGTGGCCTTTGTCAAGTTTTAAACGTTGCGATCGGCTGATAGGATGATGATGATAGATGATAAGCTTACTTCATCCACCAAGGCAGCCATTCAGTGGTGCTGGCTTCCCACCAGAACTCTGACACTCCATAGTTCTCATACTCAGGGTTTCCTGCCGGAAGCTCTAGTTCCTTAGAGTCCAAGAGAGGTCCATGAGGTTCTTCTAATAAATTACTTGGAGGTTTTTGAAGGAGAGGTTCTTCTAATAAATAATAATTTCATTTATTTGATTACTTCTACCAAGTTTATGAGAAAAAGAAAATTACAATCAAATAAAAGAGATAGTTAAAAAGTAGTCGGTAAGTACATACAATTGAAACAAATTATCTAACTGCAGATGCAGTCGCAAATAATCTGCAGGTAGCTCAATTAATCCATATCAATACCAATCCAGCCGGAAGCGTACCCAAGACGGTGGCTGCTTTGCCTCGCTGTAGGTATGGCAAATGGCAATAATAATAATAATAATAAAAAATTCTGAAGAACTTTATAAGAAAATTAGCAGCGACTCGCGATATCATCTGCGTAGTTCGTAAACAAACAATCAAATCTTTTCTCTTTATAATATTAGGTACTATATTAAATTAAATATTCTAAGAAATGAAATAAAAATATTGTCTCTCCACGAGGCATCATTACAACACTACAATCCACTAGAGATCGGAGTAGCAACTGATGATCGGAGTATTATAATTTTTAGTCACATTGCAAATAAACGATTTGATTTGATTTCAACATTTCTGGTGGGACTCTGCCGTATGTTGCTTGGCGTTCTCAGTGTCAAGATCAAGTTTTGTGGTGTCGCCTAGTGCGCGCGCAGATCAAAAGTAACTTATTACCATGTTAACTTAAGCTATAGATGTATAAGATTATGATGTAAATAAACATTTTTCATTTTCATTATGCAACCTTTCCAAACAATCTTTCGAAGCGACTCTTACGTAACCTGAGAGCTGGTGAGTATCTGGCGCAGCGCATCAGCATTGCCATACAGCGGGCAATGCAGCCAGCGTAGCGGGGACGCGATGACTGGTATTGATTTGGATCAGTTGAGCTAACCTGTAGATTGTTTGCAACAGTCAGTCAGCTCAATTGTTTCAATTGTAAATAGGTAACTGATGTCTTTGTATGATTTGATTGTAATTTTCTTTGTCAATAAAGTTATTAGGTCCTTCAATGAATATTTACTACTTACTTACTTTCTATCGCAAAAACGTCCGCAACGTAAAAAAACAAAACTAATATCATTGGAAATATATTTTTATCTAAGTTAGACCACGTAAACTATAATTTTAGTGGCAGGCAAGGCACCGTAAAATATTCTTATTTTATGGTTCAATGAAGTTATAAAATTTTATGCTTACCTACAGGTTTCAGAAATCTAGTAGGTATGTTGATACCTCGATTATATTAAAAATGTTACATTAAAAGTGGCCGAAAGTTTGAAAAACTCAAACATATTATTAATTTTTGAAAACGAAGTACAGATTTCAATGAAATTCGGCAATGAGTAACATCTCTTGGGGAGAGAATAAAAATCATTCGTAAATAAAGTCAAATAGAGGCATTTAACTCAGGTACCTACCTACTCTTATTTTTTAAAGGAAACAATGTACAACTATACCTTACCTAATTCTACTATAAATATGTACCTAAAGAAGAAAGAAAGAAAAATATTTTTATTTACCTTAAAAGAAAACATACACACAAAAGGAAAACTTATGCTAATGGTAAATCTATAAACGTTCTCTCAGTTATGTGCGCAGAACATTCTAAGGCAAATATGGCCTCCACTCAGCGTTGTGCTGGATGAACACTAGTGTGTCCACCCAGCGCTGGTTTTCAGTGAGGGCCATAGGCTTATTACGTCACGACCGTCTGGAGTGGTACAAAATTAAACAGGAAGTACTAAAATATACCTACCTATATGTATAAGTACAGGAATACAATAGAAAAATAGAATTACATGTTTTATATATACCTTAAAAAATCAATCAAATTAAAAAATATAGTTTAGGCTGCCACCGTCGTCCGATCGGGTATGTGATTCGGTTGATTGGTCAGTTCATGGAGGCAGAACGGGAGCGACCATGACCATAGATAACCTAATAGCGGATGGCAATGCAACTTTGTCGAAGTTTCGTCAATCAATACAAATTATATCTAAAATAAAACTACGTACTTATATAACAGACCTATCATTATCTTTTAGAATTTCATCCTCTCTCTGGGCGTTTAGAAGGATTTTTTTTAATTTTAATTTAAACGTGTTGATGTTTTTCAAGTCTCTAATGGGAGGGGGGATATTGTTCCAGCTTTTCGTTGCTGAGTAACGAACACTACCCCTAAAAGCTGCGGACGAACTTTGAGGCGTGGCTAGGATAGGACAACACCGTCTTCTCGTTCCTTCCTTCTTTAACCAAATCAGTTTGTCGTAGAGATAACAGGGCACCCAAATAGTAGAGTGGCTAAATGGAGTTTTCTGCGTGACTTCATTCTGAGGATAAAGTGTTGGTTCAAGAATGGAGTCACATGCCCACGGGGTGGTATTGTGAAACAAAATCGGGCGCAAGCATTTTGAACTCTTTGGATGAGACGCTGTGTACGCTTCAATAGACGGGGACCAAAAACTGTATCAGAATAATTAAATTTAGACAATATTATAGATTCTACGAGCTGGATTCTGAGTTCTTCGCTCAAATGAGGTCTTATTTTATATAGCACTTTTAAACGGTAAAAACAGTTTTTGACTGAATCTGTAATATGATTTTCGAATCTAAGATCAGAATCAACAAGAAGGCCAAGGTTTCTTGCCTCATAAACACGATCAATAGGTTCACCCATCAGGAGAATATTAATGTTTTGCGGTATTTTTATTAGTTGATGTTTTGAGCCAAAGATGAGATATTTTGTTTTTGAAGGATTTAGAATAAGACTATTGTTTCTGGACCATGCGATAATACTATTCAAATCTTCTGTTAAGTACCTATACCTATATCGTATCCATTAGAGCATAAACGTAAACAAACCGCCCATACTTAACCTAAAATTCACTTTGTTGAAGTTTAATGGGGGTTAACGCAGTTCGGTAGTAGAATTGTTCTGCAGGGGGCGTTGCTGCCGGGTAGTTCCCCGCCCCCGGTGGATATAGTCCTAGTCGCCTCTTACGACACCCACGGTGTCGAGTATACTCACAATTTTGTGATAATTAATATCTTCTTGTTACTTTCCTTAGTGTGGTTATTTTCGATATTTTCTTGTATTGTATGATTTTCTTGTCCATTAATTTTGGTGCAGGCGTGATGAATTGATTGAATGAAGTGAGACGAATGAATGTTCTCTTTTTGAATGAGTGAAGGCATGAACGATGGTTACCTATTCTGCGTTCGGAAACTTGTTTGCCTAAACACACGTGTAGAGATGGGATGGTGCAAATTGTAGTAAAACTTTGTCGTTTAGAATTTCCATTACATTTGCAAGGTTCATATCTAAATATTTTCTTTACTTTTACAATTTAAGAGGTACATTATGAACGCCCAAAGTTCATGTAAAATTTGTGCAAAAAAGCATATTTTTGAGGCTTATACTGAATTTGTATCTCCAAATTTGATTTTTTATTATAATAGAAAACTAGATATGGTGCAGAAGATACCTATTAGTTAAAAATTTCAAACGAAAGATCTGTTACAACGCCATATTCCCTTCACGTAAGAGCGTTTGTATGAAAAGTAAAACGGATTCGCCGCTCTTAACTAAATGGAAACGTAGGTACGCACACTTTGTATGTAGAAAAAAACGTGTTTTTGTCCCAAAACCTACCACCTGTTATTGTTGCCATTTATTGTGCAATCGCTTTACATCGCAAAACACACAATTCACTGATTCCAAATAAGTGAGCTCACTCACTTCCTTGCGACAAACACGTCGCGGTCTCACTATGGAAAGGGCCTGTCTAACGATTTAAATATTTGGGCAATACCCTCCATGAGATAAATTCAGTAATGCGCTTATCAGGGAGAGGCCTGCGTCCAGCTGGCTAAAGTTGAAGTACCTAACCCATTGATTAATTAAAAAGGGGCTCTTTTTAATTAATCAATGTACCTACCTAATTTATTTTTAACTAGACATAATCTTCATTCCAGGCTTAGAAAAACCAGTTCCTATCCTACCCAGTTATGGACAAGGAGTATTTTGATTTGAACATTACATCACATCGCGTTTCGTTATTGATGATGATGACAAGCACAGATTAATGTACAAAATATTATCAAACCGAAATTGATTAACTTGCAAAAAAGCGCCATCTCATTAAAACTGTAAAGAAATAAACCGTTGAGCAAATTGCTATTCATCGCTAGATGGCAGTGGCATCATCGGTCGTCCACACTGCAGTTAACTATCACTTCCGGTTGTCTATTTGTCAGTTCTTCAAACACATCGAGATGTTCTCTGGAAAATTAATCCATTGCTCGAACCTAGTATTTTTTTAGCCTAGTATTTATGTTCCTTGAACTTTACACTGTCCTACGCTGTATCTAGATAGGGGCAAAAGTTTTATGGTTTTAGTTGCTTGTGTTGTTACAAAACTGTCGACCCTATTTACCTTGACACCTCAAAATGTTATGAAAAAATAATGGAATAGATAGGTTATTAATAATAATAATACAACAATTGTAAATCATTTATTTGAGACGCAGACGGCTTATACATACGTATAGTATTTTAAATATTATTATCTGTGGACGTACATAAAAGGGTAACAGTAGGTAGGTTATTTAATTTATGTACTTACATTGATTGATTCATTGACAAGGGCCAATTTACTATACCTTGGAAGGCTTTTATCAGAAGTAGAATTTGGCGTTCTTGTGACAAATTAATACAAAATCTAACAAAATGCAAAAACTTTTACCGTAGTTTTTTAGTTAGGTATTGCTTCTTAACTAAAATAAAATGTCAGGATTTATATTTGATTTTTCCTGGAATCTTTAACTTCTATTCTATGATCGAATCTTAACCATCCCTAATTTTCGTTACACCCTGTATTTCTCTTGAACGGATAGTACCTTACTTACCTACCAATACAGGGTTACTTTTAAAAGACCGGCAACCTTCGGTGATCAACTTCCCAGCATCATCAGCGACAATGTTTGTTCTACGACTTTTGAAATAACTCAATAGGTACATTAATAGGAATTATTTAAGTTTTTATTGTCCTGTCGTGACTTTTGTAGATCTATGTTGTAACAAACACGACGCACATTTGCGCGCGCTTTCACTGGTGATAATAATAACTACCTAACCCTCAGTTATTTACCTACCTACCTAGTTGATATTAATTACTCGCGGGGTTTGTAGGCTGTATGTAGGTATGCACTGAGTCCACAATCCCTTCATACTTGACCAGGCTTAGGACTGGTTACATTAAACAATTAAAAATAAATACCTAAGTGGTATGTAGATAGGTCGGTACCACAGATATCGGTACCTATGTAGATCTGGTAGGTAGGTTAGGTACCCACTATGTTTAACGTAGGTAATCATTCATAACATAACGTCTTATGGTCATAAGAAGTAACGTCATATAATATTAGGTAAGCAGGTAGGTAATATCAATTGGACACTAGGTAGCTAGAAAGCGCTTAGGTATTCACTTTCATTGTTTCATTGTTTCACTGTCTGGATAGGGGTGATAAATGCATTGGGGTATTCTTAGACCTTGCAAAAGCCTTCGACACTGTTTCCATCCCCTTGCTCTTGAATAAACTGGAAGGTCTCGGAATACGGGGAGAACAATTGAAATTGTTCAAAAGTTATCTCTCAGAAAGAACACAAAGGGTAAAGATTGGAGACTACACCAGCTTGGAACTACCGATAACATACGGAATTCCACAGGGGTCAATAATCGGGCCGACCTTATTTTTGCTCTACATGAATCAAATCTGCAACATCCAGATAAAAAACTGCAAAATTATTGCTTTTGCTGACGACTCAGTACTATTATTTCGAGACAACACTTGGCAAGGACTATTTAAACAAGCGCAAGATGGTGTTGATCTGGTTTCAAAGTATCTCTACAGAAACATACTAACTCTAAACGCCACTAAAACAAAATGTGTTACGTTCTCACTTCGCAACCCAGGACAACCAAGTAGTCCGGAGCTTAAAATAATAGCTCACGCAAACCACTGCCTTGAAATATCAACTAAAAGCTGTAACTGCCCTGTTATAGAAAGAGTCTCTACTATCAAATACCTAGGTATCACAATAGACCAGCATTTGACATACGGCCAACATATTAGATTATTAACAGGTAGAGTACGCAAACTAATTGCCGTATTTAAACAAATAAAACACGCAGCAACGGATCACCAATTAAAAACTACATATTTCGCGCTTTGCCAGTCCCTAGTGCTATATTGCATTAGGACTTGGGAGGAGCCGCAAAGACGCATCTCCTTCCATTGGAGAGAGCACAGAGGGCTGTGTTGAAGGTAGCGTTTTCCAAGCCATACAGATACCCAACTACCCAACTATACAATGAAACTAACATCCTCTCGGTTAGGAAAATGTTCATCCTCCAACTTATCCTTCAACAACATAAAAAATTACCTGTCTTCGAAATCCTAAACAAGAGAAGAACAAACAAAATTTTCAATACGAAATCATGCAAAACATCATTTGCTCACCGTCACTCTCTGTTCTTAGGACCATATCTCTATAATAATTTAAGTAAAGTAGTAACTCTACATCAGAAAACTCAACTCGATTGCAAACGCTCTATCACAGGCTACTTGCAAAAACTGGATTATTCTCAGGTAGAGCACTTGTTGGATATTCAATGTTAATTCTGGGCTATAATGTTAATGTTAATATTAATTTATACTCTTATTCACTTCTATTATACTGTTATATACTTGTTTTGTATCGCTCTAATATTCTATAATATTCGTTATTTCAATTAGTTATTAGGTGGAGGTGTTGTTTCAATTATTTAATATTTCCAAGAAGTTTATAGTATAATATCAGTTAGATATATCTCTGTCTTTCATTGCTGTAACAAAATTCTAATAATACAACATATTTGTAAACTTATAAGAAGCCAGAGGATTGAGCCCTCGTGTCTTAATACAAGTTAACTAACTTAGTTAGAGCGAGGTGTCATTATCTGACCCTAAAAGGATTATCACAAGTAGGTACCTATCTTTGTATGTAATAAGAGACTGAAATAACCTAACTACATTATATTAAATAGAATAGATCGTAAGTACCTTCTTTGTCTATTATTATATTATTATATTGTAATGAAGGCGTAAAATATTATAATTTGCGATTAAAATAATATTTACAAATTAGAAATTACCTCGCAGGTTCAAATCTTGCGGGTAGCGGTGAGTATCGCGCACATAGCGTTCAAAATAGTCACCTTCACAACCAACGCAAAGACCACATCTAAAAATCAGCTGTTCGTTAACACGAGCTAACCTCTAAATTTGATTGCACTTGACCAAAATGCCCACATTATTTTTCTTTTAACAAGTCTCGACTTGTGATTTCGCCACCACTGTACACCATTGTTTTTATGTGTCCCCAAATAAATAAAAATCCAGGGTGTAATGTCTGGTGACCTTGGAGGCCATGCACGAGGTCTGCCACGCGCACAAAGACGTGTGCCGCGCTCGCATCCGCTTTGATGACTGAGCGCCGAGCGGGCAGGCGGCGCGGCGGCTGGCGTTTGAGCGGCAAGATCAAAGGCGCTAGCGCAGCGCGCCGCCCCAACCCATAGAGTTAAGAAAATTTAGACAGATATTTCAATTAATAATTATTTTTGTATGGAAATAAAAAGTAGCTAATTATCAAAAGTCGTAGAACAAAAGTTGTTGCTGATGATGCTGGGAAGCTGGTCACCGAAGGTTGCCGGTCTTTTAAAAATAACCCTGTATAGATTAGTACAAAAAACACATGTCATCATAGGCATCAATCAGTTTTCGCTGGCAGCGAAATACCTGATCAAAGTGTATTAATTTGACAATTTAATAAAAAATATGGTAAGGTCTAAGTGTCTGGTATGCACCTATCTTAGGTAGTTAATTAATTATAAAAGAATAGAAACCGATTGTATAAAATGTATAAACATAGGTTCTAATGAAAGTGCAACTTTATTTCTATTGCCTAATTGATTGTAATTTTCTGATAAAAAATAAACATAATTAATAAAGTCGCTACAATATGCAAAAACAGTCCTTTAATAAAAGAACTACATTAGATATACATCCTAATCAGTACCTAGTAGCCTAATAAGATTGTGTCTAGCCTACCAACCAGGTGATTTATCTTTGTATCACAGGGAGTCTACATACACACCAAAGCCGTCGATATCCCCTCGGTTGTCGGCTTATCTCCAGGAAATTCATTACAACAACATCGGTGTTGTCGGGTTATCTCCTGGAGATCAGTGTTGTCTGTGACGTAATTTGTCACATGTTCTTTGTATCTACTGTTTCTACATGGCCCGAAATTTTAGTGTATGAATCATTGGTAGCTGGACGTTTTGCTTGAATTGTAAAGTTTCACCATCACCGCTCCAGCGGGCTTTAGTGTGTGAACTTCATTAAGGTACAGACATTTTGACTTTGAATTCGACATCGAGGTTGATGTTTTGTCGTTTCCGAACTATTGACTCAGCAAAATTTATATCATATTCTGTAGATTGTGTTTTCTCGGGCTCCATTGTTCCTTCAGGATACTTCTCAAGGTACGAATAAGATTGTGTCTAGCCTGCCAACCAGGTGATTTATCTTTGTATCATAGGGAGTTTACATACACACCGAAGCCGTCGATATGGCCCTACATGGCCCGAAATATTAGTGTATGAATCATTGGTAGCTGGACGTTTTGCTTCAATTGTAAAGTTTCACCATCACCGCTCCAGCGGGCTTTAGTGTGTGAACTTCATTAAGATACAGACATTTTGACTTTGACTTCGACATCGAGGTTGATGTTTTGACGTTTCCGAACTATTGACTCAGCAAAATTTATATCATATTGTGTAGATTGTGTTTTCTCGGGCTCCATTGTTCCTTCAGGATACTTCTCCAGGTAATTTTTCAGTTCAGGGAATTCATTGGAGGATCTTACATCCGTAATTTTGGGTATTTCAGGGTATTGTGGTCGCCAACTAGCGATAACGGGACGCTTAACTTGAAATATATTTTTTGTATCCCCTGTCTGGTCCGTTTGCTGTACAGTAACTGGAGTATCCTGATAAAGATCTGAATATCCTTTATTCATCTTAGGTGGTTGATCAGGAGATTGCAGTCGTGAACCAGAGAAAGTGAATGAAAGAAAACCTGGAGTGACTGAATTAGTACTTACTTTAGCATCCTCTTCACTAGGTGGTCGAATAGAAGATTCAAATCTTAAGTCAAGGAAAGCTGGGGCGACTGAATAAGCAATAATTTTCGCATTTTCTTTTTTGTAGCTTGTATTTGACTGTTCATGAACTGGAAGGTCTCGCAAAAGATCTGAATGTTCAGGACCATCAAGTTGTTTTTCGTTGATATTAGGAGGTCGACCAGAAATTTTTTGTTGACTACTAGGTATAGCTGGAGAGACTGTGAAACCAATGTCTTTCTTTTTCTCGTTCTGGTTCATTCCCTGTGCTGTAACTGGAATATCTCCGAATATTTCCGAAAGACCAGTATACTGAGGTACATAATAATAATATTTAGTAAATAATTCTTTGAACATACCGGGTTTTTGTTCGTTCCTAATAGGGATCGCAGGAGTAATATCTTTTTTGACCAAATTTTGTTGAGTTGTTTTTGGTTGTGAAAATCTTTTGTTTGTCCAGAGAGTTCGGTCAACGAATTGTTTTCGAGGGATGGCGTGAGGTCTTACTGTTAAATCTTTAAAAGTAATATTTATCTGACTGGGTTTGTTGTCAGTGGTCTTAACTGGCATATTCTGCATAACACCAAGATATTCAGGTTTATCCGAAGATCCTTCTTGCGATATAAAAACAGGATGGTATTGTAATCGCCAACCTGCGATGGCTGGAGAATCCGAAAAAGAGGTAATGTTATTCCCATTGTGGTCGGTACTTTTTGGTTGGACAGAAACGGATATATTTCGCGAAAGACCCTGATATTTAGGTTCAGAATTTATTGAATTGATCCTTGGGTGGTTACCAACGTATTGCTGTTGCCAACCTGGAATAGCTGGAAATACCGACAACCCGATATTTTTCTTATGCCCTTTTTGTTCAATAGTTTTCGGTTGGGCAGTAACGGATATGTTATAAGTTGAATAAGATCCTCCTCTTACTGTGAAAGACTCTGGGTCAGCAGAAAATCTTTTGTCCGTTAAAGTGGGAGGACCAGGGAATTTTACTTTCCAACTAGGAATTGCTGAAGAGATTGGAAAAATGATATCATTATTTACCCCTTTCTTACCAGTTGTCTTTAATAGAGCATCCCGCGAAAGACCCTGATATTCAGGTTCAGAGTTTATTTCATTCATTCTGAGGGAGTTCCCAGGGTATTGCAGGCGCCAACCTGGTATAGCTGGAGCTACCGAAAAAGCTATCTTTTTCTTATACCTTTTTTGGTCACTTCTTATAGTTTGGACAGTAACGGGTATATCTCGCGAAAAGCTTTGGTATTTATGGGTAGCATAACATCTTTTTTGTATATCCACAGGTTGATCAGGAAATTGTTGCGATGAATCAGGGGCAACTTTATTTCCCTCTGTCTGGTCAGTTCCTCTTACAGTAGAAGATTCTGGGTCAGCAGAAAATCTTTCGTCCGTTCTAGGGGGAGGACCAGATAATATCACTTTCCAACTAGGAATAGCTGTAGATACTGAAAAAGTAATATTTTTATTTTGCCATTTAGGGTCAGTTCTGTTTGGCTGTACAGTAATACCTTGCGAAATAGTTGAATATTCAGGTCCAGAAAATCTGTTATTCCTTCTAGGGTATAGCAGCAAACCTGGCAGAGTAGAATATACTGTAAATGCAATATTTTTTTCATGCCCTTTGTTTACAGTATTTTTTGGCTGTACAGTAATATCTCGATAAAAATCAAGATGTTTAGGTTTAACAGTAGATCGTTCGTCTGTTCTAGAGAGTCGTGCTCGCCAACCACTGATAGCAGGAGAGTCTGGGTAAGCGATATTCTTCGTATTCTCATTGTCGTTAATTATTTTTGGTAGTACTGTATCGGGTATGTCTCGCGAGACATTGTTTTCTTCGCTTTTTGATGAAGATATTTCGTTTATCCTAATGTACCGTCCAGGGAATTGCTCTTGCCTACCACGGATAGCTGTAGAGTCTGCAAAAGCAATGTCGTTCTTTTTTCGTCTTTTGTCTGTTTTAACTTGAATATCTCGTGTAATGTCTGGATATTCAAATTCATAAGCAGATACTACTTTCGTCGTTAGTAAGCTATCCAAAACTTGCGGCCATCGTTTCCTCTTTCGTAGTAAATCAATATTCACGTAAATTCTTTGGTTCTTGATTCTTTGGTTCTTACTTGTTTGTCGGTCGGGGATTTGTTCTCGCCTTCGATGAACAACTGAAGACTGGAAAACTGAAAAAGCGTCATTTTCTTTTTTCTGATTCCTACGCATATTTGTCATGGAAGATGAAATAGTTCTCGAAAGTCCTGTGTGGTTAATTCTTTTTGGCTGAACAGTAACTGTAATGTCTGGCAAAAGACCCATCGTGACCTGAAGATGTTCAAGTCCAAGTTTTACCACCCGTGTATCATCATGAGATTTTCTGTGGGAATTGTAATTGTATCGTAATTTGTCCGTTACATGGTTTCCTTTGTGTGTTAACACTACGGTTGGCCTAGTAGATCTTGATTGTGATCTACCATATCTCTGAAGTTTAGCGGCGAGAAAAACGTCTATGGTTGTTCTAAACTCTAATACCAAGTCATTCGAAGGCCCCCTTCGAGGGAAGTATTTTGATTGAGCTGTTTCTGGCCTTCTTATATCATAATCTGCAAATATTTTATTGAACTTTCAGTTATTAACTCCCGAATATTCAAACGCAACTCAGATTTAGGCACATCTTAAGTCGGGATTTTTTCGTAGTTTTTTGATTAAAAACTGACAAAAGTCTAGGAAAGCTGGGATTTGAGACGTGCTTAAGGCCCATACACCAGTGAAAGTGGTGCCCCCAATTATTTTATCTTATTATTACGTTTAACGCAGCAAGTTTTAAAAATCTATCGTTCACTTTGTTGTATCTATTGTAAGTTATTTATTAAATCCTCTGTAATAGTTTCATTTTGTAAAGCTTGGGTAGAGATACGAAGTTGAGCTTTTTGGCCACCAAACTCTATTTTCACATGTCCTCCTAAACTATATGAGATAAAATGATTACGAAGGTATTAAAAAATAGTTTATAATAGATACCACAAACTGAACGTAGGATTTTGAAAAATTCCTATGATTAACGTAAAAATATGATAACATAGATATTGCTGTCATATTGGCTCGGGTATGCGCCTTAAACCAGGTACATTTAAGTATTCGAGCATAAGGAATATAGTTTTAAGCATCTTATTTAGTTCAAGTGGCTACAAATAGAGTAGTCCCCTTTGAGTAGGTATTTACAAATGTTTGTTTTTGTAATACTTAAACCGTAGGTACGTTTTTAAACTTTTTCTTTCCAAGAACTGTACCTACGGTTTCAGAGAATTTATTTAAAAAAAAGTGAAAGTAGCTAACTTATTTAAAAGTAAAACGGTTGGTTTATATATTGTCATCAGAACTATAGGTGCGTTCCAAATTCAGATCAATCCTTCAAACGGAAATAGGGTCAAATTTTAATTACTAGATTGACCCAAACAAATATCAGGCAAGCTAAATAAAACAGTTAAATAAAATACTTACTTTGAATAGCAAAAACGTCTGCAATGTATAAAAATAAAATGAAAATCATACTTAATACAATTTGTAACTGAATCTAACACGAATTAAGTTGTAAACAATATTACCTAAATCTATAGGTAGGTACTTATTTTTATTTGGTAACTCAATGTAATAAAACTTTATTGTTTATTTCATGTTCGTTTTATTAAAATGTTAAACCAAATACCTAAGTATTTGGAAATAAAGTTGCCTTATCCTTGTAGGTAATTTATGTATGAGTAAACGACGAGTCATTTATATCCGTTGACTAAAAAAACTGAGATAGTAGATATAGCTGTAACTACTATCGAAAAATTATTTGGCAGTGGTCGAGTTGGACCAAGGAAAAAGCGCATTTCCGTTACAACGTAATCAACGATCTGTGGATACAATGTGTAGTATAGTAAGCCCTATTTGGTCAGTTACCAAATATGGCTTACTACACACAGTTACAGTTCTACCATCTGTGGACGGATAAAGATGTAGTAGTAGTAAGCTATTTTGTATGTTCTCATAAGAAGGCTACGAAGCTCTCTCAAATCTCAGCGGCCGGCCCGCCTAGTATTTATGTTCCTTGGCCCGTGCGGATATGTTGTTGTTTCACGTAGAATCGCGTCGTGTTGGCCATTCGGTGGAGTTCGCCTTATTACGGAATTTTGCCCCCTGCGTCGCCTCGCCCCCCGCGTGTGAGCGAGCAGTTGCAGAAACTAGAAGAAATTTCACCATGATATTTTTTTCGTACTCTCCGATTCATTTGATTAAACGACTGATTTCAGAAATATTTGTGTTTATTTATAATGGTGAATACATTTAGGATGTTTGCAACGCAACAGATATCCGAATAAAGGTGTCTATCATGCATAAAAAATACCGTACCGTGTACCTAAGGTTTGCCGCTAGTTAGTTTTGTAAGTAAAGTATGGCGCATATTCTGTTAGTAGAGCAAGTTAAAATTGAGATAGGTAAATATTTCTTAGTGGGTTTTTTTCATATATTCTGTACAAGATACGGCTTTTTATTCAGTTTATTAGATGCGCAATTTCACAAGCTATCACCAAAAACAGAAAATCTAATCTACTTTAATTTAGATATGTACCGCCTTTTGGGTTACGAGGGCAGTATATCTGTCGTGTGAATCCCTTTATTATCTTCAAGTGATACTAGTACAGTCCACTCAACGATAGATGTCGTTAAAATATAGTGGTGCTGACTTTCACAACGGTGAAATAGCAATTACCTCCATGGATAGTTCATTGACTGTCATTGACAGTTTTGCTTCTGATCTGACAGTTATTTTCTTTGACAGTTTGACACACCTTTTGTGGCTTGGTCCGTTCACTTCTTGTGTTTTATCAAAAATACTAAGGTTTTGTAGTTTTTTATTGAATTTCGTTTATTGAATTAGAAACAAGAGTTAGCGTGCTATTTGTGAACACATATTTGTAGTGGAAAGCTGTTAGCTAAGCAGGTAAGAGACTTAACTGTGTTTTCAATGTTACTAACCAGTCAAAATAGAATGTCCGATAGCTTTCTGATAGCAAAAGACTTCATGTGGTTTTATAATGTTGTCCGATAATTGGGTGCTTGCTGAAGTCGGTTTGTTTATATCGTAGATCTTTTCAGAAATTACAGTACAATTATGTTTGTTTGCGCACAAAATTGTATAGGAAACAATGCTTACAGTTAGGTAAACGACATCGAACCGTATGAATCAAGCCATACAGTTCTCACTGTCTATGACTCATTGAGCAAGCAATACCTGTACCAATTACCTAGGACCTAAAATATAAAGTATTCTTTGAATTTCTCAAGATTTGACCCAAATTCTGCACAGTCTGATTGAATAAGTAACTATGATTTTTGTTTACAAACAAATGTTGATAATAACTAATTTGAAAAGATAATTACAAAATATGTTGTGTTTACTTGTTATAAACATGCCTAAAGTCAGCAGGACCTAATCTAAGGTAATTTTAAATGTGTGTTATGCATTTAATTGCTTTACTTTATAATACAATATAACATAATGCTGGACAACTTCATACAGCTTTCTTAAAACGTTGATAATGTGAGAAAGTGCCATTTACACCCATTGATTTATTAAAAACGAAGATGAGGTACTGGTTGCTCGAAAGTGACAACCTCAAATTGTGTAAAATTGTGTTCTCCCACATCAGTCACCATCTGACCGGCGGCACGGGCGGTCGTGATTCGCATGAAATATTGTTGTCTCAGTCTCACTTCGGTCCTAGATACGTCTTTCCGTCTTTGTTCTTCTTTGTATTGCACAGGACTGGAATTATAACTGTGAGCGTATGTGTTTCGTGTAGTTGTAACACATGCCAATTATTGAGTAAGCGCTGGGAGAACGTAACCTATCTTCCCTTTTTAAATCAATGTAAAAAAATTAAGAGAATAAAAGAACAGAACTAATCGGTAGTTCTGTTCTTTTATTCTCTTAATTTTTTTTGTGTTAGTTGAACTTTTCTGTGCAACATTGATATCTCTTATCAACTTGACACTTCTGTTTTATTCATGGTAGGGACAATTATTTTTTGAAATAACAGGATCAATGTTATCCAAAAAGTTCAACTTTTACAAAGCGTAAGTTTTGGTGTAATTACTTCAAATGATTGAAGTTATAGTTGAACTAATCGAAACAGGTGAACCATTCAATGTTGTTCATATACTGATAGATAACACAAGCTCTGCTTAGTTTAGTTCTCAGTGATGTGGTGTGAATTGCCTATTGTAGGTAATCATATGTTTCTTTTTCTTTGTTTGAACTGTATGATAACGAATTGGTTTTAATAACTTTTGTACAAGCTTATCTATGTTTTGCTTTCCACTACACCATATCATAGATATTATTTTAGTATTATAGATATCAATATATCTATATAGATATCAATATTATTATAAAAAATAATTTTTCATGCTAGGTCTGCTTCTAGTGTAAGCCAGTCTACATAGTTAACCTGCTTATACATTCATAATAATAAATAATAAATAAATAAATAATGCTGGACAATTTACACAGCTTTGTCTAATATATAATATAATGAGGCTGATTATGTTTTATATATTTTTGGGAGACACCTGTTACTCACACACTACAGCTCCCAAGTATTTCAATAACTTCAGATTACACTAACTTTATTTCTTTGGACTTTCAAAATAGGAATGTAGAAAATGTAAAAAAAAAAATATTATTATTATTATTGGATAATAGACAAGCAGCTTAAAGCTGGTATGTCTATATGTATGACTAGCTGCGCCCCGCGGCTTCGCATGCGTTGTTCCTATGAAAACATTTAAAGGTGATTTCTATCCCACGGGAACTGATTTATGCGTCAAAAAGTAACCTAGGTTTGATTCGAGGATTAGAATTATCTGTATGCAAAATTTTATCCCGATCCGTTTAGTAGTTTTGGCGTGAAGAGGTAACAAACATCCATCCATCCATTCATCCATACATCCATACAAACTTTCGCATTTATAATATTAGTGTGATGTACACAATTTTGACAGTAAAAATATTCTTTATCTTATTCTCCACAGCTATGGCCCTGACTGAGACATACAGTCAGACGGGCACCCTCACCCTGAAATGGGACCCCCGTAACCTAGAGATTCGCACCATGTCCGTGGAACGGACCCTGGAGCCACTTGTGCTTCAAGTGACCACCCTGGTCAATACCAAGGATCGGGATGCTAAGAAGAAGAGGCGTAAGTTCACTACTACATCCTATACCGTTTCCATCGGGCATGTAGCATGTTAGTAAACAAACCGCCAATACTTAACCTAAAATTCACTTTCTTATTCTGAGTAGGGGAACTAAGATCTGTACGGACGTCTCGCATAGGAGTGTATTGTGTATTATCCCCCTGCCTACAGGCCCTAACCAGCCCAGCTCCTTGAAGTATCGGAGCAGGACGTTTGGTGACTGACAGCTTCGTTTCAGCTTTTCTGTTGGTGTGCATGGGGTTGATGCCTCAATGAGACACTTTAGTCCCGTTTTATGTCTAAAATCAAGCGCGTCCTTTTATACATAACTAGCTGCGCCCCGCGGCTTCGCACGCGTTGTTCCTATTTTTATCCCACGGTACCTGATTTATGGGATAAATAGTAGCCTATGTTTCATAACATAATAACTGATTTTGTTTTTAAAAAACTATAAACCGACTTCAATTATGTAGTTTTTTCGTGGATTTTCATGGATCCCACTATCAGAACTGAACAAAATTAAAATGTGACAACACCCACGCGTGAAGCACCAGCTTTCATATATAAAAACATGAAAATCGGACCACCCAGTAAAAAGTTCTGAGGTAACAAACATTAAAAAAATACAGTCGAATTGAGAACCTTCTCTAAAAACTCACTCGCTTAAAAACTCAACAACATAAATTAAGTTTTCTAACATTCTACAAGCTCGATGGATGAGGTATAAATAAAGTTTTTTTATTATAATCTTCGACCTGTAATAGGTTGGTGCACTTAGCATTTGTCCTTATTTATCTATATTGTAAGTTTTAGTGTACTCGCCATAGGCTAACCTAACTGTATAAATAAAATAACTAATAAATTTAAACCCTTCGTAAGTACACAATCTCGGTCTTATTTGGGTTTATTCTCTCCTATAAACAGAGTCACAAGAACATACAATGCTACACATAACTTATATGTCGCAGCCTCTAACGTTCATAGTAGCCTGCGCAGCTCTGGTTCTGATCAAAACCGCGCAATTGATTTGTTTACAAACAGTCTGTATAGCTTTAAAAAATATTTAAGATCTATGTATGTATAACGCCTATTCACTTTATATTTGCTATTTAATTTAAGTAATTTGTGTAATTTATATGAAAATTTGGTCCTAAAATTTATTCTTAATAATTTGACGTTTTAAATTAACTCATTATTAAATTTTTCGCTATTCATATGTTTAGAATTATTTGGATGGTAATTGTTTTAATTTAGATTTTATTGCTTTAATATTATGGTTGTGACTAAGCACTGGTGTAAATGACATTGGATTTGTACCTTCAATTGAAGTGGCACTCAGTGTGTCTTTTTGTAAGAAATTGTCCACAATCCTTTTTTCGGTGTACACTGCGGTGCAATTTTTAATAAATAAATCTATATATATAAAAATGAAACCCGTTTTCCGTTGTCACGACATAACATGAAAACGGCTTGACCGATTTGGCTGATTTTTTTTCTAGTTTTCTAATACTCTGTACAAGGTTCTTACGGAAAAAAATATAAAGAAAATCTCTCAGAAAGATTGAAAAATATACATACAAAAATCACCTTGTAACGTTTCCATGGGACCAACGCGTGCGAAGCCGCGGGGCGCAGCTAGTAAATAAATAAAATAAATAAATATCTTTTCAGCCGGCAAGTCCAAGCGAGCCAGCGCGCTAGTAGCGACCGTGGAGCGAGCTACCGAGATATTCATCGAGCGCGGTCAGAGCATAGCGATCGAGAATCCGGACATAACGCAGCAGATGCTGACCGCTGTGGAGGATGTACGGAAAGCTGGTGAGTCATCAATGAAACTAGGAGACAAGAATATAAATAATTAATTTTGTTCTAAAAAACTATAAACCGACTTCAATTTTTACAGTTTTTTCATGAAATTTCTTGGATCCTATTGTCAGAACTGAACCAAATTAAAATGGGACCACACGGGAAGCACCAGCTTTCATATAAAAAAAGAATCATGCAAATTGAACCACCCAGTCAAAAGTTCTGAGGTAACAAACATAAAAA
Organism: Eupithecia tripunctaria; assembly: GCA_955876795.1. Lineage (NCBI taxonomy): Eukaryota > Metazoa > Arthropoda > Insecta > Lepidoptera > Geometridae > Eupithecia > Eupithecia tripunctaria. The sequence continues at coordinate 1,361,089 of OY041628.1, read as the reverse complement.
AAAATAAAGACGAATTGAAAACCTCCTCCTTTTTTTGAAGTCGGTTAAAAATATCACAAAAATCAATCAAATCAATCAATCAAAAATCTAATTTCGACTATGTACGAGATTCGAACCCGCGTTCTTTCCTCAGTACGGGGATGTCATAATCGGGTTATAATCTCGTCAAAGTCGAAATTTTTTAGGATTTTATTTCAACCTCAACCACAACCTCAGCCTGTATTAGTCAACTGCTGGACGCAGGCCTCCCCCTGAAATACCCATAATCCCCACGCTGGGCATGCGGGTTGGGGATTGCAGTTTGGGGGTAGAATTGTTCTGCAGGGGGCGCTGCTGCCCACCCCCCGGCGGATATCCCTTAGTCGACTCTTACGACACCCACGGGAAGAGATGGGAAGATGATTTTGTACTACATTTATATATTATTTAGATATAAGACTTTAATGTATATTTGTTGCTATAAGTACAATAAAGTGTTCATTCATTCATTCATTCATTCATTAATAATGTAAAACATAAATTTACTAAGCTTAGGTACAATTTTCATTGAAAATGTATTTTATAGCAATAGTTTAAGTATACATAGCAGAATATGTATACAATAGGGTATATGCATCGATTTTTTTTATTGTTTTAATCGATTCTTTAGGTCATTATTTAACCGAGGAATGATAAGACGCTCACTGAATTTCGCATTAACAAGGTAAAAAAAACAAATCAAAACTACAATCATTTTCGGGTGATAAAAACGCTGCCATATTGGCGCCATGTTTATGTGACGTCGACGTACACTTGATTAAAACCTTTGGTGACGACCTCGGTAGTGATCATCTCAGGAAAGAGGTTTTCCGAAAAAACTGAAAATATTCGACAATACGAAATGTCAAGTGGGCAGAATAGTGTCAAATCAAGGTGCAGCAAGCAGAATAAAAAAAGAAGAAATGTGTACAGTGATGTCACGTCCGCTCTAGTCAATGGCGTAGCGTTTTGAAATTTTGCGATTGAGATTTAAAATATCAATTTTTCAATGGTTGAATTCTACAATAAAAACATCTCAAAATGCAAAAATAAATATGTACATAGATATGTTTCTATATCAATAGAGAATACGTATATATTTTTTTAGCCATTTTGAAATCACATGCATATACCCTATTCGTGACATGTAATAATTATTACCAATAAAGACTATTATGACTATTATTATGACTATCATTCATTCATTCATTCATTCCTTGTGTACTCCAGGAGCGGCCATGAGTGTGGCTGCGCGTGAGTTTTCTGAAGAGCCCTGTGCCTCATCAGTCCGTGGTGGGATGGTGAGTTATTAAATTAGATAAATATCTGCATAAACAAATGCTTAAAATCTCACACTATATAACGCCTTTTTTTGATTTTATTTGTCTTTATTTCTTTGAAAATGGTGGACGAAAGGTCGAGGCAAATCTCCTGCCAAGCGCTTTATTAGGTTGATTAACATTCAATCACACTAATATTATAAACTAGCTGCGCCCCGCGGCTTCGCACGCGTTGTTCCTATGGAAACGTTTAAAGGTGATTTTTATCCCACGGGAACAGATTTACGAAATAAAAAGTAGCCTATGTTTTATTTCAATATCGGATCTGGCTGAAATTTGCATACAGGTAATTCTAACCTGTATGCAAATTTCAGCCAGATCCGTTCAGTAGTTTTGACGTGAAGAGGTAACAAACATCCATCCATTTTGCTTCTATTTTATGAATCAGCTGCTAGTTTTCCTTAAATAAATATATTTTAGGCGACCTCTAGCGACCAACTGCCGAACGATCCTAGATCGCGCAAACGCTTGTGTCGCTGCCGCTAACTCATATACGAATACCCGACATCAACTGTCGGTCGAGAGACCACCGGGCTCTGTGGACCAGACGGGTCGGGCCCGGTCAGAGGAGATCTCACTCTGTTCCTATATAGGGGAATACCACCTTTATCCCCCAAATAGATAAACAATAAAACGTTTGTAACTAAAGCTATTCGTCTACAGGTACGCTGCGCTCGCGCACTGCTGAGCGCTGTGACCCGTCTGCTGATTCTGGCTGATATGGTGGACGTGCACCTTTTGATTTCCAACTTGACTACCGTAAGTTTTATTTTATTTTACCACCTTTATTAACAAAGTAAATGATTGAAATAAATTAGAACTAATATTTACAATTTAAAAGATTGGGCTAACTGCAGTGCAAACTGTTGCAAACAATAGTAACTCAACTGAACTTTATGCCAATACAAAAATGTATATATATATATATTAGGTCCTTACATATGAAATTGGCGTTTTGTATGGGAGGAACAAAAAGTCGAATATTTTTTAATATAATATATTTAATTAATCAAAGTATGAACCATTATTTTCTATGCACTTTTGCCATCTTATAGGTAGTTCATTGATCCCTTTACTAAAAAAACCAGTCGGACGGGAATCAATAAAATCTTTGAAGGCGATTTGGACTGCCCCATCGGAGTTGAATTTTTTCCCTTGCAAGAAGTTATCCAAATTTCGAAAAAAATGGTAATCTGTTGGAGCAAGGTCCGGGGAGTACGGAGGATGTCTTAGACTTTCCAATTGAAGCTCTTCTAATTTAGTAGCCGTCTGTTGCGCAGTGTGTGGTCTAGCGTTGTCGTGAAGCAGCAGTGGCGTGGAGCGATTGACCAGCCTAGGTTGTTTAGCCGCTAGCTTTTCCATCATGGTTTGCAATTGCTGACAATAGACATCAGCCGTAATAGTCTGGCCAGATTTGAGAAAACTGTAATGAACAATACCGGCACTAGTCCACCAAACGCTTACAAGTAACTTTTTTGGGGTTAATTTTCGCTTGGGGCAGGATTTGGCTGGCTGGCCAGGATCCAACCATTGCGCTGAGCGCTTCCGATTATCGTAAAGAACCCATTTTTCATCACAGGTAATGATTCGGTTTAAAATACCTTCATTATTGTGCCGGTTTAGTAATGTAACGCAGCAGTCGACGCGCGTTTGCCGGTTTGCTTCAGTCAATTCGTGAGGTACCCACCTTTCAAGCTTTTTAATCTTCCCAATTTGCTTCAAGTGAATTAAAACAGTTTTATCACTAACATCGCAGCCTGCAGCTAACTCGGACGTGGTTTGCGATGGATCCGCTTCCACAATAGCCTTCAACTCTTCATTATCAACTTGAGTCTCAGGCCGTCCACGGGGCTTGTTCTGCAGGTCGAAATTTCCAGAACGAAAACGTTGGAACCAAAAACGAACTGTGTTTTCTTTTGCAACACGACCGCCATACACATCATTCACCCTTCGAGTTGTTTCCGCAGCACTAGTGCCACGGCGGAACTCGTACTCGTAAATAATGCGATATTTTAAGTTTTCCATTTTGTAAAATGAGTGACGCAAACAGAAAAAAACAGAAGAAAAAAAACAAATGAATGACGATCATCGAAGCACAAATACATGAGTCTATAGCTGTACAAATTTGAATTTGGAATTCCTTACCAAAGAGGAGAAATTTGTGATTAAAGTGGCCAGTACGAAAAACGCCAATTTCATATGTAAGGAGGACCTAATAATATATATATAGGGCCTAGACAATGTAACTATCGATGTCCAAAGGGATAGTAGAAAAGTCCAAAAATGTATAAGTTTGACATATGCCTTAGATATGTCACGTGATCTGTTTAGAATTTTCCCTACGAATCGTTCAATTGTTTTCGATTCGCTTCATAGCGAATGTCGGTTGGCTAAGCTCTCAGGTTTGACGTCACCGTTCGGCTGCCAAAGGCGTTGCGTTTAAAAAATTGCGAGATTTAAAATATAATTTATTCAATGATTAAATTTCTTAAAAACATCATAAAATACAAAAATTAATATACAGATATATTTCTATATCAATAGAGCATACGTAAAAAAATTTTGCTATTTTGAAGTCGCATGCATATACACTATTGTATGAAAAAACAAAAAACAACCGAGTTGACTTAGAAAAAAAAAACCTGTAAGCCGTGTCATGTTTACACACAGATTACCCCCAATAGATACCGCATTACGATACTTTTGTTCGGATGCTAGCGCACCAAAATTGGCGGAAGGCGCGGGTTGCGGGGACTGAAACAAAGGCGTTGTGATTGGCTATTTCAAGGTCGCACTAATAATGAACTAAGGGTATACTCACCGTAGGGTTGGGAAAGTCGAAAACCAAATTAGAATTCATCGATAATTAGTACGACAATTAATTTTCTATAGGATCATAAATTTATACAGATATTAAAACTAATATTTTAAACCTAAGTAAATGACAAAAACACTACCACTATTTAATAAAAAAAAATAAAAAAAATTGTACAAATTACACAATAATGATGAGATATCATCTGTTTTGAATTCAATTATAAAGTAAAGAAAAGTAAATTAAAAGTTCATTTCAATAATAAAATAGCACTATTTAAAGTTAAGAGTTACAAATGTAGTAGGTTATAGAAATTTTTGTATTTATCAGTCTCTGTAGGTGTTGTTACCCGTAGTCGAGTGACTGTCCTCCGTACTAGTTAATACAATAATACCTACCGAGAGTCCCGCTCATCTACGTCATCCACCATTTTTAACGATATCGACTAGACTCGAAATAAGTGAAATTCACAACACTAGCGTAACACGTGCTTTCGCCGAAAAGGACAACGAGTACAATAACAGCAATGCGGAAAAGAGACAAGTGACCGTCCTTACGTACCATTAGCCATTATAAGCTGACCTGTTCTATAAATGATAAAATTGTAATTATTTTACTTAACGATGAAATGTTATTCCGTCCTTTTGGTAGTTTGAATTTCTTGATGATTTTCCACACGATTTCACTGCACATGAAGTCATTTTATCTAATTTTCTATCACAAAACCAATTTTCACCAGCCTTAGAGCACAGAAACGTAGGGGTCTGACACTTGGTCGAAACTGAAGCCGTACTTCGAAGCGGCGATTTACATCTGTGCATTTGCATTGATGCGTGGTGCGCGGTCGTCGTCTTTCATGCGGAATCTATTGGGGGTAATCTGTGTGTTTACATCACAAACTATACAATAAATTGAAATGAATTAGAATCAATTGCACCTTATTTCTTATTTGATAGTAATAACTATTTATCAAGCTGTTTATATAGTAAAAGTTTGACTTGTCTAAGTACTTATTTTGTAAGTCTAAAGAAATAAACGATTTGACTCTGACTCTGACTCTTAATAATTGATTTTGTTTTAAAAACCTATAAACCGACTTCATTTATGTAGTTTTTTCATGGATCCCATTGTCAGAACCACCATATCAATAGGACCAAATTATAATTTGATTTTAAAAACATAAAATGGGACCACAAGGGAAGCACCAGCTTTCATATAAAAAAGAATCATGAAAATCGGACCACCCAGTCAAAAGTTCTGATACAACAAAAAAAATAACAGTCGAATTGAGAACCTCCTACTTGTTTTGAAGTCGGTTAACAACACAATATTTCCTTCCAGGTGGAGACCGATCTAGAAAAACTGAAGGCTGCCTCATCGCAAGCCGAACTAGCCGAATGTGCGGCGGCGCTCGGCCGATCGGCGGGCGCGCTCGGCGCCGCGGCCGCTAAGAGACAACATGAACTGAGGTATGATTCCCTAACAGCCTGTATTGGTCCACTGCTGGACGCAGGCCTCCCCCTGATAAGCGACTTATTGGTTTTTATCCCATGGACATAGACAAACTCAAAGTCAAACTCAAAAATGCTTTATTTCCATAAATACAATAAATGTACACTTAGAAAAGGTCAAATCATATTAAAAAATACACTGACACGGAAATAAAGTATTTTTGATTTCGATCGCTTCGGTATGTAGACTAAAGTAAAGAAACGACGAAGAAACCTTTAGCCTGTTCGTTGTTATTTTTCGAGTTGGAGCAAAATCAGACCCAAGCTTTTTTATCCGATATATAATCTGATATTTTATAGTAATCCTTTTTGCATAGTAAAGTTTTGACAGTTTGTTTGAATTTATTTACTGATAATTTTTGCAGCTCAGTAGGGGTTTTGTTGTAGAAGCGTATACATTGCAATTTAAAAGATACATTCGTTTTTTGAAGCCTAGTTGTGGGTGCGAGTTTATGTTTATTTCTAGTGTTTACATTTCATATAATAAATAAATAATGCTGGACAATTCACACAGCATTATCTAGTCCCAAGCTAAACAGAGCTTATGTTATGGGTACTAGATAACTTATATACATAATACAATACAATGTAGTATTGTATTATGTATATCAGATAGATATTTTTTATTATACATGTAAACATCCAGAACGCCCTGAACCTGAAATATCTGTAGATCGTACACACATTTGTCCCGAGGCGGGAATTGAACCCGCAGCCTCCTGCGTCGCAGGCGGACCTTCGCCCACCACAGAGCTCGTCATATCATTTATTTGCCACCACAATACACACAATATAAATGAACAATTATGAAAATTAAATACATAGTTACAAAATAAGAACGCAGAAACAATATATTGAAAAGTGTAGGGAGCACTTCATCTCGGCATTTTGTTTGAATCGATTCATAATCGATTATTGGTGGGATCCCTCCCTAACCTACCTGTCATTTATGTATTCATTCTATTTGTATGTCATTCAACGATCCCACTCACGCTCGTTTTATTCAGCCAGTTGAGTTGGGATTCTAAGGCCCGTATTATGAAAGCTTTCCCAAGCATTACTTATGCAGTCATTACTTGAGTTCTACTCAAGCTTAGAATCACTGCTCAAGTAAATCTTTATTAAAGAACGTAACTCTCTACTTAGCTAGTTGCACTAGAAAAATATCTACTTCAGTTATTAGGGTTTTGTCTATAGTCTACACCTTTATCTGGACGAAAATGTATTTTTTAACTCAAGTAATGCTTGGTAAACGTTCAATAATACGTAATAACGTGGTAAGAAAAGAACACAACGTTACTTTACTTGAGAGTTACATGAATGAGTGTAGATTTTGACATGAGTTCCAAAGTATTGTTTCAAAATTAATCTTTACTCAAAACTATACATGAGCATCACTCAAGCATAATATATCGATGACTGAGCATGCTTTCATAATACGGGCCTAAGTGTGAGGGCTTTCGCAGTAAAAATAAAAAAGCCTTTTATTCCATAATCTTAAATAACAATAGTCAATCATGCTTAAAATAATATTGATAATTACATGAATTAATTTAAAAAAAATAGTTATGTCAAATATAATAGAATTTATGTTATAGCTTTGATCCATTAATATGGATAAGTATATCGTTTATTATTTTTACTTATTTTTACTTTTGCGACGTCTGTCCAGTTTTGTGTTTTTAGGTATTTCCTAATAGGGTATATGCATGCGACTTCAAAAAAGCTAATATTTTTTTTACGTATTCTATTGATACTCGTACAGAAATATATATGTGTATTTATTTTTGTATTTTATGATGTTTTTATTGTGAAATTTAATCATTGAAAAGTAGATATTTTAAGTCTCACCAGCAAAATGTGCAAACGCAACGCTATTGGCACGTGAAGCGTGACGTCATACTTGAACATTTTTGTATGTGCATGAAGTTTTGACTTTGAGTTTACATAGGGGACTCGATCATCCGTGACGTCATAAAATGCAAGGGCTAACATGGCAGCGTTTTTATCACCCGAAACTGAGTGTAGTTTTACTTTTAGTTTTTTACCTCAAAAAAATTTTTTTTTTGGGTGTTATAGTTTTTTTTGTTTATGTATTGACCTAAATAATCGAATAAACAAAAAAACCATGCATATACCCTATTATTGGGAAGCTAAAATTAACACTAACACAAGGGGGGTAGGTGTTATATTTTTTTTTATGTAATAATCTAAATAATCGATAAAAAAAAACCATGCATATACCCTATTTCGTCGGACCATCTTGCTAGGGATCTGCCAGTTCGTCTTTTGCCGTTAGGACCTTTCCATGAGGCTTTCGCAGTATAATAACCTTAAATATACTATTGTGGTGAACAAAATATACTATATCTCTTTGTCTTCCATTCCAGGTCTCCGCACGCGCGTGACCAGCTGGCTGCTGCTCGCGCCATGCTGAAGAAACACAGCACAATGCTGCTGACTGCCTCCAAGGTAAATATTTTATTACATATACTTACTCCGATTCAAAACCCTGTTTAGGCAGAGATTCTTATTCTAACCTCTATATCTTGAGTCGTTACCTCGACCTCGACTCAAACTCCAAATGCTTCGTCCTTTCGTTTTGGTATTTGTTTATTTATTTAATTCGGATTGCCACCAGCTTAACTAATTATGTACAATAGAAATTAAAATAGTCACAGAAAAGTGTGAAAACAAAATTTTTTGTCGGCGACGACAGTTGCGTACGTTATTATTATTAAAATATATTTTTATTTATTTTTTATTTATTTTTAGACGCACAAAGCATAAAATAATCACACAATATACAGGGCTTATATAATATAGGTTTAGAACTTGCTCATTTGATATTAAATTATTTTTATTAAATTCTATGCTTTATTATACAAAATTCACCAACTAACCTCAGAGTCAGAGTCAAATTGTTATTTCTTTAGACTTACAAAATAAGTACTTAGACAAGTCAAATTTTTACTATATAAACAGCTTGATAAATAGTAATTACTATCAAACTAGAAATAAGGTGCAATTGACTCTAATTCACTTCAATTTTTGTCCACTAGCGGAAGAAGTGAAAAAGAAACCACTAGCAAGTTTATCGCTTATCAACTAATACAATCTTAGCATAACTAAGAACAGTTCTTACATACTATTGTCAGTGTGGAACTGGGCGACATCCGGCCAAGCATTCACATCATCAACGTAATCATCTAAAGAGTAATAGGCTTTCTTGATAAGATTTCGTTTTACATTCAGTTTAAATTTACCTATAAATGTCCTTATACGAGTGGAGAAATGAACTGTCATCTCAAGGTACCTTGCGATCTACCTTAAATTCTCCTCAAAAGAGTTTGTTGTTATTTAAATGTAGTTTGGGGACTATCTTTATTACATTTACAATGCATTCACTCGATTCAACCTTTTTTAGTGGAGTTGAGATTTAACCAAATTAACGATTACGGCATCGAACGGTGTCGGCTTAGAATTAGCACCAACCGAACTCCTCCCGCGGTTGCCGTAAGAGACGACTAATGAATATCCACCGGGGCGGGCAGCAGCGCCCCCTGCAGAACAACATTACCACCGAACTGCGATCCCCAACCCGCAAGTCCAGCAAATTATGGGCATTAATTACCCCCCGAGAGATAAAAGTCTCTTAGCACAAGGTTATGTGTGAATAAAAAACATCTTATTTTGTTCTAAGGTATACGTCCGTCACCCAGAACTGGCCGCTGCTAAAGCCAACCGTGACTATGTGCTCCGCGCGGTTTGCGCTGCCGTAGATACTATCTCGAGCGTCGCGCATGGGAGGGACGTACCCCATGGTAAGTAGACTTCAGTTGGCCGCTGCTAAAGCCAACCGTGAGTATGTGCTGCGCTGAGATACTATCTCGAGCGTCGCGCATGGGAGGGACGTACCCCATGGTAAGTAGACTTCAGTTGGCCGCTGCTATAGCCAACCGTGAGTATGTGCTGTGCTGAGATACTATCTCGAGCGTCGCGCATGGGAGGGACGTACCCCATGGTAAGTAGACTTCAGTTGGCCGCTGCTATAGCCAACTGTGAGTATGTGCTGTGCTGAGATACTATCTCGAGCGTCGCGCATGGGAGGGACGTACCCCATGGTAAGTAGACTTCAGTTGGCCGCTGCTAAAGCCAACCGTGAGTATGTGCTGTGCTGAGATACTATCTCGAGCGTCGCGCATGGGAGGGACGTACCCCATGGTAAGTAGACTTCAGTTGGCCGCTGCTATAGCCAACCGTGAGTATGTACTGTGCTGAGATACTATCTCGAGCGTCGCGCATGGGAGGGACGTACCCCATAGTAAGTAGACTTCAGTTGGCCGCTGCTAAAGCCAACCGTGAGTATGTGCTGCGCTGAGATACTATCTCGAGCGTCGCGCATGGGAGGGACGTACCCCATGGTAAGTAGACTTCAGTTGGCCGCTGCTATAGCCAACCGTGAGTATGTACTGCGCTGAGATACTATCTCGAGCGTCGCGCATGGGAGGGACGTACCCCATGGTAAGTAGACTTCAGTTGGCCGCTGCTAAAGCCAACCGTGAGTATGTGCTGCGCTGAGATACTATCTCGAGCGTCGCGCATGGGAGGGACGTACCCCATGGTAAGTAGACTTCAGTTGGCCGCTGCTAAAGCCAACCGTGAGTATGTGCTGCGCTGAGATACTATCTCGAGCGTCGCGCATGGGAGGGACGTACCCCATGGTAAGTAGACTTCAGTTGGCCGCTGCTAAAGCCAACCGTGAGTATGTGCTGCGCTGAAATACTATCTCGAGCGTCGCACATGTTAGTTCAGTTCACAGAAATGCGCAGAACGTTTGTATGTATTTTGATGAGCGAAAGCGAGTAAGTATAGCATACCATCCCTTTATGTTCGACTACCCCTTTACGTTTTCACCCGCGCAGTTCCAATTCCCGTGGGAATTCCGGGACAAAATATAGCATATATCACTCCCTGAAAAGTAAACATTTTAATGATGTATGTTCAGAGCCTATTCATTACTAACAAACAATTAAATCTTCCTCTTTATAATATTATAGTATAGAAGAGTGTTTAGTAGATGATCTTGAAGTTGTAAGTTTTTACTATAAAATTGTTGAAATGAATATTGTTAAACTTAACAAGATAAAATAAACTAAAACACGACTTCTTCGTTTACCGTTTGAGCTTATTATATTAACAATGATATTTTCTACTTACATATACTCCGATATCTCGATCGATCCACTCTAGGACAAGCAGACGCACAGCGCATTACCATCCATACTTGGTGGATGTACCCTCCACTCGCACTAAGCGGTTTTCCTCCACCTTTATTATTCGCACCGCAAAGGAATCGAACTCGCTCCCTGCCTCTCTTTTCCCGGCCAATTACAACCTGGGCCTCTTCAAGACAAGGGTGAATAGGTATCTTCTAGACCTTCGTGATACATCGTCGGCCGCATCTTCGCTTTCCATCAGGTGAGTTTGCGGTCAATCGAAGGTCTATTCATAAAAAAAAACTCGTTAGACGTCCAATATCGTCTGACGTCATATACCCTATAACCACCGGGGTATTGAGACGAATCAATCGATACCTCGTTTGTTGAAATCGAACGAGTAGTTTCAGCGCTACGTGGGAACATAAAAATCGGCTACATATTATACATACAAACATAAGGTGCCAACCGCATAACTCTCCTCCGTTGGTAGTCGGGTAATATTATAGATGATTTTTTATTGTTTGCAGGTAATCGTCCAGTCGAAGGACCCGGCGAGCTCGCTCAAGCTCTCGATGATTTTGATGTGAGTAACATTAACAATAGCAATTTTTTTTATCGATTATTTAGTTAGGTTGTCACATAGACGAAAAAAAATAAAACAGCCAAAAAAATTTAATTGTTGAGGTAAAAAACCAAAGTAAAACTACACTCAGTTTCGGGCTAGTATTATAATATCTGTGGTTTCGGGTGATAAAAACGCTGCCATGTTAGCCCTTGCATTTTGTGACGCCACGGTTCATCGGATCCCCTATGTCAACTCAAAGTCAAAACTTCATGCCCATACAAAAATGTTCAAGTATGACGTCACGCTTCAGGTGCCGATAGCGTTGCGTTTACACATTTTGTGGTTGAGATTTAAAATATCTACTTTTCAATGATTTCAGGCTGTTGAAATTGAGGTTAAGGAACGCCCAAGACTTCCCAAATATAATTTTGTCCCTTTACCACTCTAAGGCCCGGTTTCTCGAACGCTTGTCACATTGAATGGATAGTCAACGGCTTGTTATATAGGCACTGCGGAATCTCACAGCGTGAATTTTAATCTCGCGGAATATAACCTGCGTACTTAACGTAACTTACACGTACGACGAATAAAATTCCTTGCTATTTTAGCTACCTACAACTTTATAGTGCTCCAAACATTCATATTTTTCCGCTAGTGAACTTCCATTAGGTTACAGAATTCTGCAAAAAAAACCACGCGAGGAATAAAAGCAGCGTGTACAGCCTGACAAATTATGTATAGTTTTGAGTAAAGACTAGTTTAAAATAATGCTTGGGAACTAATGTCTAAATCTACACTCACTCACGTAATCCTCAAGTAACGATACGTTCTACCACGTTGTTACGCATTATTGAACGGTTACCAAGCATTACTTGAGTAATTGCCTATTTTAGAACGATTTCAAACTTTCATACCTTCGCCTAGTGATTCTTTGAACTCATCTTTACTCAAGTGTGGTCTGGACCACGCTTGAGTAAGTAGGCTTAAGTGTAAGGCACTAATGTTGAGCCGAGACCTTTTTGCTGCTGTAACACAGTAGGTACAGTCTCCCTTTTTAGTTAATATTTTGTGTAATTGTTCTTTTCTCGTATTATAAGTAAACTATGTATTATTCTTAAGTCTGTTTTGTACTGTGTAAGTGGCAAATAAATGATTGTCTATGTCTATGTCTATGAGTAAGGCTTGGAAAGGATTTTAAAAAGACTTTGAAAGTGACTTTATTTATCTTCCAGGAACGCATGGTGATGGAGCCATTAGCGTACTCGGAGCTTCGCACTCGACCGTCGTTGGAGGAGCGACTTGAATCCATCATATCCGGGGCAGCTCTTATGGCTGACAGCTCTTGTACCAGGTAAAATAACCATTGAACAAGGCATGAATGTAAAGAAACGAGAACCTCAACTTTCTTGACAAAGACAATTAGAACTAGTATCTTACAATAGGGTATATGCATCGATTTTTTTTATTGTTTTAATCGATTCTTTAGGTCATTATTTAACCGAGGAACGATAAGACGCTCACTGAATTTCGCATTAACAAGGTAAAAAAAACAAATCAAAACTACAATCATTTTCGGGTGATAAAAACGCTGCCATATTGGCGCCATGTTTATGTGACGTCGACGTACACACTTGATTAAAACCTTTGGTGACGACCTCGGTAGTGATCATCTCAGGAAAGAGGTTTTCCGAAAAAACTGAAAATAATCGACAATACGAAATGTCAAGTGGGCAGAATAGTGTCAAATCATGGTGCAGGAAGCAGAATAAAAAAAGAAGAAATGTGTACAGTGATGTCACGTCCGCTCTAGTCAATGACGTAGCGTTTTGAAATTTTGCGATTGAGATTTAAAATATCAATTTTTCAATGGTTAAATTCTACAATAAAAACATCTCAAAATGCAAAAATAAATATGTAGATAAGTTTCTATATCAATAGAGAATACGTATATATTTTTTTAGCCATTTTGAAATCACATGCATATACCTATTGAATAACTGCAGACTGTTGCTATTTATGTTCAGGTAGCTCAACTCAAACTCAACCTCAACAGCCTGTTTTGGTCCACTGCTGGACGCAGGCCTCCCCCTGATAAGCGCTTTTTTGCGTTTATCTCATGGGGGGTAATGCCCATTATCCCCACGCTGGACATGCGGTTTGGGGATTGCAATCCCCAATCGGTGGATATCCCTTAGTCGCCTTTTACGACGCATGTAAGAAGAGTTGAGGTGGTGCAAATTCTAAGCCAGCAGGCTTAAAATTTGGACCACCTCGACTCTTCCCCACACAGTTAACTAAATAACCATTAACCAAAACATGAATATAAGGAACTTCAAACTTATCTCTTGAAACAATTGGTTAAAAATGCCAAGGCTCCTAGAGGTCTCGACTCCAAGGGGAGCAAATGTTTAGGTCTTTCTTAATGGCTTCTTAATCCGTTTGCTTACACTGGCAGAGTCGTAGCGAAAAGAACGCGGTGCTATAAAACTGGCCTATCATTTTTTGAAAATTCCTTCCTTCAATGTAATAATAAGATATTAAGAAAGGTCTTGTTATTCTTACAGGGATGAACGTCGTGAGCGTATAGTAGCAGAGTGCAACGCCGTCAGACAAGCACTGCAGGATCTTCTGCATGAGTATATGAACAATGTAAGTTTTATTGCTTTTATCGTCAATAGTCTTTGACGACCTCTGTGGCCCAGTGAGCGAAGGTCTGCCTGCGACGCAGGAGGTTGCGGGTTCGATTCCCGCCTCGGGACAAATTTGTGTACGATCTGCAGAAATTTGTTCAGGGCGCTCTGGATGTTTTTCTATGTATAATAAAAAATATCTATCTATGTAGTATATAAAATATCGATTATGTATATCAGTTATCTAGTACCCATAACACAAGCTCTGCTTAGCTTGGGGCTAGATAAGGCTGTGTGAATTGTCCAGCATTTAAAAAAAAAATATTTATTTAAAAATAGATTCGGTAGATCCTACCTTGTTCTATGGAACATGACGTAATATATCGATTCAAGAAAATATTGTCCCTATTTGTACTATAGAACAGTTTGTACTTTTTGTCTCAAATTGTTCCATAGAACATACTGAGTGCATAAAGAAATAAGTAATGTTAAACTGCCGTTTTGCTTTTATTGTTAACCGACTTCAAAAAAAGGAATTTCTGAAGAAACAAACAAAGAAAAAATTGAAGTCCGTTATAAATTCTAATTAGTGCGTCAGTTAGAATAGAATAATATTTATTTCGACACGCTCATAGGTACAAAAGAAAAAAAAACATACAGATAAAAACATTCAAAATTTATAAAAAAGAATAAAGAGGTCGGTACTAAATTAAACATAGTATGATGGTCGTCAAACTGAGCTATGCCCCCATAACCCTGTGCCGAAATAGGTGTTATCTCATCGTGTGCTGAACGATTTCGCTCAGCCCCGTTTTTTAATCAAAAACCTTTGATTTGGCGTTACGGACGTCATTTCATTTCATTTGTTTATTCATAAAGTTTCAGGTTTATACATAGATCTTAAAATTATTCTTAAAGTAACTACTAGCAAAACCTGCCTTTACAGGCATAATATGAATATTATATAAGAATTTAAATTATTATCGATTAAGTACATGTCAACATACAAATTAAAAAAATTACAATAATAATAGCTACAGTCAATATAATACCAATTCATATAATTAATATTACAGTTTATATTCAAAAAATTCATTAGTACTATAAAAACATTTTTCAGTCAGCCATTTTGTCAAGTTAAATTTAAATCTAGATAATTGTCATTTTTTTATAAGTGTCAGGAATTTTATTGAATATTTTAATTGCCATTATAAAGCTGTTATTCGTAGATAATGTCAATCTTGCTTGTGGTATAAATAATTTATTTTTATATCTGGATCGGACGCTATAATTACTCATAGGATTTGCTGATTGAAATATGTCTTTATTCTTAAAAACAAACATGCTTATATCGAGTATATATAGGCCAGTCAATGTTAAAATTTTAAATTATCTAAAGTATGGCCTGCAAGAGTCTGTCATTTTCAACCCAAAAATAGCTCTCAAACATCGTTTTTGCATTTTGAAAACCTGTTCTGTGTTAACGCATCTAGTCGGTGGCAAGCTTTTATAATATAAAAATCTATACTACTGTTAAAAACAGGAAAGATTAGATTTTTTGTTTATATTGAATAGGCTCCGCAACTACTGGACCGATTTAAATATCCTGTCACCATTAAAAAACTTACTTTTCTGGCGGTGACATAGACTATATGTATATATGTAGTCATATATACATATAGTCTATGTCACCGCCAGAAAAGTAAGGTTGTCTTTGCATCGTCGCTCTATGGCCTGACTAAACTCGCGCCGCGCCGCCAACGCCCGCTTTTAAATTGTTACTCATTATACTGTAAGTTAACATAAATAATAAAATATTTACATAATTAAGTACATGGCAAGGAAATGTAATCTTGTGAGTTATATCTGCAACGAACTACTACCACAAATGGCCGTGACGTGACCTGCCTTTGGCCTACACTGAAAACCAGCGCTGAGTAGACACACCAGGTCTACCCAGCACAATGCTGAGTGTGGGCCATATTTGCCTGCTACGCACAAAAATTAGTATAAGTTGTGTAGTTTTTAGGTAAATAAAATAATTTTCTTTCTTCTTTTTTTCTTTCTTTCTATATTTTGTCATGGAATTCCCAAGGGAACGTTAACTCGAGCAGCGCCTCGTGGTTCACCCGCGTGGTGAAACCGCAAGGCGCTGCTAGTTTATCCTATAGACAGTTTTATAGTAAACTAGCTGCGCCCCGCGGCTTCGCACGCGTTGTTTCTATGAATTTTCTTTGCTATAAACCTCACGGAGCCCGAGCCCTTTCCAACGAATGCAAAACCGTGGAAATCGGTTCGTGCGTTCTGGAGTTATAGCGTCAGGAAGGAAAACCCGACTTATTTTTATATTATAAATTTCACAGCCTCATTGCGTTGTATTAATTATTTATTTTCTTGCTACAGACTGGTAAATCGGAGCAGTCAGCTGGTCTGGAGCGAGCTATCGAGAACATGTGCCGTAAGACTCGTGACCTGCGCCGTCAGCTGCGCAAGGCGGTCGTGGACCACGTCTCTGACAGGTGAGACCAATAGACGTACACTAGAATAGCTGTGTGTTGTTGGCTTAGAGTCAGAGTCAAATCGTTTATTTCTTTAGACTTAAAAAATAAGCACTTAGACAAGTCAATTTTTTAATATATAAACAGCTTGATATATAATATAATAGTTATTACTATCAAATAAGAAATAAAGTGCAATCGACTCTAATTCACTATAGCTTCATTCGCTAAGTTTGGAGTGTCGGTTTCTGTCTTTGCTTACTATGGCGTAAGGTTTTTGCGTTTTCCAGGCTGGTTTGGTGGTCTGGCGTGTTGCGGGGCTATCTCTCTAACATATTGGTGTTCTGTAATTCTTTATTGTACACAAATAATACATAGAATGAACTTATTCTAATAGATATGTACAAAGGCGAGCTTAACCCTGACAAAGAGTTTTCTTCCAGCGAAACCTTAGTTATAGGAGAGGCGATAGAATAGGTAGAGGAAGAGAAGCGTCTGCTTCCGAACACCAACATGCTGGCTTAGAATTTGCACCACCCCCATTCTTCCCGTGGGTGTCGTAAGAGGCGACTAAGGGATATCGATATAAGACGATCTCTGTGGCGCGGTGGGCAATGGTCCGCCTGCGACGCAGGAGGTTGCGGGTTCGATTCCCGCCTCGGGACAAATGTTTGTACGTTCTGCGTGTTTTTTATGTATAATAAAAAATATCTATCTATGTAGTGTATTGTATTATGCATATCAGTTACCTAGTACCCATAACACAAGCTCTGCTTAGCTCGGGGCTATTTAATGCTGTGTGAATTGTCCAGCATTATTTATTTATTATTTACTAGCTGCGCCCCGCGGCTTCGCACGCGTTGTTCCTATGAAAACATCAAAAGGTGATTTTCATCCCACGGGAACAGATTTATGGGATAAAAAGTAGCCTATGTTTTATTCCAGTATTAGAATTACCTGTATGCATAATTTCAGCCAGATCCTTTAAGTAGTTTTGGCGTGAAGAGGTAACAAACATCCATCCATACATCCATACAAATTTTCGCCTTTATAATATTAGTGTGATTTGTTATTTCCAGTTTCCTGGAGACAAACGTGCCTCTGTTAGTTCTGATGGAGGCGGCTCGCAACGGCAATGAAAAAGAAGTGGAGCAATACGCAGCCGTCTTTACCGAACATGCTAATAAACTACTCGAGGTATGCTGTCTACTCCATCACACTATTTTTTTTTTAAAGTGAAAAGTAAAAAGTTTAAAGTGTAATTACTATAAATTTGTATTTCAAATATAGATACTGTTCGGGGTACTGAGTACTAAGTCCTCCAACAGTAAGTTCGCAACTGATTTATTTATTGGATTAAAGTTAACAAGAAAGTATAATACGGAAGATAGAAGTCACGTTTGATACGTGACACATTCCTCACGTAGATATTAGTAAGTTATAATAACATAAGAAGTTATGTAGCCTTTGATATCACATGCATAGCCTGAATAACACATTGTACCTTGTACTGATACTACAAAAAAATATCTCTTTTACACTCTAAAAAATACTTTTTGGCAGCACTCAAATATTATGAATCACCACGGACCTATCAAGTATTTGAACGCACCGCAACTAAAAAGACCGGACCTAATAATTTTCTCACTGATCGAGGTGAAAAGTTGTATGTTTAACTCGAGAGCAAATGTTTTTTGTTCGTGCCTTTTAAATCCCTCGCTAGCTCAGCAGTCTACTTTAGAGCCACTCGCTGCGCTCGTGACTATAAACTGCTTCGCTAGCTCGGGATTTAAAAGGGACGTTTTTCAAATCTTCTTTTCTATTTAAAAAATATTAAAACAAACAGTAATAAAGTAAAGCATAATAAGTTTTTATAGGTCTTTTTTTCGGCGCCGACCATAGAGTATCAATAGCTTCTAGAGCCTAGTAAACCATTAAAATGCAGTAACACCATTCTAACATCAAATTACTTTTTTCGACTTGTTGAATAATATCCTTTATTTCACTTGTGAGCAAAGTTCGATTTTGCTCACCGTTTTTGAGCAGCAAAGTCACTGTTTTCGAGCGAGAGAGGTGAAAATAACTATTAATGATGTTTTGAATTCACAAACCACGCAACTAGTGCACACGATGCTCTAAATTCAATTTACTTTATCTTCTAGCGGATAAAAACTTTTGAACTCTGATATCGAAGAGCAAAAATGCTCTTCCCGAGATGGAGGGATGAAAATTATAATAATACTAGCTGCTCCCGCGGCTTCGCACGCGTTGATTTTCTTACCTTTTAAACCTTCCCTAGACCTCTACGAACATTTCAAGACCAAGATAAGATAAATCCGTTCAGCCGTTCTCGAGTTTTAGCGAGACTAACGAACAGCAATTCATTTTTATATATTACTAGCTTTTGCCCGCGGCTTCGCACGCTCTATTCAAGTAGCCTATGCCCGTTCCCGGGATACCGTTTACCTCCTTGCCAAATTTAATCAAGATTCGTTCAGCCGGGAACGAAATAAAAACTATCCTATGTCCGTCTCCTGGTTCTAAGCTACCTCCCCACCAATTTTCAGCCAAAACGGTTCAGCCGTTCTTGAGTTATAAATAGTGTAACTATGTAACACGACTCTCTTTTATAAATAAAGATATATATATATATATATAGGAGAGGTGGCAACCCCGCCAGCGTTGATATCGTGGTCCCGTTATTCTTATTTTTTCTACGCAAAATATTGCAGAAATCAAAGTGAAAGTGTGAAAATAGTGAAGAACAGCACATAAAGAAGCCACAGGGTTGTTTTCGAATCCGTCAAGACCTGGATTACAAGGATATGAGAACAGATAAGTTGCATTCACATACCAACTTTATGCGAGAACTACCGCAATTTTTTCGGATCACCCCCGAATTATAGTCTCAAATTACTTGCCTCCTGCAAGGACGGCCGTCCTTGGACGAAGAAAATCACCCTTCCTAGCGGACGGCTGTTGCTCCACTTGACAAGCCGCCTGCCAACCATAGACAGACGTCAGACATTCGCCAAGCCTGCTTGCTCCAAGCGTCAAACCGACCTTACCAACATACTAGAGTTGCCAGCTTAAGAAAAGTTCCACAAAATCCGGGTAAAAAATGGATGAAGTGATGACGGCGCTCCGGAACATTCAAAAAGAATTGGATGAGCAGAAAACTATGATAAGAGTGAGTGCAGACACTGTAACAGAAAGAGTAACGGAAAATATAAATAAAATTTTAGACACAAGATTCACAAAATTGGAGGAAAACTACGATAATCTAAAAGAAAGGATAGAAAACCAAGAAAAACAAGTATATTTCTTAGAAAAAGAGGCGAGAATAAGAAATATTGTATTTTTCGGTATAGAGGAAAATGAAAATTCGTACTCAGAATTGGAAAAAAGGATAACTGTCTTTGTAGAAAATTACTTTTCAATCAAGTTAGACATCAGAGATATACAAGTAGCCAAACGATTGGGGAAAAAATCAGATAAACCCCGCCCAATATCTGTCACATTTTCAACGCTGGGAAAAAAGATAGACATACTTAGAAGAAAAGGATCACTTAGTGAAACACCGTACTACATAAAAGAGGACTACCCAAAAAATATATTAAAAAGAAGAAGAGAGCTTCAAGAACAAGTAAACTTTGAACGTGAAAATGGAAACACAGCTTTCATTAAATATGACAAGCTTATTATTATTCCAAACAGACCTGAAACAAGTAACAGTAACAAAAGGAAAAACCTGCCAGTCTCCCCTAAAAACTCAGCTTGTAGCCAGACAGAGCGTAGGGATAACGCCCCCAAGAAGAGCAAAGCCTTGCCCAACCGTGCGCAGACACAAAGAGCTAACAGCATATCCGAGGGAATACTCAAACCAGGCATCCTTAACTACCTTGTAAGCAAAAACTCCTCATGCACTCAAGAAAAAACTAAAGACTCGTAGCAACTAACGCCTCTCTCTCTCTCAAACATCGCAAACACTGATAAAAAGCACGCAAATCTCCCAACCCGGCTGGTCACCGTGGGAGATTACGACCAAAACCCTCCAAAGAAAAAAAATCAAACTATAAACAACAAACTACTGCTATATATAGCTACCTACAATGTAAAAACTCTTTCGTCATACGAACGGTTAATCGAACTACAAGAAGCTTTAAAAAACACGAAATACGACATCATGGGCCTATCAGAAGTGAGGCGAGTCGGAAACAAAATGGAAGAATACGATGATTTCATCTTATGTCACATCGGACAGACGCCTGGCCAATACGGAGTCGGTTTCATGATTAAAAAATATTTGAAACAAAGTATTGAAAGTTTTACGGGAATTTCGGAACGAGTAGCAATACTTAACATGAATATTGGGCAAAGAAAAATGTCTTTCATACAAGTATACGCCCCCACAGAAGCCGCAAAAAAGGAACAGATTAACGACTTCTATGAGAACGTCAGCCAAGCAATCCAAGTAGCTCACAATGATTACATATTAATGGGAGATTTTAATGCAAAGATAGGGCAACCCCGAAAAGACGAATACTTGGTAGCGAAACAAAATGGTTACGGTGAAAGGAACGAAAGAGGGCAAAAACTTATAGATTTCGCCTGTGAGAACAAATTATCCATTATGAACACCTTTTTCGCAAAAAAGCCTAAGGATAAATGGACATGGCGATCACCGAGCAAACAATACAGAAACGAAATAGACTTTATTCTATCAAACCTACCAGGTATGTTTCAAAACATTGAAGTACTGAATATCAACTATCCTTCAGACCACAGGCCAGTAAGGGCAACGATATCGGTAATAAAACACAAAAAAAGTAGAAAAGGCTACACAAACAACTCAACTAGCTCACTGAGGACCGAGAAAGAAAGAATAAGCTACATAGAACATCTAAAAAACAGACTCCAAGGCATTGTCTACTGCAAGGACACGTCTATACAAAACTTCTACGACATTATAGTTGAAGCAATGAAACAATCCCTGCAACGGGCTAAAATAGAAAATACTTCTGAAACTCATAATAATATCTTGCAGGAACGCACAATTCAACTCATGGAAAAAAGAAGAATACTGCAAAAAACCAGGCACAAAACGCGCTCTATGAAAAACGAGCTCTCCGCTCTCTATAAGCTTGTAAGTAGATATATAAAACTGGACTATGAACGACACAGAGAAAACACAATACAGAGACATCTAAATCATTTCGGAAGCACAAAACGAGCATTCAAACAACTACAAACAAACAAAGAGTGGATTGATGGTTTAACAAACTGTACAGGAAAAACCCTTTACAACCGCAATGATGTCATTACAGTTGCAACGAAATTTTATAAGAATCTGTATAGATCAGGAGTCCATAATCAGAATGAACCTCAAAACATAGCTTCACAACAAAACATAAGTGTGGAAATAGTGCCCATTAGTGAAAGCGAAGTAGTCGAAGCAGGAAAAAAGTTGAAGGCAGATAAAAGTCCCGGCTCTGACAACATCACAAATGAGGCTATAAATACAGCAATACCACTACTAGCTTCACACCTCACACAGCTGTTCAATGCCATAATAGAGAAAGGCTCCACCCCATCCCAATGGTCTGAATCAAACATTATCCTCATCTATAAAAAAGGAGACCCGAGAAACGTGGCCAACTACAGACCAATCAGTCTACTTCCATGCCTATACAAACTCTTTTCATCTATCATTAACCAGAGGCTGAGCAGCACGCTCGAAGTAGTACAACCAGTAGAACAAGCCGGATTCAGAAAAGGTTTTTCAACAATCGACCATATTCACACAATAGAATTAATAATTGAAAAATATCAGGAACAACAAAGGCCTCTGTATATGGCCTTTATTGACTATCAGAAAGCTTTTGACACTTTGGTGCATACAAGCATATGGGAAGCCCTTACAGACCAAGGCGTTGAAGATCAGTACATACAAGTTATCAAAAGTATTTACAAAAATAACACAAGCAGGGTGAAACTAGAAACTATCGGCCCTAGTTTTCCAATTAATAGAGGCGTAAGACAGGGGGATCCTCTATCTCCACAGTTATTTATAGCTACACTAGAATCAATAATAGCCAAACTAGACTGGAAGGAATATGGAATTAAAATAGATAACAGGCACCTCAGCCATCTGCGTTTTGCCGACGACCTAGTATTACTATCTGAAACAAGCACACAGCTACAACTAATGGTTGAATCACTGAATGTGGCTAGCAAAGTTGCAGGCTTATTTTATTTTATTTTTATTTTTCGTTTATTAAGGCACAAACAGTATACAATTTTCTTAAAATTAACAGTATATATAGCTAGGTATACACCAATCAAGATGCCACTAATAGAAACATTATTTAGAATAAAATAATAACAACGTTACAGATGCTAATCTGGAGCTTATACAAACAAAGACAAATCAAACATAAATACTACACAAAATTAACTTAAGAGTGACGCTTGTTTCTTAAAGTTATTCTTAGAGAGCAGAAATATATCACATTTAGAAAATTGATCATTGTGCAATTTACTTACTCTAGAAATAAAAGAATTGCATGCATAATTCGTTTTATGATTATTTAACATAAAAAGGTTATTTGTTTTACGAGCGCTTACACGTGGACATTTTAAACATAATTGATTTAACAAATACGGTGAGTCGGTTAAGTTCCTTAAGATTTTAAACAAAAATATTTGATCTCTAATCGTGCGTCGGCTTTGAAGTGACTCAGTGTTAATTATTACAGACTGATTTGAGTTATTGATTTTAAATTTAAGATGTTTAATGAACTTTGACTGAATTCGCTCAAGACTATTAACATAAACTAGATAACGAGGATTCCAGACACTAGAACCATATTCTAAAATGGGTCTGATCAGGGAATTAAAAAGAACCACCATGGTTTTCCAATTACTAAAATCTTTACTTACTCTGAGCACAAAGCCTAATAAACGATATGCGCGATCTGTTACATTTTGAATATGGGATTTAAATGAGAGCTTATTGTCCATGAGAACTCCTAAATCTCTAACTACAGTTACTCTTTCAAGTGGAACATCGTTTAAGCTGTAGTTAAAAGTTATAATTGATTTATTGCGGGTAAAAGTTATGCAGCTACATTTGGTTACATTTAGAAATAATAAATTGTCGTTGCAGTATGTACTTAGTCTAAGCAAATCACTTTGTAGATCTTCGCAATCCTTTAGAGACGTTATTACCTTAAAAATCTTTTTATCATCTGCGTAAAGCAAAACTTTAGAAAATTTAAAACAACTAATAACATCATTAATAAAAATATTGAAAAGTAGCGGCCCAAGATGGGATCCTTGGGGTACGCCTGAAGTAACGGGAACAAATGACGAACAGAAGCCCTTGATTGCGACAGCCTGACTACGATCACGTAAATATGATTCAAGCCACCGAAGCAAGTCACCGTGTACTCCGATTGATAAAAGCTTTTGTATCAAAATATTATGAGATATTTTGTCAAAAGCCTTAGAATAGTCAGTATACACGGCGTCTACCTGAAGACCTGAATCCATAGACTGAAACAAGATATCAGCAAACTCACATAAGTTTGACTCAGTGGATTTCTTATCTACAAAACCATGCTGTTCCTGTATTATAAGGGGTCTAATTATCGGATACATGGTATCATAAACAATTTTCTCAAATAATTTAGGGATAGTGCTTAGTTTTGAGATAGGGCGGTAATTACTTATGTCGTGTTTGTCACCTGATTTAAAAATGGGAACAACATAAGATTTTTTCCACACCAAAGGAACAAGGCCTGACGTCAGAGAAAGATTAAAAATAATAGATAGTGGTCCTGCTAATGATTTGGAGCACTTACTAAGAAATAATGGCGGTATGCCATCAGGACCTGCAGTTTTGGAGGTGTCTAAAGATTTTAGATATTTAAGTACCTGTTCTACTGTAATATGAATGGTGTGCAAATTGATATTATTGTTGTTAATGGGTTGAGCTGAATTAGAATAAACAGTTGAGATAGGCTCGAATACAGAGTGAAAGTGACTATTAAATAGATCACATATTTCATCACCTTTTGATGATGAAATGTTCCTAAGAAACATTGAATCAGGGAAATCACAGTTGCTGCGCTTAGACTTAACAAATCTCCAGAAATACTTACTATTCTCACATATTTTAGACTCTGCATATTGTAAATAAGAAGAGAGGCATATGGACTGAGCTTTTTTTTGTCTAACACGTAGCATACAAAAAGTGTCATAATCGTCCAGATTTTTATATATTTTCCATTTTTTATGGTATTTCAATTTCTCTTTAACAATTTTAATCAAACTCTTACTGAACCAAAATGGGTATTTACCATCTTCATAAACTTCCTTGCGAGGTACATGGTTGTCTATTAACTTATTTACAGTGGTATAGAAACAATGAACCGATTTTTCAGTATTTGAAATATCTAGAATAGAGCCCCAATCCACTGAATCAAGCTCGGTACAAATACTCGAGTAATTAGCAATTTTAAATAATTTAATTGTCCGTTTAGGTGGACGTAAGTAATTTAAGGAAATGTTATCAAAATAAATATTTAATGCAGGATGATATTTATCTTCGAGTACAAGAGGGTGAGACGATTGAGAAACTACACAATTAACATTGGAAATAATAAGATCTAATTGTCTACCGCAGAAGTTTTGTATTTTATTATATTGAGATAAGCAATTAAAAGATAAAAAGGCAGACAAAGCTTCCACAATCGGCACGTCCAAGTTACCATCAAGAAGAGCAGCACTATGATCATGATGGTTCAACCACTGACACTGAAAAATATTAAAGTCTCCTACTATTATGTATTTAAAATCGGGTTCAGAAGTAATTATGTTAGATACGTATTCATAAAATTCTAATTCAGCATTATAAAGAGCACTACAAGGAGGAAAATAACAACAAAACAAACGACAGTCAGGCCTTGTCCCATTGCTTAGGTTAACTGATAAATAAATAATATCGGCTATGCAATTAGTAGAAGGTACACATCTAAAATCACTTACAATAATCCCACGTCGCACTGCGATTAAAACACCCCCACCCAGGGAATCACCACGAAAA
Source organism: Eupithecia tripunctaria (assembly GCA_955876795.1). Classification (NCBI taxonomy): domain Eukaryota; kingdom Metazoa; phylum Arthropoda; class Insecta; order Lepidoptera; family Geometridae; genus Eupithecia; species Eupithecia tripunctaria. Next base: position 1,335,381 of record OY041628.1, on the reverse strand, counting down.
CTATAATTTCTGTCACACCTATAAACACTATAACGTGAATCAAAAAGTTCGGAGTCGAGAATACCAGGAAGAAGCCACGTTTCTGTCAAAAAAATAATATCTGAATCGCAATTTAACAAATTATTGTAGAATGTACTAGTTTTGGTTCGAAGCCCACGCACGTTTTGGTAAAAGATATTCATTTTAGTACCCATTATAAGGTAAGAACAACATTAAAAATAAGAAATAACTGATAGTGTTTAAATACAAAAAAACGAAAGGTTCACCTTTATTTTCTCCACAAGTTTCATTTACTTGCAATGTAAACGCATAATCGCTCGCTAAAAAAGACATAATATTATGTAAGACAAAAATTAAGTCAGAAGGACAATATAAAAAAACACAATGGAAAAGTAATAAAGAAAATAAACAAGAGGCTACCATAATTATACTAATCTTTCTAAAGAATGTAGAATGTTGATATAAACATAAAACTACTCCTATTTTATCTTCTTTAAATCCTCCGCTGAGGAGATTTGGATGCTGGGGCTAACATCATCACGGCGCACCAGAATACAGCAGTGTTTTACCCAGATGTATTTATAGTTGTGATCCTTCGCCAACTTCTTTGCTTGTTGAAGCAATTGTTTGTTGCTGCGGGTCAAGTGGTCATTGAAATAAATTGATTGATTATTATCCATGAATCCAACGTCTTTGGCTTTCAAGTATCTAAGCTTTCTCAAAAAGTTAAGACAATCATCCTTTTTGTGCCGCGCCAAGAATCGAACAACAATCGGCTTACATCTCTTACCATCACTCTGGATAGGCGTCACACGAGTGATAAAGTCCAGGTCCGTCTCAGGATTTATCACAAAGTTGGCCTTTTTAGCTAAATTGCAGAAAGTTTCAATCAAGTTTTCGTTCTTTTTTTCAGGAACGCCTATTATTTCTATATTAGATCTTCTCGCCCATTGTTCGCGTTGATTTATTCCATTCTGCAAACTACTCATCGCTTTGCTCAATTCTTTCGTATCAGTCTTAGATGATACAATCGAGCCCAACTTACTTTCAGCAGATTCTAACCTTTTAACAACTTCTTCATATCGATCATTTATATAATTAATGGAGGTACGAATTTCTTGAATTTCTGTTCGCAGTGGACTTATTTCTTCCCGTATGTATTTTTTCAAGGAAATTTCGAGATCACTCTTCATCAATGAGATTTGAGCTATAATCTCGGCTTTAATTGAGGTAATCAAAACTGAGTCCGAGGTGCTTGACATACCTGGTGAATCCAGTGGGCCGCCACCAGCGGATTGAGATAGCATCGGCTCTACAAGTTTCTCCGCCTTACTAATACTTGTGTCGGCTTGAACAGAGTTGTTACTGTTATCGTTCTTTGGGCGTTGTGCCGCACATGATGGACAAGTCCATTTGGAGCGAGATGCCGGAGACTCATTTAAAAACTTAACACATTTTTGGTGATAATGCTGATTGCAACTAGTATTGGAACATTTAATTCGCTTATCTGTAGTTAGCATGTTCACGTTGCACACAGCGCAAATAGCCATTTTATGGAAGTCAAAATTTCTTCAAATAAGACAGGTCCCAAAACTGTATCATGTAACCTTCCTTATATAACTTGCGGTAGATGACCAATAAAGTGTCTTGCTCTTCGTTTAATTTAGGCGTCGAAATGTATGCAGGTAAAATTATGCAAATCACTCTCAGATCAGAGTAAACATATCTTCTAAAATCGTGCGAATTTTCCTTTACCTGTTCTTTCACGCGGCACCGGGTTGGTATTGATCACTTGTAATCACTTTTATGTTAGTTTTAAACTGTTTAGACAATTTTAAATATTTTTTGTTTGGAGAGCGACAAGCTTAGCGCCTATAACATTAGTCGCCGAAGCGCCTGATTGATGCTTGGAAATGAATCTGGATAAAACAATGACAATGACAAATGGTCCAAAAATTTCAATTACAGTTGGAACCCACACATTGACATATGCAGATAAATATACATACCTGGGAAAACAAATTGGGTTTGACAGAGCAAGTAATGAACTAGAAATTGACATAAGAACTCAACGGACATGGAACAAATATTGGGGACTAAAAGAGATATTTAAAAGCAATATGCCAATACACATAAAATCAAAAGTCATGGCATCAAATCTACTTCCATGCCTAACATACGCTTGCCAAACATGGAAATTTACAAACAACATAAGAAATAAAATTAACACCTGTCAACGAGCCATGGAACGAAGCATGCTAAACATTAAAAAAATACACAAAATTAGACATACCAAGATTAGAAAAATAACAAAGGTAGCTGATGCTCTCAACTTCGCTCAAAGACTGAAATGGAAGTGGGCTGGCCATGTGGCAAGAATAGAAGATCAGAGGTGGACAAAAAAGGTAACAACTTGGAAGGGGCCACAAGGCAAAAGACAAAGAGGAAGGCCTTATGCGCGATGGGAGGATGATATCAAAAATATTGCAGGACCGCACTGGATGCAACTGGCTCAGGAGAGAGATGTATGGCAAACTTTGGAGGAGGCCTTCACCTTAACAGGGGTTCTCGAAAAAGAAACTGACTAATAAAATTAAGTACCTACTTACCTAGAAAATAATAAAATTGAATTGAAATCATATAATGATTGCTAATTAATAATATTAAATAAATCAATTTCTTTACTTAAACATATATCAGTAATTATTATATTTTGTTTACTGCATGTTATGAATAATTTAGATTATAAATAATTATAGGTTCAAATAATGTATGTAATTTCGTGAAATAAAAGGCTTTTTATTTTATTTTTATTTTTATTTTATTTTTATATATATATATATTTCATCATATTATATAGATTTCTATTTTTTTTCGCAGGTTGCCAGCCTTGTTTGCTCGATGTCGAACAACGAAGACGGCGTTAAGATGGTTCGTCACGCTTCAGAGCATATCGAGTCGCTGTGTCCTCAGGTATAGTTAACTTACTATTACTTACTATTAAACTTACCTTAAAATTATCCTGGGTTGGAGTCCTGTCTAAGCAGACAAATTTGGGATATAATTCGATTTCTTTAAAAATAGTAGTGTAAGTGTAGTTCAAGAGTGATTATGTTTCGATTAGTCGCATCTTGATTGGTGTCTAAGTAGCATCGATCAAAGTTTTCGCCGGCCCCCCATAGATGCACAATGCGTGTTCTGAAACCGTCTGTATCAAAGGATTTCCTTTTTGGCATGTATAGAAAGCATTTGAATTAGTGTCATTCGAGCGCTTGGACAGAAAGCATGCCTAGCAAAATTACAAAAATCACACGTCCAAGATACAAAAAAGAGGTTTCTTATTTTCAGTAAAGTTTAAATAATTTTTTAACACTTTAATAAACTTCCTCAAGAAATCGGCGTTGAAAATTAATTTTTTGTTGGTTTCACTAAAACCATAAAATCATCAAAAAAGCTCCTAAAATAAATTGTAATAATTAGGTCGAGGTAGAGGAACGTTTTTCGCTTAGATAAATGTGTATACCAAAGACAAAATCCTACTCAAGAAAAAAATTTGCTAGTGCAACTAGCTAATTAGCGTCAGAGTTACGATCAATAATAAAGATTTACTTCAGCAGTGATTCTATGTTTCATTAGAACTCACGTAATGACTGCCTAAGTGATACTTGGGGAGGCTTTCATAATACGGACCTTAAGGCCCATACACCAGTGAAAGTGGCGCCCCCAATTAGTTTATCTTATAATTACGTTAAACGCAGCAAGTTTTAAAAATCCTACGTTCAGTTTGTGGTATCTATTATAAGTTATTTATTAATGCCTCTGTAATAGTTTCATTTTGTAAACCTTAGGTAGAGATACGAAGTTGCGCTTTTTGGCCACCAAACTCTATTTTCGCATCTCCTCCTAAACTATATGAGATAAAATTATTACAGAGGTATTACAAAATAGCTTATAATAGATACCACAAACTGAACGTAAGAGTTTTAAAAATTCCTATGATAAACGTAAAAATATGATAAAATAGATATTGCTGTCATATTGGCTCGGGTATGCGCCTTAAAGTCTTAAATCTTAATTATCTCCTCAGGTAATAAACGCTATGCGCGTGCTTTGCGCGCGTCACCGCTCGCGCGTCGCCGGAGAAAACGCGGCGGCTTTTGCGCGCGCCTGGGAGCACGCCGTGCGGCTGCTGACTGACGCAGTCGACGATATCACTACTATTGATGACTTCTTAGCTGTCAGCGGTGAGTACCATCATCTAGAGACCGCGGCTTGGCAAACGTAGTGTAGCCCTGTGGCCAGATACAGGACGCTATGGATGATTTGTCTGATGCTGTGGACCAATATCTTCTGATTATCTAACTGACAGACTAATTAGAATTAAGAAGTCGTCTAGCTTGATATAACTTCGAAAACAAAATCTATTGTCATAAAAAATCGAATCGAAATCGTCCAAACAGCAAATTATTTTACTACTAGCTGCCACGTCTTCGCACGCGTTGTTCTTATGGAAACGTTTAAAGGTGATTTCTATTCTATCCCACGGCAACTGATTTATGGGATAAAAAGTAGCCTATGTTTGATTTCAGGATTATAATTCACACCAAGATTTCAGCCCGATCCGTTCAGTAGTTTTGGCGTGAAGAGGTAACAAACATCCATCCATCCATACAAACTGTCGAATTTATAATATTAGTGTGATTTCTTCAACAGAGAACCACATACTAGAAGACGTGAACAAATGCGTGGTAGCTCTTCAAGAGGGAGACCCGGACTCCTTGGAGCGCACTGCTGGGGCCATCCGTGGACGTAGCGCCAGGTAATTTACATATTTTGAAATAAAAGAAAAAGAAAATTATTTATTTAACACTGCACTACATATAAAACACGAACAAACACAGTGAAAAATTATTGGGAAGCTAAAACTAACACTAACACAAGTAGGTACCTATCTAAGTATTGGGTCATAAACGAAAAAAATTGTTGAATTGTCATAAACGAAACAAATTGTTGAATTGTCATAAACGAAACAAATTGTTGGACATAAACGAAAAAAAATATAACACCCAAAAAAATTAAATTATTGAGGTAAAAAACTAAAAGTAAAACTACACTCAGTTTCGGGTGATAAAAACGCTGCCATGTTAGCCATTGCATTTTATGACGTCACGGATCATCCAGTTGTAAAATATCTACTTTTCAATGATTAAATTTCACAATAAAAACATCATAAAATACATAAATAAATATACAGATATATTTCTATATCACTAGAGAATACGTAAAAAAAATATTAGCTTTTTTGAAGTCACATGCATATACCCTATTATGTGGGACTCGACGCACTGAGAAGGAATACCCAATAAAACCTCTCCGGCCACATACAGCACCTTATTTCGTGGCTTCTTCCAAGAAGAAGAGACTGTGGAACACGTTGTGGTACACTGCACGGCCACAGAGGAGGCCAGACACAAAACGGAGCTGGGCAAGCAGTCTCGACATAAATAAATAAATAAATAATGCTGGACAATTCACACAGCATTATCTAGCCCCAAGCTAAGCAGAGCTTGTGTTATGGGTACTAGATAACTGATATACATAATACGATACACTACATAGATATATATATTTTATTATACATAGAAAAACATCCAGAACGCCCTGAACAAATGTCTGCAGATTGTACATACATTTGTCCCGAGGCGGGAATCGAACCCGCAACCTCCTGCGTCGCAGGCAGACCTTCGCCCACCGCGCCACAGAGGTCGCCAAATGGCGACCGACATCGGTCGCAAAGTTTTACCGGTCATATTTTAACGTATTTTGATTATCTTTACAAGAATCAAGTTTCAAATGATCCAATAACTATTTATTTCCATAAATACAGTTGATTAACATAAAGAAAAGGTTAAATTTCTAACATTCATATTGGTTTACCATCGGAACTATTCATTTTTTGTCGTACAAAATACAGGGTGATTCACTTTACTCTTGTTACACAGGGTGTGCTCGGTGGTGACTCAAGAGATGGACAACTATGAACCTTGCATCTACACTAAGCGAGTTTTGGAAGCGGTTACTGTTTTACGAGATCAGGGTGAGTGCGTTATGTAAGGTAGATTATTTCTTTACAGAATTATTGAATATGGATATACATTTTAGTGTTCAGTGAAATCAATCGAACGCAAATATTGTTTGAATAAACACTGGCTAGTACGACGAAGCATTGTCGCGCCCCGCGGGCTGGATAAAAATAAAATTAAAAACGCTCGATCTACAGCCCGCGTTTTCGTAAATTTTCACGGATTGTCAGAAATTCATGGTTCTGTCTTGAAAGATAAGTTCTTCAAGTGAAAGTGATAGGGTTGCTATCAATAAGCTAAGCTGGGGTAAAACGCTAAGGGATGCTAGCTAGGTGAGGGTGGCAAAAACTCCGAAGAGATTAAAATAACCGAACCCGTTGAGTGGTGAATGAACACTGCTTTTATTGTTTCCACATTAGTTGGTAATTGAGGTCAATGCAAGCTAAGCTTAATTTACACGCGAGTTGCAATGTACCTACTGCATGTACTAATGCGTTAGCTTGTACAGAAAGTGTTCAATTAACTCCTGAAAGTCCAACGTCGTTCGAGACGAATATATTTCTGGCTGGAACGTAACGACGTACTTTGAATTCCTCGGGATGTTCAGGATTTTACTAAAGAATCTACTATGTACTAGAATACCTCGCTTCGCTCTGGATTAAAAAAAACGCCTAAATATTATTTGGTACATTATGATCCAATCAAAACCTTTCCTAGACCTCCACGAACATTTCAAGACCAAGATAAGATAAATCCGTTCAGCCGTTCTTTTAGCGAAATTAACGTACAGCAAAAAAAATTTATATACATATGTAGATTACTATGGTTTGTCCACGTTGAATGAAGCATGTTAGTAAACAAAATACGACACAAATAACAAAATCTCACTTGCTTGGCGTCGAGTTTCAGATATAATTGTAAGCAATTTTTGTTGAAGGGAGGATCTAAAATCGACAAGTAATGTGAATTACGTATAAAAGGACGCGCCAACAAAGTGAATTTTAGGTTAAGTATGGGCGGTTTGTTTACGTTTATGCCTCATTCAAAATGGACACGGTATAGCTGCGCCCCGCGGCTTCGCACGCGTTGTTCCTATGGAAACATTAAAAGGTGATTTTCATCCCACGGAAACAGATTTATGGGATAAAAAGTAACCTATGTTTTATTCCAGGCTTAGAATTACCTGTATGCAAAATTTCAGCCCAATCCGTTCAGTAGTTTTGGCGTGAAGAAGTAACAAACATCCATCCATACATACATCCATACAAACTTTCGCCTTTATAATATTAGTGTGATGTGATACATAGTGTGAAGCTGGATAAAGAAAAAACAATCAGATCATATCATTTTAACATTATTTACTCGTATCACAGTAATATGTCATTGAGTATTCTATATTATTTTAACGAATACCATCCCTGTACTATTAAAACACCGAAAGACTTCAACAGAACATAAACGACAATAAATTTGACAGTTGTCAATGAGAAACTGTCAAAAATCGTGAGTTAAACTCTGGTTAAATCTATAGCATCTGATAATAAAGGGTAAAACGTCAACTATATTAAAAGGCACATTATTCACATAAACAAACTTATTTAAAGCTTAAATATAAGCCAATAACAACTTAAAAGATCTAAGAACTTGGATAAAGGCATCTATTCTGTTGGTATAAAAACTAAACTAAATTATTCGACGGCCCTATTAATAAAACTTTTGAATTTTTCGCGATTGGTTACCATAATTATTTATAGGGTATATTTATCGTGTACCTTTTTTTAAAAGGTAAATACTTGGTAATCGTTATTAATTAGTTCCCACGTAGCGCTGAAACTACTCGTTCGATTTCAACAAATGAGGTATCGATTGATTCGTCTCAATACCCCGGTGGTTATAGGGTATATAACGCGTAGTAGGGTTTTAGTTTATTTTAGTTTTTGTACCAAAAGAATAAACACTTATATGAAGTTAGTCATAATAATAGAGTAAAGTTAGTTTTCTGGCGCTGGGGGGTGCGCGCGGATGTATTCCAAGGCACGGAGTATCGCCTCCGGGATTGGAGGGGGGGTGGGGAGGTGGGAACCCTGGAACAATATAGTACAAACTAGAAAATGGCGATGGCATACAGGATATAATATACATATATACAGGCTAAGAGATATCCTCCGAGAGCGGGCAGCAACGCCCCTTGAAGAACAATTCTACCACCGAACTGCGATCCCCAACCCCTGGGGATTATGAGCACAACCCCCCATTAGATAAACGCCAATAAGGCGCTTATCAGGGGGAGGTCTGTGTCCAGCAGTGGACCAATACAGGCTGTAGAGGTTGAGGTTGAGGTGTTTGCACAACTAAGGAACCGAAAAAAATGACAAATTTTATGTAATTCTTTTCCTCCTATGGTTTCTGAAAACTAGGCCTTGTTTGACAACCAAATTAGCTAGATTCGCCCTTTAAGACGTTATGAGTGTGCAATAACACCGCTACGAGATGGATTTCGAGCGGGTTGACAAGATATGGTTTTCTCGCGAGTGAGAAGTACAGAGACGTGCACCGATTTTTCTATGTGCCAAAACTTTTACCTGATCACAAGTTAATGAAACAACCTATCGAAAAATTTAAAGACAACTAAAGAAATACTTTGAGGTTTCTTAGCAAGACAAAAACTGAAGAAAAAGTGTGCTGTTCCTGAGATAAATAGCAAAATGTGTGCAAAACATCAAATTTTCAAAAAATAAAATAAAAGATCAAAGTAACATTTTCCAAAATATGAAGGTGGTAGCTTTCAAAGATTCTTAGATAAATAACGAATTTGAAGTACAATTCTCAAGTAAATTGCTTATGGCATACTCTTAAGGACGTACCTGAGGTTGGTAACCATTCTCGTCGGCGATGTATTGAAGACTGATCTGTTCCCCTTCAGGGGAAGTCCATGATGCTTGTCCTTGCACTGATTGAGATGGACCGTCCTAAGGAAAAAATGATAAAAAAATTAAAAATATATTTATTGTGTCCACAATCACACCTAATGAAGTGAAAAATCATGGTAAATAATCACATCACACTAATATTATAAATGCGAAAGTTTGTATGGATGTATGGATGGATGTTTGTTACCTCTTCACGCCAAAACTACTGAACGGATCTGGCTGATATCTGCATACAGGTAATTCTAATACTGGAATAAAACAAAGGCTACTTTTTATTCCATAGTGGGATAATAATCACCTTTAAACGTTTACATAGGAACAACGCGTGCGAAGCCGCGGGGCGCAGCTAGTTTCTAATAATCCCGTTGTAAATAAAATACTTAAATGACTTTAAGTATTTTATTTAAGTACAGTTAAGTACTTACAGCGTTCACATTAACCAGGGCTGCCTTAGCGCCGGCCGCGATTCCATTGTCTGTCTGCAGGGACCATAAGTACTCTCCTGTAAATATAAAAAAACGAACAAATGTACATTTATTTCATACTAACTGCCGCACGTGGCTTAGTATTGTTTTTATCCGACTTCGAAATTTTTTTTTATGTTTGTTACCTCAGAACTTTTAACTGGGTGGTCCGATTTTCATGATTATTTTTTTATATGAAAGCTGGTGCTTCCCGTGTGGTCCCATTTTAATTTGGTTCAGTTCTGACAGTGAGATACATGAAAATTCATGGAAAAACTATAAAAATTGAAGTCGGTTTATAGTTTTTTAAAACAAAATTGTGTATGTGTTATCTTTCGTTGCGTTACCTAACACGTACCCATAACACAAGCTAAACAGAGCTTGTGTTATGGGTACTAGATATTTTTACTATACATAGAAAATTCCAATAATACCCGGAACATATATTTGTAGGACAAATAAACATTTGTCCCAAGGCGTTAGGCTTCATTCCCCATCTCTTCCCGTGGGTGTCGTAAGAGGCGACTAAGGGATATCCACCGATGGCGGGCAGCAATAGAATAGACATTTATTTAGCACACACAACACAGAGGGAAAGTAAAAATACAGAACAAATAAAGTTACATTGAGCACATCAATAAAAACAGCGCCCCCTGCAGAACAATTTTACCACCGAACTGCGATCCCCAACCCGCATGCACAGCGTGGGGATTATGGGCAATACCCTCAATTAGATAAACACCAACAAGACGCTTATCAAGGGAGGCCTGCGTTCAGTGGACCAATCCAGGCTGTTGAGATTGAGTTTAGGCGTCATATTGAAGTGAATTTGAGTCAATTGCACCTTATTTCTTGTTTGATAGTAACAGTAATAACTATTTATCAAGCTGTTTACATAGTAAAAATTTGACTTGTCTAAGTAGGTACTTATTTTGTAAGTCATAAGAAATAAACTATTTGACTCTGACTCTTACTCTATTGGAGTTAATAAAGAGGTATTTACCATCGGGTGATATATCCAGAGACTGTTCCACTATCTGTGCGTGTGACTCATCCTTGGCGCCTTTAGCGAGGATGTGGGATACGTCGGCGACCGCTGCCGCCACGCAGAGAGAGATTATTAGAAGTTTCTGGAAGAAAATAGATACAATTGTTGACTATTTCACACCAAAAAAGAAAGAAAGTTTTTTTTACTCGTTGAAAATACACACATTATTGATTTTGTTTAAAAAACTGTAAAGTGACTTCAATTAAATAGTTTTTTCATGCATTCCATTGTCATAACTTTTATTTTATTGTAATTTTGTCGACGGACCTAAGTTGACTTTTTTTTCCTTGCTCTATAATTTATAGGTACCTACTTATGTTCTGTCTATGAAATAAAGATATTTTATTCTTTATTCATAACTAGACTAAATTAAAATAGGACCACATGGGAAGCACCAGCTTTCAAATAAAAAAATATTCATGAAAATCGGACCACCCAGTCAAAGGTTACGAACATTAAAAAAACAGTTGAATTGTTTTTGAAGTCGGTTAAAACTACATATAATTGTTAACTGTTTTTAACAGACTTCAAAAAAGGAGGAGGTTCTCAATACGACTTTATTTTTTATAACCTACACTTAGACTTCAAATAAAGTTAATGTGAGTACCGAGAATAAAACATACAAACCTTACAAGGTTTTATGGTACAAATATAATACTGTGATTGTTTTTGTAATGAATATATATCTAAAAATAAAGTCATGTATGACCAGGGTTGGCATGTTTAAAACAAGTTGTTTTTAAACACGTGTTTTAAACAGTGTTTAAAACAGTTTGAAATAAAACTCTGTTTTTTATTAAGTGTTTAAAAACATATATATATAGTTTAAAACGAGTTTTCAACAATGTTTAAAACACGACGAATAAAACAGAGTTTAAAACTACCTTTTATTGCAAATGAATGTAAATAAATCCAAACGAATAAATATGTAGAACTCTAAATAGCTTAAAATAAATTTACAAGTGAAAAGTCTCTATGTTGGCCGTTTTATACACTGTACACTGCATGCATACGTAACTCCCCACTCCCCACCAATAAAGTCCCGCAGGGAAAGTCCCTATGTCGGCCGTCGAAAGAACGTAATTCACTGGATTAGTGGGTATACCCCGTTCTCTGAATAGTTCTCTACCTACCTACCTACCTACACTACACTACATACAAGGTGTATGTAAAGTGTTTTCTATTGATTAATAATTACAATATAATTTTGATTTTAGAGGTACTGAGATACGCAACAAAAAGTAAATAATTATCGTTTTGTTAAGTTTTACTAATGTGAATTAGGAAACAGTTTAGAAATGGATTAAATATTTTATTATTCGCTATACATAATCGATTTGAAATTGATTCCTAAAGGTAAAAGTAAAAAAAACAAATAAAACAAAAAAAACACTTGTTTTAAACATTTTGAACTGTTTGTTTTATAAAATATAAAAAAACTGTTTTTTTTCCAACCCTGTGTACGACTGTCCTTTAACGTGCTATTATAGACAAAAAAATTATAATTTCAAAAGTACTTTATTTCAACCTTAAATAACATTAGTCTGGTACAATTACTAGTGTAAATTTAATCCTAGAATGCACAAACATACTTATACCGTGTCCATTTTAAATGAAGCATAAACATAAACAAACCGCCCATACTTAACCTTAAATTCACTTTGTTGGCGCGTCCTTTTATACGTTATTTACATTACTTGTCGATTTTAGATCCTCCCTTCAATAAAAATTGCTTACAATTATATCTGAAACTCGACGCCAAGCAAGTGAGATTTTGTTATTTGTGTCGTATTTTGTTTACTAACCGGCTTCATTCAAAATGGATAAACCATAGTTAGAAACGTTTTAGAAGCAAGGAAGGGCGCTTATCAAAACTTACGTGAGTATTATAGTTTATCTTTAGACTTCGTGTTACAAAAACATAAATACTTAGTCATAAGTAGATTTAGTTTTATAAATAAAGAAATATGTAGGAACATTTCTTCAAAATATGCAAGCTTTAGAGTAGCATTTGCATTTAATAACATAACGTTCTAATATTTCTGTGATTTCACTTTTAACAACTGTTAATGTAAAAATCGTAAATGTAACCTCAAAATATCACAAAAACACCGTCAACTTTAAAGAATCTACAAGCCGCTGTACCATAAATCATCCTAAAACGTATTTATTAAGTTAATAACCAAATCCTTAAGGCCGAGATAACCTTCGACCTCCCGGCTTTTAAAGTCCACTTAACCTTTAACGATATGTAAATTAGGATAAACACTTGATTATATAATTATACTAGCTGGCGCCCACGGCTTTAGCCGCTAATAAGCCTAGTCCTTTTTGAGGTCATGGCTCGGGTCACGATTGTCTATCACACTAATATTATAAATGCGAAAGTTTGTATGGATGGATGGATGTATGTTTTGTTACCTCTTCACGCCAAAACTACTAAACGGATCGAGCTGTAATTTTGCATACAGGTAATCCGAATCCTGGAATCAGACATAGGCTACTTTTTATCCCATAAATCCCATAAAACTTTATAACCTAAAACGTTTGAAGGTGAGTTATATCCCACGCGAACTCCGTGGGATATAAATCACCTTTAAACGTTTCCAAAGAATCAACGCATGCGAAGCCGCGGGGCGCAGCTAGTAATCTATACAAATACTAGCTGCACCCCGCGGCTTCGTACGCATTGTTCCTATGGAAACGTTTAAAGGCGATTTATCTCATAGGATTTACACACATTGACATTTATGGTATATAAAGCCTATGTTTGATTCCAGGATTATAATTACCTGTATGTAAAATTTCAGCCCGATCCGTTCAGTAATTATGGCGTGAAGAAGTAACAAACATCAATCCATCCATACATACCTACATACAAACGTTCACATTTATAATATTATATCTATACTAGCTGCGCCCCGCGGCTTCGTACGCGTTGTTCCTATGGAAACGTTAAATGATTTATATCTCATAAGAACTGATTTATGGCATAAAAAGTAATAATAAACTAACCCTCGGGTGACCCTCTCTCGACATTTTCGCCGAAGCACGGAAACATTTAAACCTACCGCGGTATAAGAAGTAGCCTATGTTTGATTCCAGGATTAAACTCAAACTCAAACTCAAAAATGCTTTATTTCCATAAATACAATAAATGTACACTTAGAAAAGGTCAATTAGGATTCCAGTCAGTAGTTTTGGCGTGACGAGGTAACAAACATCCATCCATACATACAAACTTAAAAAAAAAAAAAAAAAACGTTCGCATTTATAATATTTTATATCTATACTAATATTATATTATAAAAAGGAAAGATTTGATTGTTAGTTTGTATTGAATAGGCTCCGAAATTGCTACTCTGATTTAAAAAAATGTTTAGTTATTAAAAACTTCAAAAAGTATACTTTTCAGGGAATAAAATAGGCTATGTTTTATCCCGGAATTCCCACGGGAACGGTTACTACGCGGGTAAAACCGCAAGCGCTGACCGTAATATAATAAAGAGAAAAGATTTGTATTTTTGGATGTTTGTAATGAATAAACTCAAAACTACTGAACCGATATCAAAGATTCTTTCACCATTAGAATGCTGCATTATCCCTGAGTAACATAGGCTATATTTATTATGTTTAAAAATAAATATAAACGGCCGTGCGTAGCAGAGATAGTTAGTTGCCCGCACAAACAGCAAATACCAAAGAGAAAAATTTACACACACAACACATGATTTGCTGTTTTTATAGATGTTAGGTACAGAACCCTTCGTGCGCGAGACAGACTTGCACTTGACCGGTTTTTTTATTTAATATTGATGATTTTTTAAAAATTAAAATGGGAAGCATCAGCTATCATATAAAAAAAGAATCATGAAAATCGGACTACCCAGTCAAAAGTTCTTCGGTAACAAACAAAAAAAAATTAAAAATTCCGTCGAATTGAACCACCACCTTTTTTGAAATCGGCTAAAAAGGGATATTCTTAGTACACTTAGAATGAGGCATATTCGTCTATGTTCCATGTCAATCCTTATAAAGATCTGATAGCTCAACTGATCCTTATCTCATAATTTAATCTACTTGATAATAGGATGTATCTACACATGACATTTTTCGTTATAATTTAGTTTTAATTATCTTATTATTTCGTCTGTAAATATCACTTAAGAATTTGTGTGGTTGAAGTTAAGAATAAAGTTATTTTCTTTCCTTCTTTCTTTCTTTCTTTCTTATGCCGTTTCTTTGCGAACAGATAGTCAGACAGACAGACAGGCCGAGTTTCTTTCGAATTTATTATATAGTATCGATAACTAACACTAGTTCTAAAGGTCAAATCAGTGACCTAATAAGGGCTATGTTAAGGTCACTTGTCTGTTTGACATTTTCGTTTATATGTAGATTTAAATCATAATAATGTTTGTTTAGTTTCCGATGTTTAACATCGGACTAAATTTATCGAAGTTTCATACATACATATTTAACTTACTTCAAAAAAGGAGGTTCTCAATTCGACTGTATTTTTTTAAAATTTCTGTTACCTTAGAACTTTTGACTGGGTGATCCGATTTTGATGATTCTTTTTTTATTTGAAAGCTGGTACTTCCAGTGTGGTCCAGTTCTGACAACTGACAATGACATCCACGAGTAAACCATGTTATGGAAGTCGGTTTATAGTTTTTTAAAACACACTCAATGACTATCCTTTTCACAAAATGGCGCGCAATGCACCCTCTTAAGGGCTTCCAAACCAAACAAGGTTCGTAGTTTACCCGCTTACATTCATGATGATATAATCGTAAACCTAAAATATACCTAGGATGGTACCGACCTTCATTTGTGTGATTTTAAAGATATGTTGATTATAAGTAAACACAAATGATGATATAATCATAAACCTAACACTTCTGAAAGGTCAAATCAGAGACCTGAGGGCTATTTAAAGGTCACTTGTCTTTTAGACCTTTTCTATGTAGATTGAAATCATATGATGTATGGTTTCCTATCCTTAAATTATAAATCCTACTAATATTATAAACGCGAAAGTTTGTACACATGTAGGTATGTTTTTTCACGCAAAAACTACGGAACGGATCGGGCTGAAATTTTGCATACAGGTAGTTCTAGGCCTGGAATAACACAAAGGCTTTTTATCCCATAAATCAGTTTCCGTGGGATCGGCGTGCGAAGCCGCGGGGCGCAGCTTGTATGTTATTAACGCATTCACTGCCCAGCTCTGCGGTGCACCCGCAGGGGCGCGCCGCAGCTCCACGCAGATAGAGACTGGCACCTGCGTCTTGGGCCATGAAGGTGTTAGTGTATAACGCATTCACTGCCCAGCTCTGCGGTGCGACCCGCAGGGGCGCGCCGCAGCTCCACGCAGATAGAGACTGGCACCTGCGTCTTGGGCCATGAAGGTGTTAATTTATGTACATTTTATTTTATTTTCTATGTTGTAGTAATACGAGTAGTATCTTGTTTGTAATTTTGTGTTATTTATGGACCTTTGATGTCTGATAATAAAGATTTTTGTATTGTTTTGTTTTGTAAATAATAAGAAAGAAGGACTTTAGTATAGGAAAAGTTTCAGGTTTAAAAAAATCACGATTTAAAGGCTTAACGGGTTTTGGTTGAATTTGGCGTGGAGGTTTTATCCTGGGTAAAGAATATGAGTAACTTATTAGGGTTCAAATTGTTTTAAAGGACTAATATATAGCACTTACCTACTTCACGTTAACCTAGATTTTTAAATTTTGGCACAAGTAATGAAAAAATTCCGATAACTGCGAAATGAATGAAAAATTGTTGTGACATCACAAAAAAAATTGAATATTGCAAGCCTTTGTTCGGTGTAGGACAGATTCTGGATTAGACAGATTCGTAATTCGGCAGTTTCGTTACTCGACAGATCGTGAATTGGGCAGATTCTTGGATTCGACAGATTAGCTACTCGACAGAAGAACAGGTGTAAATAAAATAGCAATTGGAGTGGAACCAAAATAATTTATTTAGTTTTGAATATAAAATTTACTTGGACCAAAAAATTAGTTGTATTGCATTTTGTCACGCAATACAAATAAAACGATGATTTTAAGACTCCAAGAAATTGGGAGATCGTGTGTAAAATTGGGAGATCGTGTGTAAAATTGGGAGATCGTGTGTAACAATGCAACCGAGTGGAAGGATTGGGGGAAACTTTTACCCAGCTCTGGGATTAATTGGGCTAAAGGAAAAAACACTAATTTGAGACAAGTGTCAGATTAACCAAAAGAATTTATTTCGCTTTTGTCTGACTATTGTTCTTTGAATTAAACAGCGCAGTAGTTTTTAGTAAATTTTACGTTCTGAATCATATATACTATTTTCTATTTCTACATCTCGCAATTTATACGTTATTATTTTATTGGCTCTGTAAAAATACATGTTCAATATTTCCGTAAGTTAAATAACTTTTTCTAATATGTGTATATGTGGTGTTCTTTATCTATACTAATATTATAAATAGAAAAGATTTGATTGTATGTTTGTATGGGACAGGCTCCATAAAAGAAGAAACCATAAATCTTGAAATAATAAAGAATTTTGTCACAGCAAACTTAAAATTAATAAAAAGTATATGCATATTTTGTTTTGTCTAGTTGCGCATTTCAAACCCGTCTCCAAATCAATCACAGTAAATCCGCAATCACTTTATCCGAGAAGAGTAAATTGAAATACAGAGCTCGCATTAAGCCAGTAGCAAAATTCTAAATTTACCCCTTTTTTGCCTTAATTTATTTGTTTATTCCAATATCAGTAAGTCTTATTTTATTTTATGTATTTTTGCTAATAAACGTTTTTTAATTCTATTTTAAATCACTTTCAATATCCACATATTTTGCAAAGTTTCACCACAGTAAACTCACCATATTGCTACGTTTCGTTCACTGAACTGCGATCCTACGAGCCTGACGCGAGTTTTTAAGAGTTTTTAAGCCTCGTGTCAAATGCTCATACGCGTCTCCTTGCAAGGTCGTGCGCGGAATTCGTTTCTACGGAGATGGTTTTCTAGGAAAATGCTGAGGGGTTTTTTAAAGTATGATTTACCTGTTCTCTTAACGCATTTACTTGCCATTTATTGGCCATGAAATATAAGAACCTTTTTTTGCCGACTTCAAAAAGCTACGGTGATTCTAGGAAGGCGTATAAGAACATTTTTGCCGATTTCAAAAAGCTTAAGCGATGCGGTACGGCTTTCAGGAGCATATCTACGTATTGGGACATGAAAGTGTGGCGTAATGCGAACCTTTTTTAACCGACTTCAAAAAAGGAGGTTCTCAATTCGACTGTTTTTTTATATTTGTTACCTCATAACTTTTGACTGCGTCATCCGATTTTGATTATTCTTTTTTTATTTAAAAGCTGGTGCTTCCCGTAGTATCCCATTTATTTTGCCCTAGTTTTGACAATGGCAACAATCCATGAGAAAACAATAAAATTGAAGTAGGTTTATAGTTTTTGTTTTAAACAAACTATTATTTCTGAATGGGACAGGCAAAATATTTCGCGTTCATAGAAACGGGACAAAGGAAACATTTTTGGAAGGGCGTAAGCGCAAAAATCTGGTATTTGCTTATATTAGAAAACTGCACAACGACGGTAAGGTACAACTGCCATTTACGGCAGTTGTCGACTACCCTCTCCTGCAGTTGAGCCTTGCAGCCTGTTATTTTTCGGCTAGGAGCAAAAACCGTCCCAAGCTTTTTAACCGTCTTCAAAAAAGGAGGTTGTCAATGCTACTGTATTTTTTTGTTACTTCAGAACTTTTGACTGGGTGCTCCGATTTTCATGATTATTTTTTTGTTTGAAAGCTTGTGCTTCCCGTGTGGTCCTATTTTCATATGGTGTTCTGACAATGAGATCCATAAAATTGGAAGGATGAAAATCACTTTAAACGTTTCTATGCGAACAACGCGTGCGAAAGTAGTCTAATAGTCTAGTAGTCTAATAGTCTAGTAGTCTAATAGTCTAGTAGTCTAATAGTCTAGTAGTCTAATAGTCTAGTAGTCTAATAGTCTAGTAGTCTAATAGTCTAGTAGTCTAATAGTCGAGTAGTCTAATAGTCTAGTAGTCTAATAGTCTAATAGTCTAATAGTCTAGTAGTCTAATAGTCTAATAGTCTAGTAGTCTAATAGTCTAATAGTCTAGTAGTCTAATAATTTTCCTTTGTCTATGATGTATCAATTACTTTTTGTTATAATAAGATCGCATTCTAAACTCTCGACATGTTTTTTGCATATCGAAATCTAATCAAATCATCACACTAATATTATTTGTGAAAATGGATGGATGGTTTGTTACCTCTTCACGCCAAAACTACTGAACGGATTGGGCTGAAATTTTGCAAACTGGTAATTCTAATCCTGGAATCAAACATAGGATATATCAATTGCCGTGAAGGAGGTAACAAACATCCATCCATACATCTATCCATCCATCCATACAAACTTTTGCATTTATAATATTAGGGTGATGTAGAGTCGGGTTTTACGTGATAATAATGTTAATGTCTGTTTTATTTTAAAATTTAGGACAATAGACCCGTTAAAACTTATTATTTCTTAAAGTTTACGTTGTGGATGTGACTGTGAAAAAGAGACAAAAGATGTAAAGTTAGCCAAGTTATTGCTCGATAAACAGATACTATCTAAGCAATTAACACGTCCTCGCGCGTTCTGTAAGCGTAAGCATCTTCTTTTGGTATATGGAAAGGCATTCAACTATTTCATAATTCGGCAGTTTCGATAACAATGCTGTTTTTGCTGGTGAACTAGCATCACCACGCGGCTTTGCTTAAAGTTTTTACAATGATTTCAGATTATATTCAATCAGTGTTAAAAAAAATTACAAAAAACAGTGTTCGGGCTCAAACGGAAGATCAGCGCTGGCTAGACCTCTTCCGGGAGCCTAGCCAGCATTTATGTTGAGTTAGGGCCTTTTTATAACAACCTTATTATAACTACATCCTATAAGATTGTCTGTCTCTCTTTTTTGCTGCTACTCATAGATGTAGGATGGATAAAATATTCGTATATCTACTAAGTTTCTTCTGTTGTTATAAATAAATGTATTTCTTTCTTTCAGTGTGGCACCTATCTATGATATATAAATTATTTATTGATTTTGCTCACATGTACCTACATGGTATACAGCTTACGTCATAATGTATGCTTGTGACTTCAAAAAAAAGGGGATGTTCTCAGTTCGACTGTATTTTTTTTTGTTTTTTTGTTTGTTTCCTCAGAACTTTAGTCCGATTTTCATGATTCTATTTTTATATGAAAGCTGGTGCTTCCCATGTGGTCCCATTTTAATTTTGTTCAGTACTGACAATGGGATTCATGAAAATTCATGAAAAAATATAATTCACTAGATGCGCCCCGCGGCTTCGCACGCGTTGTTCCTATGGAAACGTTAAAAGGTGATTTTTATCCCACGGAACTGATTTATGGGATAAAAAGTAGCCTATGTCAAACATAGGCTACTTTTTATCCCATAAATCTTAGAATAGAATTACCTTTGTGTAAAATTTAAGCCAGATCCGTTCAGTAGTTTTGGCGTGAAGAGGTAACAAACATCCATCTACTATTTATCAAGCTGTTTATATATAAAAAAATTTACTTGTCTAAGTGCTTATTTTGTAAGTCGAAAGAAATAAACGATTTGACTCTGACTCTGACTCATCCATAAATCCATACATCCATCCAAACTTTCGCATTTATAATATTAGTGTGAAGTGTGATTTTATTTTTTAAAACAAAATTAATTATATGTATGTACCTCATGTTATTTTTATTGTGTACAATAAAGACATTTTTGTATCGTAAAATAGTTAGCGGTTCTACTTTGAGTCGAGGTTGTAACCTCGACTCAAAGTAGAACCGCTAACCTAACCTAACCTAACCGCTAACCTTAAGTTTGACGGTACAAACATACGAACTTCGCAACATTAGTACATATATATTTACTATTATTTTCTCTGTCGGGTCAGAATGCCTTTAATATTGGTTTCGAAACATACGTTAAAAGTGTAGGCGTATGACCTATGTATGTCATAATCCTTATGTTTAAACCAGAGGTTTTGACAAAAGCTTCTATGTCACAGTGAAGAAAACAAACAAACAAAAGTATTTATTTTTAACCGACTTCAAGAAAAGGAGGAGCTTCTCAAATCGACTTTAACTCAAAACTTTTTACTGGGTGGTCCGATTTTCCTGATTATTTTTTTATATGAAAGCTAGTGCTTCCCGTGTGGTTCCATTTTAATGTGACAATGGGATCCATGAAAATCCATGAAAAAACTATAAAAATTGAAGTCGGTTTATAGTTTTTGACAATAGAAAAAATGGTAGGACTAAATAGAGATCGCCGAAAATTTTGACGGATGAACCAATTTTGATTTAGATTTCCTCATCGACAGTTCTAATTAAAAGATTTAGAGTAAAACTGCCGTATGGCTAAGAATTTACACCACCCTGCAAAGGGATATACGACGGGGGCGGTCAGCACCTATAGGGATATCCCCTAGTTGCTTCATACGACACCCGCGGGAAGAAATAGGGTGGTGAAAATTCTAAGCCAGCACCGTCCAGCAATTTGACTCTCACTCTCACACCTCCTGCAGAACAATTCTTCCACCAAATTGCGATCCCCAAACAGCAACCCCAGCGTTGGTTATGGGCATTATCCCCACGAGATAACAGCCAATAATGCGCTTATCAGGGGGAGGCCTGCGTCCAGCAGTGGACCAATATTAGCTGTTAATGCTAACCTCAAGTAAATCGTCAAAGTTGTAAGTTTTTATGTAAAATAATCTCATTTATTTCATACTACCTGCGCCCCGCGTTTTTGCACGCTTTGTTCCTATTGAAACGTTTAAAGGAGATTTATATCCCACGGGAATTGATTTACGGGATAAAAAGTAGCCTATATTTGATTTCAGAATTAGAATTACCTGTTTGCAAAATTTCAGCCCGATCTGTTTAGTAGTTTTGGCGTGAAGAGGTAACAAACATCCATACAAACTCTCGCATTTATACCTCAGAACGTTTATAATATGAGTTTTGATGTATCGTACACAAATTAAAGTACCTGGGTGAACGGTTTTTTTTTTTGGTAAATTTTGCTTATTAGAAATTATAGTAGTACTATTCGCCAATAGATGGCAGGAAGAGATACGATAAATCTAATTATTGAAAACATAATTAAACTAATAAAACGACATATTCTGAAAATGAATCCTATGGTTTGTCCATTTTGAATGAAGGATGTTAGTAAACAAAGTACGACACAAATAACAAAATCTCACTTGCTTGGCGTCGAGTTTCAGTTATTATTGTGAGCAATTTTTACTGTAGGGGGAGGATCTAAAATCGACAAGTAATGTAAATTACGTATAAAAGGATGCGCCAACAAAGTGAATTTTAAGTTAAGTATGGGCGGTTTACGTTTTTGCTCCATTCAAAATGGATACGATATAGATCGATTTATCGCCCCCAAAACCCCCTGTATACTAAATTTCATGAAAATCGTTGGAGCCGAGCAGATTATATAATGTTTATATACAAGAATTGCTCGTTTAAAGCTATAAGATACATCACATGCGTCGAACCAGGTGTCTTGAGTAATAAAATATTAAGTTATTGTTGTCAATTACACAACTTTCTTTATGAAAGAATTTATTCAAAGAGTATGTCTGGCCAAAGAGTTCGCAAGCGTGCAGATGAGGTTAATCTACCGGGCCTAGTACGGGGAATTTTGTCTGGGGTAGAATAGAAATAAAAAAACCGGACAAGTGCGAGACGGCCTCGCGCACGATGGGTTCCGTTCCATTATCTATAAAAAATCTTTACACACATTATTATAAGACTTTTCAACTGGACAATTCGACTGTATTTTTTTTTTTGATGTTTGTTTCCCCAGAACTTTTTACTTTGTGTTCCGATTTTGACGATTCTTTTTTTAATTGAAAGCTGTTCCTTCCCGTGCGGTTTCATTTCAATTTGGTCCAGTTTTGTATATGGCATCCATGAGAACAACATAAAATTTAAGTCGGTTTATAGTTTTTTTTAAACGAACTCAATTATTATAGTTAACTAGCTACGCCCCGCGGCTTCGCGCGCGTTGTTTCTATGGAAACGTTTAAAGGTGATTTCTATTCCACGGGAACTTATTTATGGGATAAAAAGTAGCTTATTTTTGATTCCAGGATAAAAAGTAGCTTATGATTGATTAGAACTATCTGTATCCAAAATTATAGCCCGATCCGTTCAGTAGTTTTGGCGTGAAGAGGTAACAAACATCCATCCATACAAACTTTAGCATTTATAATATTAGTGTGATAAACCTCCGTTTGATGGTAATGTAATTTATTTATTTATTTATTTATTAAGGCACAACAAACAACTATATTTTAAACTTAGGAGGTATACGAGTTACATAATAAATTTAATACAAATATAGCCCACTACGTTGTACTCAGATATGATAGCAAACTTAATGATACTTATCGCTACAGGTTGCTGATTCTAGTTTTTTCTAATTTGTATATTACTAAACTTTATAATGACTCTATAATGTGTAATTTTTTATTGACATATCGAGTCCTATCTACATCTAGGCTAGTAACTATTCTCTGTCAGTAATTCAGTACCTATACGCCCGTCATCAGTCATTTTATCCGTGTCGAAACAGCCTTTGGCGATGACACGTCGAGTTGCATCACTGAAGAATTGCAGATGTGCAGAGATATGGACGTAAACTATTCTTTGACTGCTGTTAAGTGCAATCATTGATATTACTATGTATTATACATGATATTAGTCACACATTGAATAATTATTATACACGCGAGAGTCTATATGGATGGATGTTTGTTACTTTCTCCTTCACGTTATAAAAAAAATATTTCTATTATAATAGTTAATATTAGGTCCTTACATATGAAATTGGCGTTTTGTATGGGAGGAACAAAAAGTCGAATATTTTCTAATATAATATATTTAATAATTCAAAGTATGAACCATTATTTTCTATGCACTTTTGCCATCTTATAGGTAGTTCATTGATCCCTTTACTAAAAAAACCAGTCGGACGGGAATCAATAAAATCTTTGAAGGCGATTTGGACTGCCCCATCGGAGTTGAATTTTTTCCCTTGCAAGAAGTTATCCAAATTTCGAAAAAAATGGTAATCTGTTGGAGCAAGGTCCGGGGAGTACGGAGGATGTCTTAGACTTTCCAATTGAAGCTCTTCTAATTTAGTAGCCGTCTGTTGCGCAGTGTGTGGTCTAGCGTTGTCGTGAAGCAGCAGTGGCGTGGAGCGATTGACCAGCCTAGGTTGTTTAGCCGCTAGCTTTTCCATCATGGTTTGCAATTGCTGACAATAGACATCAGCCGTAATAGTCTGGCCAGATTTGAGAAAACTGTAATGAACAATACCGGCACTAGTCCACCAAACGCTTACAAGTAACTTTTTTGGGGTTAATTTTCGCTTGGGGCAGGATTTGGCTGGCTGGCCAGGATCCAACCATTGCGCTGAGCGCTTCCGATTATCGTAAAGAACCCATTTTTCATCACAGGTAATGATTCGGTTTAAAATACCTTCATTATTGTGCCGGTTTAGTAAAGTAACGCAGCAGTCGACGCGCGTTTGCCGGTTTGCTTCAGTCAATTCGTGAGGTACCCACCTTTCAAGCTTTTTAATCTTCCCAATTTGCTTCAAGTGAATTAAAGCAGTTTTATCACTAACATCGCAGCCTGCAGCTAACTCGGACGTGGTTTGCGATGGATCCGCTTCCACAATAGCCTTCAACTCTTCATTATCAACTTGAGTCTCAGGCCGTCCACGGGGCTTGTTCTGCAGGTCGAAATTTCCAGAACGAAAACGTTGGAACCAAAAACGAACTGTGTTTTCTTTTGCAACACGACCGCCATACACATCATTCACCCTTCGAGTTGTTTCCGCAGCACTAGTGCCACGGCGGAACTCGTACTCGTAAATAATGCGATATTTTAAGTTTTCCATTTTGTAAAATGAGTGACGCAAACAGAAAAAAAACAGAAGAAAAAAAACAAATGAATGACGATCATCGAAGCACAAATACATGAGTCTATAGCTGTACAAATTTGAATTTGGAATTCCTTACCAAAGAGGAGAAATTTGTGATTAAAGTGGCCAGTACGAAAAACGCCAATTTCATATGTAAGGACCTAATATTAATAACTAATGAATAATAATAGACGTAGAATGGCGTAGTTCGGGATTAAATATATAATAGGTCACTTCCTGAAAGTAAGTTTTTAATGATGAAATATTTTTTTGAATTGGTCCAGTAGTTTCGGAGCCTATTCAATACAAACAAACAAACAAACAAATCTTTACTCTTAATAATATTAGCATGAAGTAACAAAGTTTCGATTCAATGATACTTTTAAAGCATTTGAGAATGTGTTAAATGTCTAAAGCCTCTCTAAAGCTAACCTCAACCCCAACAGCCTGTATTGGTCCACTGCTGGACGCAGGCCTTCCCCTGACAAGCGGCTTATTGGCATTTATCTCATGGGAGGTTATGCCCATAATCCCCACGCTGGGCATGCGGGTTGGGGATCACAGTCGTCGTTCTCTACTTGCGAAACGCTTTTTTAAGGAATAAACGTCACTCAAGCATAGATCTATGACTGAGCATGTCTCACTTAGATTGGTACTAGTAGGTGACAAGTGTTAGGAAGTTGAAGAAGGAAACATGGCCCATAAATCTCAGAAGCCTTGTAAAATGATGACATACGTACAAATAAGACGTCATCAAAACAAACTTATATCATCAACATTATAATAAGCTTTAAACCAGTTTCAATAATGGATTGGGTCGTGTTTTGGGTCACCTGTGACCCGCATTACGTATCTTGAGGTAGACTTTAGAATGTATAGAGTTGGCAACGGAATTAAATATAATAGGATACATTTCAAATGTTTATTTTAATTTAGTTCACAAAATTCATAATTATCTTAAACAATATTTTGAGTATAGAATAACCTCCTTTTAAGTATAGAATATTTGTACGGTTTCGCTCTTCTTTAGTTAGATTATACATAAATATAACAGAAACTTCTTACAATAACACATTTTCGTCAATACAGAGATTATATAAATATAAAAATAATGAAATGATACTGCTTGAGTTGTATATTGTTACAATTCTTGAGTACTCTTTGTGGTGTGGTCTAATTAAAAAAAACATGGCAGAACACTGCAGATCTAGCCTTCAAAGAAAGCGGTTATTAGTTGCATAACACTCGCTTGGGCGTACATTATGCGCTGTGTCCAGCATTATTTTTTATATGTAGATAAAAAGATAATAATAAAATTCGTACACTTAGTAAGATATTTTTTTTATAAAAATCACATCATCTAAATTAACAGTTTGCAGTTAGCTCAATTGTAAATACTATTTCTAACTATTTCTATCACTTTATTGTTATTTTCTTTGTTAAAAATGTTTCAATATCTAAATGAATAAGCCAAACAAACAGTTTTCGACGACTCTACAAAAAAATATCCTGTCATTTCTATTACTTCAAAGCTCTGTAGCCACCTTGACCTTTTCTTAAAGAATTGCGTTCCCATCTGTTGTGCGTCTACTTATTCTTACCTATAGGTATTTTATCTACCTATTTTTGAAGAGGACTTCTGGGTTTTTTTATTAAACCATAAAAAAATGACATTTTATATAGGTTATCCGTAACCAAATAATGTGAGTGATGAGTTTTATTTACCTAGTACCTACGCGTTTATTTTACGAAGAACATAGCTTTATAAAAAACTTACAACGCGCGCGCTCTTGATGTGAAAAGGCATTTTTAACCGACTTTAAAAATAGGAGGAGGTTCTTAACTGAACTGTATTTTTTTTATGTTCTCAGAACTTTTGACTGGGTGGTCCGATTTTCATCATTATTTTTGCAATTAAAATACTACACAGTGCTTCCCGTGTAGTCTCATTTTAATTCTGGTCCAGCAGGGGTATATTTTCATTCGTCGGAGGGGCCGTTGAATTCGACATCGGAAACTTTTGACAAATAAATATAGCGTTCTAAAGTCCATCGGAATAGAATTCAAATTCGAATCTGACGTTTTCGCTTCGGAAACGAATCGAATGAATTGCAGTTCTGATCCATGAAAAACTATATAATTGAAGTCGGTTTACAGTTTTTTCAAACAGTATCAATTATTATTTCCCTTACAGACTTTTGCTACTTCTACGCATTGTTGTCCATCGCTTAGGTAGCTTACTTTCATTTACTATATCTCTGGATGCCATATGTAGGTACTTACTAAGTTTATCACACTAATATTATAAAGGCGAAAGTTTGTATGGATGGATGGATGTTTGTTACTTCTTCACGCCAAAACTACTGGACGGAACTGGCTGAAATGTTGCATACAGGTAATTCTAATCCTGGAATCAAACATAGGCTACTTTTTATCCCATACATCTGTTCCCGTGGGATGTATCACCTTTAAACATTTCCATAGGAACAACGCGTGCGAAGCCGCGGGGCGCAGCTCTTAGAGCAATAATTTATGGTCAACAAAGTCAAATGCTTTGGACATATCTGGTAGCCGCGCAATATTATCAATTATATTATTTACTAGCTGCGCCCGACGGCTTCGCACGCGTTGATTTTCTCACGTTTTAAAGCTTCCCTAAACCTCCATGAACATTTCAAGACCAAGATAAGATAAATCCGTTCAGCCGTTCTCGAGTTTTAGCGAGACTAACGAACAGCTATTTCTTTTTGACTAACGAACAGCAATTTCTTTTTGTATATATAGGTTACTGATTTCACAACATTGACACACGCTAAGGCGCTATTCCTAGTCTGGTCGAAACGACGCGTTTTTAAAAGCCCGGAGAGCCTCTGTATCCCACAATCCAATTTGGGGGACAGTATCGCTCACGTCCGTAGGTGTTGACCCTCTGTTACCCTACACATGTCCTCTGGGTGGTGCTAAGAGCGGTACCCTCACCCTCTGTTACCCTACACATGTCCTCTGGGTGGTGCTAAGAGCGGTACCCTCTGGTGGTAGGCTTCGGCCGTGGCTTGTCACCGCCCTGGGCCAGTCCGTGAAGCAACTCTGTTGTGTTTCGGAATGTGGTCCGGAGTAGCCATCTTCTAGACCTTCGTGATACATCGTCGGCCGCATCTTCGCTTTCCATCAGGTGAGATTGCAGTCAAACGAAGGTCTATTTCTGATAAAAAAATGAAAAATCCTCTGGTTTCGGCAGGAATGATTATGACAACATTTCTATATCAATGTTTTTCGTTCGATAGACGAAATAATACTTTTGGGTACTGTGAATGCTGGTCACGTATAAAGCAATACCGGATCTTAAGATAATGTCAAACTATTTATGTAATCGGTACTGAATAAAACGAATAAAAGCTCTGGTTACTTGCTAGATGGCGATTTCATTACGGATGTAAGCGGGTTAACTACGAACTTTATAAGTGCTCGAAGTGATGCGGAATGCGTGCGTCTAGAACCGCACTCACCCTGAATATTTGGTGTTCTTCCAACACAAACAAGGTTCGTAGTTAACCCGCTTACATCCGTAATGAATTCGTCAAACTGCGATAGTTTTATAATAAAACTAGCTGCGCCCCGCGGCATCGCAAGCGTTGTTCCTATGAAAACGTTTAAAGGTGATTTTTATCCCACGGGAACTGATTTATGGGATAAAAAGTAGCCTGTGTTTGATTTCAGAATAAGAATTACCTGTATGCAAATTTCAGCCCGATCCGTTCGGTAGTTTTGGCGTGAAGAAGTAACAAACTTCATCCATCCATACATCCATACAAACTTTTGCATTTATGATATTAGTGTGAAGTGTGATGATAGAGTGATGTGATGTGATAGTGTGATACATGATGATGTGTGGATTGTCCAGTATTATTTGGTTAAATCAGAAACGATTTTTCACAAATACATACTTAGATATCTAGCGAGGCCCAAACTAAGCACTAGACTTATGTCTTGGGTGTCAGAAGAGCACTAGTTAAGAATGTGAGTTTCGAAGTACAATGACCGTAACGAAATTGCTTATGGCAAGCAATTTTGTCAATTTTGTTCTTCGAAATCGTTATTTATTTATCAGAATCTGTGGAATATACCACCTTCATATTTAAAAACACGATTGGTGAAAGTTTTCTCGGTAGTTATTTTTTTTTAAATAGATGTTTTACACACATTTTGCAGTTTCTTTCAATTACCTACAGCTCACTTTTTTTCTTCGGTCTTTGTTTTTCTAGGAAACCTAGAAGTAGTTTTGGCGCATAGAACATTCAATGCATGTAGCGGCGTTATTGCACAGAGTCAGAGTCAAATCGTTTATTTCTTTATACTTACAAAATAAGCACTCAGACGAGTCATTTTTTTTTCAAATTTTTTTGTCAAACACTCTTTAGACTTAACAAGTAGATTAGCTTAGATGATAGCCTCTATCTACGGGGGCTTATCCGACTTCAAGTTCAAAAATCTCTAATGTTATGCGATATAATAAAGTTTTATAATCATTCTAATAATGTGATAATTCCATTCAAACCCGTTAACTACGTTTATTGATGACGGATTATGTCAATTTACGATTTACATAATTAGTTGAAGACTAGCTGCGCCCCGCGGCCTCACACGCCTATCCCACGGGAACTGATTTATGGGATAAAAAGTAGCCTATGTGTTATTCCAGGCCTCGAACTACCTGTATGTGAAATTTCAGCCCGATCCGTTCAGTTGTTGTTACGTGAAAGATCAACAAACATACCTACATACAGACGAAACTTTCGCGTTTATAATATTAGTAGGATTTTGACCTTCACGTAACATTGTTTAATGATAGAAATCTAAATTCTATTGATAAACTACTAAAAAAATGTTTCTTGAATCTTATTCGTTCCGCGCACGATTTGGAATGATAATTAAATTAGCTTAGAAAAACTATAAACCGACTTCAATTATATAGCTTTCAAATAAATAAAACCTAAACCTCAACAGCCTGGATTGGTCCACTGCTGGACACTGGCCTCCCTGGCGACTTATTGGCATTTTTCTCATGGGGGTAATGCTCATAATCCCCACGCTGGGCATGTGGGTTCGGGATCGCAGTTCTGTGATAGAATAGTTTTGCAGGGGGCGCTGCTGCCCGCCCCCGATAGATATCCCTTAGTCGCCTCTTACGACACCCACGGGAAGAGATGGAGTGGTGCAAATTCTAAGCCAGCACCACACTGCCAGCCACGTGGTAGTGGTAAACTATTATTTAATTATACTATATATTGTAAATGATGTAGATGAGAAACCGATTTATTTTAAAATATATTCTATTTTGATCATTCTAACATTTTCGCATTTTTAGTGGGACAAGGACGACTCAAAAGTCAATAAAAGTAAACAAATCTACATAGCCAATTATAAATCAGTTCAAATTAATAATAGCCGTGTGTACGTGTCGGACCATGGGTTGTCAAAGGGTTCCGTGCAATTTGCATTGGAACAAATCTATCCCATTTAAAAGTCTCAGACCCTTTTGATTTTTTATCACCCCGACCCTTGAGACTTTTTTATCAATCAATGCAACAACATTACATATTATATCATGATATCTTTTTCAAAGTTCCTTCGCGACTCTGCAAAATTTTACAATATATCTTTGTCTATAATTGAGAGGTTATTTCGAATTTATTTATTTTTTAATTTATTGTTGGTGACGTTTGAATCCATCCATCCATCCATACACAGCCTGTATCGGTCCACTGCTGGACGCAGGCCTCCCCTTGATAAACGCCTTATTGGCGTTTAACCCATAGGGGGGTAATGCCCATAATCCCCACGCTGGGCATGCGGGTTGGGGATCGCAGTTCGGTGACGTTTGAATATTAAGGAAAAAAGACAAGACTAAAAACTTTGATAAACATGACATGACCTGTGTTTTGACAACTATTATGTTCCTGTCTACGGCTTTCCACGCGCTGTATCCGTGGAAATGTGTTTTTATCCTATCCCATGGGAACTGATTTATGGGATAAAAAGTATGCCTGTTTTTTTTCAAGATAAGAATCACCTATATGCAAATTTCAGCCCGATCCGTTCAGTAGTTTTGGCGTGAAGAGATAAAAAACATCCATCTATCCAAACTTTCGCATTTTGCGGTTGAGAGACAAAAGTCCAGCAGTGGGCCTCCCCTCTTATAAGCGCCTTATTGTCGCTTATCTCATGGTGGGGCATAATCCCCACGCTGAGCATGCGGGTTAAAAAATAGCGAAAAAAACTGCTGTGATGGACATATATTAGGTACGTGTTGGTTCTGTTTCTACCCATTGACACCGGTACCCTAAAACCCAACAAATCAAAAGCATAACCAAATTACAAATAAATTATTTAAGATGAAAAACAACGGTATCTCCAATTCATATAATTCCTATATGATTGATGATCCAAGGCCTGTTGAATATGGATGGGTATTGCGCAGCGCGCAGCATTGAACTCTGTGACATAAGATCATGTGTGTGGGCAAACATGCGTGGTGCATCGACTTGACTTATGAACTAGGTTGCTATTCCTGGCCGCAGTCGAAGGATGATTCAATGCCCTTTTGTATTTGATACAAATGTCTTTACGTTACGTATTGTGGGTTGGGTGTAATAAAAGGGTTTGAACGATAAAATGAGTGATACAATGTATGATGGCCGGATGTCGCCTAGTTCCACAGCGACAATAGTATGTAAGAACAGTTAGACTTAGTTATGCAAAGATTGTACTCGTATTAGTTGATAAGCGATAAACTTGCTAGTGGTTTATTTTTCATTTCTTCCGCTAGTGGACAAAAAATTAGAGTCAATTGAACCTTATTTCTTATTTGATAGTAATTACTATTTATCAAGCTGTTTATATAGTAAACATTTGACTTGTCTAAGTGCTTATTTTGTAAGTCTAAAGAAATAAACGATTTGACTCTGACTCAGTCCATTTATTTATTTATTTTAGGGGATCTCTCAGCTTAAAGATGATGTGTAAAGATAACAAGTGACTATTGATCAGTTCCCACTTATAGAAACAAAGTACAATTTCTAAAACACTATCACATTAATAACAAGCTATTTATTCGCATTTAACACAAATAAATTCACTATAAATCTATTTAGTTATTTAGCTATTATTATGATTTTAAAATGAGTATGTAATGAGTATATATCATGTAATAATATCTAATGTAGTCATTCACTTATTGTAAGCTCAATTGTTTTAATTTTAAATACTACTCGTAGTTTAAATTTATTTCTATTATTTGATTGTAGTTTTCCTTTTGTTTATGTAACTGATATTTATCAAAGAAAGATTTATTCAGTTTGTTTTTCAAACTTGGGATGCTGCTATTTAAAATTTCAAGATGCTCAGTATTCAAAAGGTTAATTTTTTTTCTCAGTCGGTACTAAAACGAATTTTGACTAAGTACCTATTCAATACACAAGACATGATTACATGAAATTACATTAAACGATAATCGATAATCCTTTAGTTAGGATAGGACTGTTTAATTGGAGTGCTATGAAGTGACTGTTATAATCACATCACACTGATATTGTAAAAAGTTTGTATGGATGTAAGGATGGTTGATGTTTGTTACATCTTCACGCCAAAACTACTGAACGGATCGGTTTGAAATTTTGCATACAGGTAATCTTAATCTTAATCCCAAATCAAAAATAGGCTACTTTTTATCCCATAAATCAGTTTCCGTGGGATAAAAATCACCTTTAAACGTTTCCATAGAATCAACGCATGCGAAGCCGCGGGGCGCAGCTAGTAATCTATAACCCTTAACTAAGGTAGGTGTTCTGTGGGAGAGCTTGGTGGAATGACTGGCGAGACACAGGCTTAACTACTGAAAAAGCTGAATTTGCGAAACGCGTTTGCGCCGCGTACTATAAGCTAAACTGAGTCACTACAGCCTGTACTCAAACACGATAAAATGAGTCGCTACAGCCCGTACTCAAACAAGATAAAATAAACTCAAACCCCACTACGGCATTCACCGATCGTGGTTATTATTTAAAAAGCAATTTCTCAATCCTTACTTAGACACCGCTATTTCGTTAAAGCCCCAAAGTCGTCTGACGTCATATACCCTATAACCACCGGGGTATTGAGACGAATCAATCGATACCTCATTTGTTGAAATGGAACGAGCAGTTTTAGCGCTACGGAACATGAAAATCCATTACATACATACATACAAATACACGCAAAAAAACCATGGAGCGGCGAAAATGCGTAGTACCATTTGTTGTTATTTGATCGTTCAGTAATATCATACTTTAATTAATAAACGACTAGCTGCGCCCCGGCTTCGCAGGAGTTTTTCACATGGAAACGTACAAATGTAATTTTTATCCCACGGGAATTGAATTATGGGATAGCAAGTAGCCTATGTTTGATTCCAGGATTAGAATCACCTGTATGCAATTTCAGCCCGATCCGTCCAGTAGTTTTGGCGTGAAGAGGTAACAAACATCCATCCATACAAACTTTCGCATTTATAATATTAGCGTGATTCAAACTTAGGTACTTACTACTCCACAGAGAAAGAAAAATTTAAAAGCACTAATATATATTCGGCAAGAAATAAGTAGGAACAGCGGAGTTGGGAAGTTAGCGGAAGTCCATCCCCGTGCCTCTGAAAGGAGGCTTAGAAATAAGGTTTTGGTGCACCCTTAGACCAACGAATGTCTGCTTCATTTGTTTATTTATATGATGCCCAACTTTCCAATCCTAATCAAACTGTCTCTAATTATCAGAGATGCCCAAATTGCCCAACTTTCCAATCCTAAACAAAATGTCTCTCATTACCAGTGATGCCCAACTTTCCAATCTTAATCAAAATGTCTCTCATTATCAGAGATGCCGAAATTGCCCAACTATCCAATCCTAAACAAAATGTCTCTCATTATCAGTGATGCCCAACTTTCCAATCCTAAACAAAATGTCTCTCACTATCAGAGATGCCCAACTTTCCAATCCTAAACAAAATGTCTCTCACTATCAGAGATGCCCAACTTTCCAATCCTAATCAAAATGTCTCTCATTATCAGTGATGCCCAACTTTCCAATCCTAATCAAAATGTCTCTCTTTTCCAGTGATGTCCAAGTTCGGGGTCCGTGTGGACGCAGCGGTGTCAGCGCTCGGCGGCGGCGCGGGCGGCGCTCTCGACGAGAATGATTTCATAGACGCCTCGCGTCTCGTGTACGACGCTGTGCGCGAGATACGACGCGCCGTGCTCATGAACCGGGTAAGAAAGAGAGAAAGAGAGCGAATATTTTAGGGGTTTGCGTGAAAGAGAGTGAACGATAAATGTTGATAGGCTATCATCAAAAGCATTCTGCTTAGGGTAGTTGCTGAAGAATGAAGTTGTTGAGAGAAAATGTGTACCTAAGTGTGTGTAGAAAACAAAGAATGATGAAAGATAGTGATTTTTTGAGGTTTACTCCTATAATTCAGCGTGTAGTCTCCGGGTCGCATTGTTACAGCGCAGCGGTTGATCTATTCAATAGGGTTAGCTAACAGTGTCCTGGGTACATAAAATATAATTATTTTAGACAGATTATTAGAAAATATTACACACATTTTTTTTCTTTTGTTAATCGAACAATAATTACAAAAATAAAGGGCGGCAAAGTTTAGGAGTGAATTCTGGTGACGTCATGCATTGCTAAAAAGTGTCGCAAGACGTGACGTCACGCGGAACTTTAACTGGATCTTCATAAATTTATGTTTAATCGACGAAATAAAAAACACGTGCCGAATATCTTCTGATAATACAACTGACTAAATATAATATTTTCGTGACTAACACCGACAATAGGCTAGTAGCCGCCTATTGTCGGTGTCAGTCACGATGCGACCCCAAAGACGCATCGTTGGCTATACCTGTATATGCTGTGGAGATTATTAGATAGATGGCTTTTAGAATGAGTTTTTGATTTCGTAGTAAATCCTTACTACTACTACTACTACTGTATACCTGAAAAAACGTAATAGAAAGCATGAATGAAATGGATGTAAATTCCCTGTGCGTTTTGACAGCATTTGTACAGAAAAAATATCAAATTGCCATTTTATTTGTAATTTACGATTGAAAATTTATTTTTTACACATATAGCTGATCGCTTTTATTTATTTCATAATTAAATAAAAAAACAAATCATTTACCTATTATATTATTAAATATATCGTACAGAAAATTTAACTAATTATTATAAACTAATTTATTATACAAATCATTTATTAATTTCACTTATAAATACAAATCATTTATTTCATGATTAAAGCAAGTGGCAGGTGCCCTTAGGTTATTTTTCGTTTGTTTTTAGTTTAATATTAAACTGTATAACAGAAAACTAAGTCCGTCACTTATTGTACACAAATCGTAGTTGATTTATACTCAAAAATATCTTCATTCTTTGCATTCAAAGGACGAGGAAGAACTTGACCCAGAGGATGTAGAACTAGACGAGCACTACACACTGGAGACACGCAGTAAATGTGAGCGAATACGATGTGCACTTGTCTAGTGGTGTTGTGCTAATGTTGTGTTGTCTTGTATTTATGTGGGTGCTAAATGCTGGACGCTAATATTTGGGAAACGTAGAAACCACCATTTTTATGGCTAGGCCGCTTACAAAATGATGGGCTCTCTTAAAATAAAGTTGTTTTCGTGCAAACGCTAACTTTAGCCCTAGTTTACGGAGTCGCGGGGCGTGCAGTGGCGCAGGCAGCACTCAATTCAAACATATGGTGTTGGTAGAGTGTGTTTACGGAGAAGCGGTTTTACAAGCGTTTGTTTGATTTGACGCGTCGCACGCGGTGTGCACCGCCACTCTGCACGCCCCACCTATCCATAAACGTCACCGTACATTGCGATATGTTTGTGTTTACGCGTGCTATGACGGGACCGCTGCACGCGCCGCGTCTCCGTGAACAAGGTCTAATGCAAGCGATATTAAGTGGTTTTGCACGTCAACGAAATTTAGATTTTCGTTGACTAAGTAGGCTTGTGCTTTGTTGGAAACACCTAATTCATTTCATTGAACGGGATGTCAAAGTAACATTTACGACGTATTCATCAAGTTGCAGAAAGCTGATCGCTTTTGTTTAGTGTAGACGCATGTCTAGAGAGGAAAGGAATGTGCTAATTCTAGGGTGCCTTCTTATCAGAGATATGATACGTAACTAAGCGGCTAAATGTATTAAAAAAACCGGTTAAAGGTCGATTCACACATATCAGTGAACCCACAGTTCCGGCACAGTACCGCATCAGTGATAATTATTCTTTCAAACATTATCTATGGATGTATTCACACTTGTCAGTGTCAGTGTCGTCTCAGTACCGTCAGTGTCAGTGCCGGCACCGGCCATCACGGACGTGATCGGCGACGACGATATTTTATCACGGATCACTGACGCCGCTGCCCATTTTTTTTTTTTTCCTCGATTCTCTTCTTCTTCTTCGTCTAAAGCAACGGCTATCATAGCTAATTCTGTGTTATTGATGAGTGCCATCAAAACAATCGACGTAAACGCTAGTCTGAAGGGAACGTCGTGCACGAAGACCCGCAGAGAACTGTACTGTGCCTGATATGTGTGAATTGAAGCACTGACGCACCACTGTAGCACGGATATGGAACTGTAACGGTACTGTGCCGGAACTGTGGGTTCACTGATATGTGTGAATGTGCTAGTTGGATTCGCGCATGAAGGGTTCCGTACATTTATTAGCTATAAAAACGGCAAAAAAATCATGTCTGCTGTATGAGAACCATCTTAAATATTTATTTTATTCTGTTTTTTAGTAATATTTGTTATAACGGCAACAGAAATACATTTAATTTTTTTACTGTCTAACTATCACGGTTCATGAGATACAATATAGCCTGGTGACAGACAGACGCACAGCAGAGGCTTAGTAATAGGGTTCCGTTTTACAATTTGGGTACGGAACCAGAACAATACGGAGCGGCTGTGACGCGCGCGCACTAAGCGAGTGAGAGCTGCAAACTGAACTGTTAAAAAAAAAAAATACAAATAAAAAATGCAGCCCAAAAAAAAGAGAAACCTGCGCAAAATGAGCTTTGCGCCTAGCCCATTGACCGAGGGGCTGTCGCCCCTTGAGATGCCGCCGGGGTAATGAGGCCGAGCCTCGAGGCCCCTCTCTGTGCCCTCACCAGGGCCGGACTGAAGTTCAGTAGTAGGAACCAGAACCTAAAAAGGGTCTGTAAAACGTACAATAAGGGATACTATGTAGTAAATTTATTACGCAGTTTATGTACGAAGCAAGTCTCTGATGAAAAAGTACCATTAAGCCGGCTTTGACTATGGGATGTAATATATCGCACACCTAGATCACAACTAGGACAAAACAAAATACCATATATTTCAGTAGACTAAAAAAACGTTTATACTTCAACTTTTATCATTAAAACTATTAAACAAAAACATTTTCAGTTGTGAATTTTGTCTAAATTTATAAAATTGAAAAGATTATAATAGCTATAAGCTTAATAGCTATACATTAAACCTTGTCAGTTAGTTGGTTCAACAATACTAGAAAAACTCAAATTATCTCCTAGAAAAATTGCAAATCACTTTATCAAACCCAAGACCACTCAAAATAACCAAATTTTCTAAAAAAATCGTACATACTACTGAAAAATGTGGTATTTGATTTGTCCTAGTTTTGATCTAGGTGTACGATATATTACATCCCATAGTTAAAAGCCGGCTTTATATTAGGCAGTTTGAATTTTATGTTGGGTATGCTTTGTGTGTTAATTTGAATGTGTGTGGTATGGTTTGTGTTTTGTTGATTATTTTGTGTTATTGCTAAAAATGTGTTATGTTGGGGCAATCATTTCACTCTAAAACATGTGTTTAATATTTGTCAGAGCATGTACCTACAAAGAAAATTTAATATAATTAAAACGGGGTTCATTATTTTAACAGTTGCTTCAATAATGTTTATTCTAAGGCCGTTTTCACCAAAAGACTCGACCTCAACAGCCTGTATGGGTCCAATGCTGGACGCAGGCCTCCCCTGATAAGCGCCTTATCAGAGTTTATTTAATGGGGGGGGGGGGGGGGGGTAATGCCCATAATCCCCACGCTGGGCAGTTCGGGGGTAGAATTTTTCTGAAGGGGGCAATGCTGCCCGCCCACCCCCGGCGAATATCTCTTTCTTACGACACCCTCGGGAAGAGATAAGGTGGTACAAATGCTAAGCCAGAGCACCACACAGCTAAAAATACTATTTTCAGTTTATGAAGAGTTTTAAGCTAGTAAAAATACAAAAATGAAATAATTTTACCTGTGAATAAAAGTGAATTATTCGAATGTGGCTAGGCACTAAACATTGTCTTAGCATATCTAACTAAAATAAATAAAAAGCTCACTATAAAAGCTTGGAAAACTACACATTTACGGACTTTTAATAATTTAGAAAACTTATAAGTTTTGGGTAAATAATAAATACCTAATGTTGAAAAATTAACACAGCATTGCGTGCCCTAAGCTAAGCAGAGCTTGTGTTATGGGTACTATAGATTTCTGACGTACAAATACTTACTAAAATTAAGTTATTGGTGAAAACGGACTTAAGAAATACATTTAAATCATTTCTGGGATAACAGCTGATATTGTTATGTGTGTTGCATAGTCTATTCCAAAATCAGAGCAAAATTTGTCTTTTGGCGTAAGCTTTGGCTTATAAACTTACTTATAGCCATTTGATCGTTGAAATTTCTCGTATCTCAATTTGTTTAGTCTGTTCCGACCGATTCATTATCATCATCTGCCCGTATACGTCCACTGCTGGACATAGGCCTCCCCCAAACGACGCCACGAAAAGCGGTCCTGAGCGACATCGACTCCCTGTGACCGCTACAATTTCGTCGGTCCATATTATGAAAGCTTCCCCAAGCATTACTTAAGCGACAGATTATATAATACTATACTAGTACAGATGCCTCATCTTATAGTTAAAAAATGGGACACGCTTCGGGCGAGATTTTGCGGGCCAACCAGTTATTGTTTGAATTCACTAGACGGCGCAAGACTTAGGCCCGTATTATAAAAGCCTGCTCAGTCATAGAGTTATGCTTGAGTAACGATTTTCTATGCTATAAGCGTCACCCAAGTATAGACCAATGACTGAGCAAGGTTTCATAATACGGGCATTAGTCTGCAAGAACGAAAGAGAAAATATCACCTTCCACTACTCATGCGTTATTTTAATGATCATCACAGACTGACTATAAGTTTTCGTTTAGCGTTTTGTTCTATCGGTCACGGGCCACAGTGTATGAATGTGTTTATTTAAAATCATATAATTTAATTGTATTTCACTCGAGGGTTCAAATGGTGCAAACATTTTTATAGTGAAATTCTATATTGTTTAGTTAGTTTACACAAACCTCGATAACTAAGTGATACACTTCCATAAAATTACAAGAGATGGCGTTAGCCGCTAAAACTGTTCTATGGAATGAGACCCATGCTTAAGCGGTCATTACGTGAGTTCTACTCAAGCCTTAAATCTCTGCTTAAGTTAAATCTTTATTAAAAAAACGTAACTCTGACGCTACTTAGCTGTTGCACTAGCAAAATCTCTACTTGAGTGACTAGGTATGGTCTACATGTTTATTATTAGAAACCCAACGTATTAAAACATTAGGAACTCAAGCAATGCTTAGTAACCGTTCAATAATACTTAATAACGTGGCAAGAACGCATTATTGTTTGAAGGGTACTTGAGTGAGTTTAGATTTCGACGAATACGAAAAGATCTAAAAAATAAGTTGATAACCATTTAACGGGTTTTCAAATGTCAATATAGGATGACTTACGTACCTCCACAGTTGGTCGGGACAAAGTCTTTGAAGGAAAATTTAACCATGCCCTCATGGCCCTAAATAAATTGTAACAAAATTCAACCCTGACCATTTTTCGCCCTGCTTCTGGAATGGACTATAGTCGTAGCTGGCATGTGCTTTATTTGTGGACTTGTGGCTTGTAGAGCAGCGAGGATCTCGACACAGACACCGAGTTCGAACCTGTCGAAGATATGACCATGGAGACTAGGAGCCGATGTAAGTGTCTTTTTTTTACTGGACGAGGAACATATTCTACGAATAGACTGGTCTGTTACCAGAATTATGTGGTACTCGACGCCCTGAGAAGGAAGTAATACCCACTAAAACTTCTCCGCTGACCCTCTCGCCATTTTCGCCGAACCACGGGAACATAAATCTACCGTGGACCGACTGGCGGCTCTCTTCCTCCCATACATGGCCGGAGAGCCCACCATTCCACTCACTCGCCGACCCCATTCTTCCGTCACCTTTCCTCCCCCGATTAGGACACAGACAGGGCACACACAGTTGAAATGTCGGCTGCTGTGCCCCGATGGGCATTTCGATGTAAGTACCTAATGTTATATAGCCTAACATAACAATAGATTGGAATTCGCGATGTAAAGTCTCGCTACGGAACGGGAATAATTCCTCTTTTCGAACAGACTCTACCAGGAAAAATTTCAACAAATAATTTCAATGTTAAAAAACATTTTAACCGGTTGATATAATATTTGATAAATGTTTCAGCGAGCGCACATACTGGGGAGCATGGCGTTGATGAGTATCCTGATATCAGCGGAATTACTAACGCTAGGGTAAGTACCGATTTGTTTGGTAAACGGTGATATAACCAATGCCATACGCAAAGGATAAACTCAAAATCATCACAATCAAAATCAAATTTATTTTAACAATAACTGAAGGCTACTAAAAAAAATTACACAAAAAGTAAAAAAAATCCACATTTAATATAATAGGTACTGTGAATAGAAACAAGGTATTTTGGACGGGGCAGTACTCATTGAAGCTACACGAAAATATTAGAAAATTTTGTGAAAATTATGCCGGAACATTTCTAAGAACCATTGGATACACCTTAGAATTTAGAGTGGCAGCGTTACATTTCGAAATAAAATGGTACTGAAAATAAAGAAATAACTAAATTCAATGTTTATTTACCGGAATAAGGAGTTATCTGTTCATTAGAATCAAAATTTTAGTTTCTATCGTTAGTGATTTGGATAAAATACGAAATTCTCTACCATTATGCACACATATCTCAAACACGTGATTTCGGAAATGTACCAGTAATGAATCCGACCGACGATATGTCCAAAAACTCGAAAAATAAAAAAAAAAAAATTTATTGCATTTAAAAACGTCTACAGGAAGCCATGCGCAAAATGACCGAGGAAGACAAACGCAAGATCCTCGCCCAAGTGGAACTGTTCCGTCGAGAGAAGATGACCTTCGACGTGGAAGTGGCCAAGTGGGACGACGCAGGAAACGACATCATTATGTTGGCCAAGCATATGTGCATGATTATGCTTGAGATGACAGACTTTACCAGGTAAAAAAATCTATTATAAAAAAACGTGTACATATTCCAAAATCTTAAACAGGCATACAGGCAGACAAGAGAACAATAGATTATGGCGATTATGCCGCTGTTTTACCATTATAACAAAAAGTAATAACCTTATTTCTTCTTGAATTCCAGGGGCCGTGGACCTCTCAAGACCACCATGGATGTCATCAACGCAGCCAAGAAGATATCAGAAGCTGGTACCAAGCTCGACAAACTTACCAGGGAAATAGCGGAGCAGGTAAGCAAAATCGTGGCGGTCGCAGTTTGGGGGATAAAAGTGGTATACTCCCATATACGACCCATCTGGTCCACACAGCCCGGTGGTCTTTCGACCGACAGTTGATGTCGGGTATTCGTATTTAAGATAGTGGTAGCGACAAACTGCCGAACTATCCTAGATCGCGCAAACGCTTGTGTCGTTTGCGCGATCTAGGATAGTTCGGCAGTTTGTCGCTAGAGTTCGCCTACACGCAGCGTAAGAATATAACTCTTAAGGTGGAACTAGCAGCTTATTTTTTCATACAAACGTGGAAGGGTAACTACAAGGCTGTTTGATGTTGACCATCCAAAACTTAGGATGAAATCAATTTATATCGTCATAAACTATGTTTGTATACAACTAAAACAGTAAAATAATATATAATGCACACCCTATTATAAATACTAATTTCAATTTGTTTTTATTATTTGATTGTAATTTTATTTCTCAATAAAAAGATATGCCTTATATCAAATCTATTTCTCTCAGTGCCCAGAATCTTCGACGAAGCAGGATCTACTGGCCTACTTGCAGCGCATCGCTCTCTACTGCCACCAGATTCAAATCACCAGTAAAGTGAAGGCTGATGTGCAGAACATCTCTGGGGAGCTAATCGTCAGTGGGGTAAGTCTCCCATCACAGGCTGAATACTGAGTCAGAGTCAGAGTCGAATCGTTTATTTCTTTAGACTTATAAATAAGCACTTAGACAACTCAATTGTTTACTATATAAACAGCTTGATAATTAGTAATTACTATCAAATAAGAAATAAGGTGCAATTGACTCTAATTCACTGAGATATGATACTGAATAGAATGTCAAGTGCCAGTCGGATTCGCGCTCCTAGGGTTCTGTATAATTGTAAGATCTTGTTTCTTGTGAAATATCATGATTCTAGCTCGAAGCCAGGTACAGGTTTTGCTCCATGGTGAGAATCATTTTTTTGTGATATACTATATATTCATTTTCGATCTTTTTCCTTTACGTGTGAAGTAAAACCTTTCTTCTGGCTAAATTTCATTATTCTGGGTCTACGGGCTATAAGTTACCTATAAGTTTTGTGTGCATGTAAATGATGGCATATGTACACAAAACCTGGAAATTTCAAAATACTCAGACATAAACTGTAACTTTTGATTGCGTTTACTTAGAACTTTTATTTATATATCACGGTTACAGACTTGAGTATTTAATGTTAATTTCAACGCGTTCCTGTAAAAAAGGAGTTGACAGACGGACAGACAGATTGACGAACAATAAAGTGATTCTACGGCTTCCTTTTTCCTTTTGAGGCAAAATACAATATCAATATGGCAGCTCCAAATCACAGGGAAAAAACTGGATTTATCAATTTGATACTTTCCTCATGCACATCATTATTTTTCAAATTATTGCGTGGCACCCTGTACAAGCAATCTCAAATCTAATGAATACTCTATGAATAATTTCAGCTGGACAGCGCTACCTCCCTCATCCAAGCTGCTAAGAACTTAATGAACGCCGTAGTGCTGACAGTCAAAGCCTCCTACGTAGCTTCCACCAAGTACACTCGCCAGGGAACTATCGTCGTAAGTACCAACTATCTCGCTCTATGGCGTAGTTAACTACGTCTGTAGGTAGCTAAGAAGTTGCTGAACGCCTTCGCGTTAACCGTCAAGTTCCACCAAGTACACTCGCCAGGGAACTAGCATTGTAAGTACCAACTATCTCGCTCTATGACGTAGTTGACTACGTCAGTAGTTTAGAACTTGATGAACGCCGTAGTTAACTGTCAAAGCTTTACAACTACCTCGCTTTATGACGTAGTTAAAACATCGTCATCATCAACCGTATGGTACCTGTAATCATCATCAACCCTATGGTACCTGTAATCATCAACTGTATGGTACCTGTAATCATCATCAACCGTATGGGACCTGTAATCATCAACCGTATGGTACCTGTAATCATCAACCGTATGGTACCTGTAATCATCAACCGTATGGTACCTGTAATCATCAACCGTATGGTACCTGTAATCATCAACCGTATGGTACCTGTAATCATCAACCGTATGGTACCTGAAATCATCAACCGTATAGTACCTGTAATAATCAATCTTTGTAAAAGAATTCTCCTGCTAGATTTAGCCGCCAAAATATCATTACAAGTACCGCATCATTGTCATCTCAGCTGAAATACGTCCATTGCTTGGTGCATTATGGCTTAATGTGGCAATGTTGGCTACTTTGACTGATATATTAGGTATTCACAAATATAACACAAGCTTTGCTTACTTTGTTCGTATAATGCTGCGTAAAATGTACAATTAAGTGTGCCGCAATTTAATATGGCTTACATATAACCCGACACATCTCATTAAGATAATTCCTCTCTTTTGAGCCCAAGCACGCTACAAAACTTTTTATCCGCCCGGAGGTAGAAAGACATAGGTATCCCATTAATGGAAAGGGCTATGCTCGGAGTCTCTCTGAAGGATAGGATTCGTAACGAATACATCCGACAGAGAACCAAAGTTATCGACATAGCTCAAAGAATAGGGTATATGCATGGATTTTTTTATTTTTTTTATCGATTATTTAGGTTAATGCATAAACGAAAAAAAACACCCAATAAAAATTTAATTATTGAGGTAAGAAACCAAAAGTAAAACTACACTCAGTTT
The DNA here is from genome assembly GCA_955876795.1 of Eupithecia tripunctaria. Taxonomy (NCBI): domain Eukaryota; kingdom Metazoa; phylum Arthropoda; class Insecta; order Lepidoptera; family Geometridae; genus Eupithecia; species Eupithecia tripunctaria. Next base: position 1,291,346 of record OY041628.1, on the reverse strand, counting down.
CGGGTGATAAAAACGCTGCCATGTTAGCCATTGCATTTTGTAACGTCACGGATCATCTAGTCCCCTATGTCAACTCAAAGTCAAAACTTCATGCCCATACAAAAATGTTCAAGTATGACGTCACGTTTCAGGTGCCAATAGCGTTGCGTTTAGACATTTTGCTGTTGAGACTTAAAATATCTACTTTTCAAGGATTAAATTTCTCAATAAAAACATCATATTTCTCATCAAACATATTTCTATATCAATAGAGAATACGTAAAAAAAATTAGCTTTTTTGAAGTCGCATGCATATACCATATTAGCAAGCTGAAGTGGCAGTGGGCCGGCCATATCTCGCGAAGAACCACCAGCCGCTGGAGTAAACGAGTGCTTCAGTGAAAACTGCGACTCGGCAAACGTAGTGTAGGACGCCCTCCGGCCAGGTGGGATGACGATCTGCGAATGACTGCAGGCAGATGCTGGATGCGTCAAGCTGAAGACAGGGCGCTATGGCGCTCATTAGGGGAGGCCTATGTCCAGCTGTGGACTAAAAAGGATGATGATGAAGGGCCCTGATATTCATCACACCAACTTTGCTTACTTATAAATGTAAATATTATGCTACAATACGCGCTAATATTGCTTTATATAATATTTACCCTGCCGCTAATATGGACAGAACTATGTAAGTTTAGCTTTTGCAATCATTTTATTTAGCTGTACATCTAGTACTCCAAAATATGATGTATTTATTTATTTTCTGTGGCGCAGACGGAGTGGCGTTAACAGCCGCACTCAGAGACGTTAATGATTACTTAAAACTGTCGCTTAGTAAAGATTTCAATACAAAAACCTTTACTTAGCGACCCCGTACACTAGGCAGTCTGGCTGCGTAGCTAGGCTGCGGCAGCCAGAATATTTACGCAGTCGGTTATAGCCTCTCAATTTCCCGAATAAATTTCTCTGTATCGAAAGTCATCTTATAGATAAATGTTCAGAACGCAAAATACGTCTGGCCGCTACAACTAGTGCGCGGAGATTGACCGCAGCCACATAAATTCGGTTTTTTTTTACGTTTTTAGATATTTTTATTCTAAAAGAATTTAGAAAATTTGCTTACTGAGAACTTAAAACTTAAACTTAGTCTAAATATTGTGCCCTAATGCGTAGTGTGATTAAAATTAAAATTTAAACTTACGTAAATGTATTAATTACATTGCTTGTAAATTCACCTACACACGTTCCGGGTGCGCGCAGCCAGCCGGCTGCCGTGCACACAGGCGCGTTGTATTGGCTGCCGCAGCCGGGAAATTCGTGGTTGCCTAGTGCACGGGCCCCTATACAACGTCATATGTTTTACTGGCTGCCGCAATCTGGCTGCGCAGCCAGGCTGCCTAGTGCATCCGTAACGTCTCTGAGTGCGGCTGTTAGCCATGTATAGTATTTTATTATCTGTGGCCATGCCCTCTTTCACACAATCCATCCATCTCTTCTCTGTTTTCCTTATATCCCTCCACCCATCACATAGATAACTCTTTATTGTACCACACAAACATAAAAAACAATACAGAAGGAAATGTACAGAATCATGGAAGTACAAAGAGCGGCCTTATCGCTTTGAGCGATCTCTTCCAGGCAACCATGGGATGGACTGGAGATAAAAGAACAACATAGACGGTGGCATTTAAAAAACAACTTAAGGAACAGAAATCAATATGAATATGATGTAACTTAACACATACAAAATAATTTAAATAATTAATAAATTTTACATGGATAAATAATGTTATGAAGCAGCTTTTTGAAAATAGGGAGAGATTTTGCACGTCTGATGTCCAGTGGAAGAGCATTCCATAGGCTGATACAAATACAAATACAAAAAGATTTATTTGCCAATTTACTTAAAATAGTTACACAATACTGGCGGCCCCCGCACGAGGCAAGCCTGTGTCGCGGGAAGCCTGTTTACAAAAGTAGCATTGTCGGTGGCGATTAAATGTAACTTATACAGGGAAACAAACAGAATAATAACATTATAATAAAACTAAACAATTAAGTGCAGTGAATCTAAACAAATCGGAACACTAAGTCTGCAACATTTGAGTAAGTCACTAATTACATTTAGCATAGAGCGGAGTTACTGATTTGAGAGCGAGGAGAAAAAGGTAGGGAGGATGAGGAAAAGGGGAGTTTGGATAAAATTATTTTACTGATAGCTTGTACAGTGAATGATTTATCATAGAAAGTAGTAGAGTGAACACATGACATTTTTCCCTCCGCATATATCCCTCCATACCAAGCTATCCTGTTACTTCTCATCTTTTCCGTCCGTGGCCCCGCTTTCAAACTCCCTCTGATGTACTCGTTTCTTATCTTATTCATACATTGTTTATTTCTGTTTTATGAATTTAATTATGTGTCATTTACAACGGGATATTTACCATGATCTGAGTTTTCAGCTTTCCAATATTTCAACCAGCTCCATGATCCAATCATGGTCAAACGAAGGTCCATAAAAAAATCGTAAATGACTTAAGTGTTAAACCGTGGTGGATTTCAAAGTGTTATTCCTTATTACAGTCACCGATCGTGGTCTGGCGCATGAAAGCGCCTGAGAAGAAGCCCCTCATTCGCCCTGAGAAGCCCGAAGAGGTTCGCGCCAAGGTGCGCCGCGGCAGTCAGAAGCTACAGCCGAGCCCTGTCAGAGCTCTGGCAGAGTTCCAGAGCCCCCAGCCTCATGTGTAGAGGAGGTGAGTTTGTACCCCTTGAATACCTATATAATACCTATAGAAATAGGTTTAAAATGGGGGGGGGGGGGGTAAAGGAACTACAACCGAGCCCTTTCAGACCTCTGTCGGAGTTTAGAACCCTCAGCCTCATGTGTAAAGGAGGTAAGTTTGTATACCCCTTACAGATAGGTTTATTTGGGGTGAAATAGGTTTAGAACGGGGGGGGGGGGGTCAAGAGCTATAGCCGAGCCAGCCAGCGCCCCCAGCCTCATGTGGAGAGTAGGTAGAAGAGGTAGGTAGAGAAGTTTCTAGAGCTAGGTTTATTTGAGGGGCATAAGTTAAGAATGGGGAGGGGGAGGTCATGGGACAAGGTGCGTCGCAGCATAAGCTACAGCCGAGCCCTGTCAGAGCTCTGGCAGAGTTCCAGAGCCCCCAGCCTCATGTGTAGAAGAGGTGAGTTTGTATACCCCTTAAAGGTTGGTTTATTTGGGGGAAATAGAAAAAGGTTTAGAATGGGGGGGGGGGGGGGGGGGGTAAAGGAACAAGGTGCGCCACGGTAGACAGGAGCTACAACCGAGCCCTTTCCGACCTCTGTTGGAGTTTAGAACCCTCAGCCTCATGTGTAAAGGAGTAAGTTTGTATACCCCTTACAGATAGGTCAAGGAATAAGGTGCATCGTGGCAGTCAGAAGCTACAGCCGAACTGTCTCTCCTAGAGCTAGGTTTATTTTGGGGGATAGGTTTAGAATGACCTCTAATCGGAGTTTATAGCCCTGAGCCTCCTGTGTAGAGGAGGCAAGTTTGTTTAAAGAAAGAAAGAAAGAAAATAATTTTATTTAGGTACCTAAAAACTACACAACACTATATTTAACTTCACTAAATGAATTCTTGACTTATACTAATTTTTGTGCGTAGCAGGCAAATATGGCCCACACTCGGCATTGCTGGGTAGACCTGATGTGTCTACTCAGCGCTGGATTTCAGTGTAGGCCAAAGGCAGGCCACGTCACGGCCATTTGTGGTAGTAGTTTGTTGCAGATATAACTTACAAGATTACATTTCCTTGACATGTACTTAATTATGTAAATATTTATGTTTACCCTTTAAAGGTAGGTTTATTTAAGGACATAGGGGAATGGGGGGGGGGGGGGGGGGGGGGGGGGAAGAAACACGGTGCGTCGTCAGAAACGTCAACCGATCTCTGTCAAACCTCTGGCTTGCAACAAACGTTTCAATAATCCTCAGGGGCGAGCCTATTTGACGTAACGAATCTTGAGCGTCACGCCTCCATTTCGTATGGGGATTTGCGTAGTTCCTTGCCCTATAAAGGCGTTGCTGTAACTAATTGTATGGGAAAATGAGACGTCACGACCACGTCTTGTTACTAAAACCAAATAGACTCTAACTGATTTTCTTATTGAATAAGATTGTCACACAACGGGATATTTACCATGATTTGAGTTTTGAGCTTTCCAATATTTCGGCACAGTTTCATGCGCCATGATAAATCAAATCATGGTAAATATACCGTTGTTAATAACTTTAGTATTAATAACCATGATGGATTTAAAAGTTTGATTGTCATTTTGTTTCAGATGTTGGTACGAGACGAAACAAGACAGTATTTATCCACGTAGCTTATTCCGAAAACACCCGTTTGGGTCATTTGGGGAATTAGAGTAGACATTATTTATCTACCCTCTTACTTGAAAACCTCGTTTTACTTAAATAAATATTTAACAAATAAAAATTAGAACTAGTTTTTGTGATCGAAATAATTGTTGCAAACAATCTACAGGTAACTGACCAAGTAATTAATCGAAAACTATAATAAAAATAGTCAGAGTCAAAGTCAAATCGTTTATTTCACTTAGACAAGTAATTTTTTTACTATAAAAACAGCTTGATAAATAGTAATTACTATCAAACAAGAAATAAGGTGCAATTGACTCTAGTAAACTGCGAGTCACGAACAATTCCGTACCCATTATCTATAAAATATGCGAACAAACATGTCTGTTGGTAAATTAATTTTAAATATTATAAACTTTAAAACAAAAATTTAAATTATTAATTTATTATTTACTATATTACTTATAACAGGAAGAATTCCGTAATCTATGAAAACGGCAAAACAAATCATGTCTGTAGGTGAATGAATTTTTGAAATCGGTTGAAACAGTAGTTTTTGAGTATATTCGTTACAAACATCTAAAAATACAAATATTTATTTATAATATTAGTTTAAATAACAGCTACTTCTTAATCTGACTCCCAAACCTAATTCTAATTCTTGATCTGCCCCTCTTACCGGTTCATCCTAGATAGTTAAATTAAATAAATACAAATTTCTATTTATTTATTTATTTACATTGCTGTTACAGTATAGCATCAATGCGACAATGAATTATAGAAAAATACATTAAATACGTTAAATATGTATTACTAATAATAATTAAATAAGTTTGGATTGACAAATATTTATAAATGAAGTAATAGAGGTTTTGAAGTAAGAGGGCTACTTATATTTTAAGTTATAATTTTCAACTTATTAGTTATTAAGCTAACCACAGAATAGCGACTGGTTTTGTAACTTAACGTACTCCAATCGTAATTAATTTTATTCGCGATAGCTAAAATTGCTCTATTCTATAAAAATAATAGCTAATATTTTGTGGAAAATGTGTAAATTTTAGCTATTCGACGGATAAAATTCATTCTAGATAAGTAGATACCAATTTGTACTTATCTATTACAAAATCATTTTATATTACTGATTGAAATTCCTAAAAAACTTTTCCAACTATCGTTATATATATATACAACCAAACTCAACAAAAGTTGCGTCAATTTCGCAAAATTATTATTATTGACGAAATGTAATCGAATATCGCTCACTTATTGGTAAGTTTCTACGGTAAAACATATTCCTACGGAAATAAAATGAATTATAATCATCTACTGTAGAAAATATCCATTTAAAAACCATTTGAAGTTGTCTAAATACAGTTTTACTCTCTCGGTTGTACTTGAGTAACATTTTTCTATAACCGTTACTGGAAGGACAGGTGAGCAATCTCTCATAATACTTTACCGTATCCATCGATCATGTAGAATATTAGTAAACAAACCACGACACGAATAACTAAAACCCGCTTAGTGTCGAGTTTCAGATGTAATTGTTAACAATATTTATTGAAGGAGGAATCTAAAATCGACAAGTAATGTAAATTACGTATAAAAGGACGCGCCAACAAAGTGACTTTTAGGTTAAATTATGGGCGGTTTGTTTACTAACATTCTACATATTCGATTTTTACTCAACAACTTTTTGTGGTTACTAAATAATACAGAGATCAATATAGTTTTTTTTACCCATAATTATTTGAGTTTTTTATAAATATCGTTTTAGGGTGGTGTTTTTTGAAAGATCATCGGTTTTTTTTTTTACATATTGACATAATGACCCACTTAAATAAGTATATTAATATTTCTGGGCCTGAAAAATACGTTTTAGACTCTAGTTGCAACGCAAAAAAGTTCATTTCAGCTTGTACCTTTCCGTAAGATAGCAGAGTAACTGCTGTCTGTTAACTCAGAACTCAACTCAACTCAGAAAGCTGAGTAGAGACAATAACATCGTAGAGTAACCTCTTTCTATACAAACTGAGCAAGACCTCTGTAAAATCACTAAGATAACCTCTGTGGCGCGGCCGGCGAAGGTCTATCTGTGACACTGGAGGTTGTGGGTTCGATTCCCGCCTCGTGAGAAATGTTTGTACGATCTGCAGATATTTGTTCCGAATGTTCGGAATGTATTCCATGAAAACATTTATTGTATTTATGGAAATAAAACATTTTTGTTTTTGAGTTATGTATATCAAAAGATATCTATCTATGTAGTGTATTGTATTATTTATATCAGTTATCTAGTACCCATAACACAAGCTCTGCTTAGCTTGGGGCTAGATAATGCTGTGTGAATAGTCGAGCATTTTCTTTTTTAGTTAGTTTTCATACATTATAGTTACTAAAATTGTATCTATGCAGCTGTTAATTGTTATTTTAACTTTCGAAGAACGCCACCCTTATATCTGAGTCTGTTCAAAAAAGGATGAGTCGTGGCGTTACGGTTAACTAACACTTATAGTCGTACTGCAATGACAGAGCAGTGTTGCCAACGCAACAAAAGTTGTCAATTGGCACAAGAGCGCCCTCAATTTCCACTACTCATTTTGAACCGACTCTTTTTGCTTCATTTGTATGGGAAAAACTATATCTAGTATAATATGGGTTTTATAATACATATATCTTAATAGTTTTTACTTTTAAGTGATACAAAATTGTGTGATTAAGTAATTTTAATATGATTTGAGGTAGCTTTAAGTATTTTTTTACGAAATATTTACTTGGTCTTAAAAAGAGGCCGAATTTCCTTAGTTATTAAAAAGACATGGTTTTATGACAAAAAAAAATTTAGCATGACAAATATTATATTCATTTAACCAAAATTTTCACAAAACCATCACCAAATAGGAAGATAAATGCATTAAAAAAAAGTTCACTATAGTAGAAAATAATAAAAATTAATATGGAAATTGTTTCCACATTTATTTTGATTATTGTCTTGGTAACATGCAACGTTACGTCGATGTTTTTATTTATTGTTTCTACAATTGATGACCATTCCAATAAAACATGGAAATATATTTCTAATTATATGGATTTTTGTAACAGATTTCAAAAGATTGATGCCATTTGAAACCGAGGCAGCCAAATTATAGTATTGACTTTAAAATAATCATAAAATACAACAATAATTAATGTATTATCGTAGATAGCGGTTTTTTCCCATTCGCGCTGCCCACTCGTCAAATCGAAATTGTTGAGAAAAATGCTGTGGAATTACGCAAAAACCACCCATTGTATAGGTGTTGATATTTGAAAGCCATTTGAATGGCCTTAGTTATTTGCTATTGTATGGAGAAGACCATTGAAATGGCTTTCAAATGTCAGTAGAAGACGGATGGTTTTTAATCTTAATCGCACTGCTGGATTCATTTTATACCATTAACAAATCAAGATGAAAAACAATTAAATAGATCGAGGGACTCCGCAATTCCCATGTGATCTTATTCGTGGTAGCGATGGTTTGGGAAAATAGAATAACCGGTAGGTAGGCTTATTAATATAAAAACCTTTGCGTTGCCTTTAGAATGTTACTGTACAGTCAATAACAAAAACATATTATATCAACAGTCTGTATACTTACTAAATTATCTGTGAAGCGGCTAATATGGAAATACATTCAATTCTCGTTGCTAATAGTTGCTGTATTGTCCAACGCTACAAGAACCCTATTCTGCTAAACGAATCGCATCACTATGACAATGGTATAAAAAAAGCAAAATTGCCTCCATAGACACGTTTTAGTAAAAAGATAATTAAAAAAAGGTAAAAACCTGTTTGAAACTACAGATAAGAGTTTGAATATAATCTATCAATGTCTTCGTGAACAAAACACCACACATATTATCTACTGTTTTTGTCATTAAGGATTTCACGTGATGATTCTGTGACGATATGCGAATGTCAAAAGTAAAATGATTGGTTAGCAGAATTGGGCATGGATCTAAAAATACCGAGATAGATGATAGATATAATAGTAGTCATTTTTGTTATTGACTGTACAATAAAAGTATTTATATTGTAATTATACTTAGATTTAATACTCAATTACTGCCTAGATATAAAAATATATCCAATGTTTTTGCTCTTATGAATTAAGTATGTAGTTTTATATACTGTGTTTTACACAATTTTATATCCTGAAGATGAAAATGAAAGAAAAACCCACCTTTGGATTACTTACACAATTGTATCTCTAAATGCTAGCCATGTATTTTCTTTATGAATATTTAGACCCATTGAATTTAAAGTTGCCCCCGAGCCTTATTCTGCTACACGAATCGCTTTACTATGGCAAATAGTATCGTTGAAAATATTATTCTGTTTAGTCAATCTGTTAGATTATCAGAAGATAGGCACATATTTTTTCTTTTGTCAATCAGAAAATACAAATATAAAGCGCGTAAAAGTTTGGAAGTGGGGTTAGTGATGTTCTGATGTTGTAAGGTCACGCAAACTTTAACTGGCTGTCTTCGTAAATTGTTGTCTTAACGACTAATTAAAAAATACGTGTCCACTTCTGATATCTCTAACTGGCGGGCTAATTAGAATTTTTAAATACAATTGCCTATTCTCTGACATGGCTTGAAGACCAGGTTTTGGCAGATCAGTAACTAATGTAATTGATAATTTATCGTATTAGTTGCTGAGTAATTTTTTAATAAGTTTTTTTTCAATAATAATTTATGATTTCGTATCAGAGATGATTCACAAAAAAAGGAATTAAGAACTGGCGTTTTCACGAACGCTTACAAATGTATTTAGTTGAATATTACATTAACAGAATACAACAATTGTCAACTAGTATACTATATTATACTTATCCAATTCTTTAAAATCAAAGCCATCACCAAAAAGCAGAGTGCCCAGAATGTGTTTATGAACAGAACAGCTATGTGATTACGAAATCCACCAATCTTATTTGACGTTGAAAGCCATTTGCCTTCGTTATTTGCAAATGTATTTATGTATGGCCATTGAAATGGTCTACATCGCCATTCGAAAGGCTTTAATATGTAAATGTGTGTGGTCTTTGCGTAATCGCACAGCAGTTCACGCAGTGTTGGTGAATTAGAAATAACCCTGTTTAAGCACACAGGTTATATGGAAATGGGTACCGAGTAAAACGGGGTGAATAGAGACATAAAAGTGAGTGGAAATGGACAGCAATCACAACTTCCATTATAATATAAATACTTCACATAAATAACTTCCATTAACTATTATATATTCCAACCTTATTTGTGTTGGAAGAACACCAACGTTTCATCTTTTAACGAGGGACATCTTCAGGGTGAGTGCGGTTCTAGACGCTTGCTTACCGCATCCCTTCGAGCACTGCGCACGTTAGTGTTCTTTCAACACAAATACATTCGTAGACAACCCGCTTACGTCTGTAATGATTTTTTTTTTTTCATATCAGAGATAGACCTTCGTTTGACCGCAATCTCACATGATGGAAAGCGAAGATGCGGCCGACGATGTATCACGAAGGTCTAGAAGATGGCTACTCCGGACCACATTCCGAAACACAACAGAGTTGCTTCACGGACTGGCCCAGTCCGGAGGGTGGTGACAAGCCACGGCCGAAGCCTACCACCAGAGAGTACCGCTCTTAGCACCACCCAGAGGACACGTGTTGGGTATCAGAGGGTCAACACCTACGGACGTGAGCGATACTGTCCCCCAATTTGACAAACTGCGATAGTTTTTTTATCATTAACATCTATTTATTTATTTATTTAAATAGGACATCCAACACGAGTTCACATTCACACAACGTAATTAGTAGCAAGTAATATGGTTCTTAAATCTATGTGACTTCATAATTTAGGACGTCTTAGCGTGCACAAAAACATAATACGACAAATTTACAGTGTTATTTTTGAACTGGACGGACAAAGTAGCTACAAAGATATAATTAAAAGTAAAATAACAAATTCTTATGACTTAAACTTAATAGTAAAAATATTTTTTTAAATTACTTTTGAGATCTATTAATAGATATATAAATTTATATTTATGATAACAATGAGATCAATATTATTCTATATTATATTGCTTTTTTCCTAGTATAGTAATAGTTATATTTATATTTTCGAATTAAATCATAATTAATTAGTCGTAGTTTTATATACATTATAGCAGTTGTTCCTTATACTCGACTTTCATATTCAATATCTCGGTAGAGCTAGCCGCGATTACTACAATATTTATTTTACCCAAAAATTTTAACGAAAAAAAATAAAAATATATAATTAATAATAATATAAAAAAATAAAAATAATAATTTTTGGTAATACTTCTTCGTAGCAATCTTACTAACTAGTATTTACACTAAATAGTAGGTGGTAAAAGGTAAAATGGGTCCCTGACTTAACATGTTGCAGCATTAAGCATTTGCCGGACACTGCGCTATGGTCACCCTGGGGTCTCTATTCACCCTGGAGTCTCTATTTACCCTGGAGTCTATATTCACTCTGGAGTCTCTATTCACCACCGTTTTACGGTACCTATTTTAATAACTGTTTTGAGAATAACATTTTATATGATTCTATGTACCTTACTTGCCTAGTTTATGAACCTGTGTAAAAATGTAATAGATTTTTTGTACCCAGCAGCTTTAGACGATTTTTCCAATTTTCTACGAAATATTTCTAGTATTTGTAGCGAGTTTAGTAAAATAAAGTTATATAATACCCACAGGTTTGTTTTATTTTATTTATAGGATCCCACTGCTGGGCAAAGGTCTCAAACTCTCAGGAATCGCGTTCGTTAGCCAAAACATGGCGTGTGGCTTCGAATTTGCACCACCCCAACTATTCTCGTGGGTGTCGAATGAGGCGACTTAGGGATATCTACCGAGGGGCAGGCAGCAGCGTGTGCAGAATAATTCTTCCACCAAACTGCGAACGCCAACCCAGCATGCCCAGAGTGGGGATTATGGTCACTACCCTCCATCATATAGAAGCCACAGGTGCTTATCAGGGGGAGGCCTGGGTCCAGCAGTGGGGTAATAAGCTGTTGATACAACCTTGGGCAACAAAGGTCAGAAAAGGGTGCACAAACGAACGGGCGTAATTCCTATAATCCCCACGTTGGGAATGCGGGTTGGCGATCACAGTTCGGTGGTAGAATTGTTCTGCAGGGGGCGCTGCTGCCCGCCCCCCGGTGAATATCCCTTAGTCGCCTCTTAAAGACACCCACGGGAGGAATTAGGGTGGTACAAATTCTAAGCCAGCACCACAGCTGTTTTGCTTGCTTTGTTGGTAATTCCACTGCACTTCAATAGATTTGGTGTGAAGAGGTCGCCAACATTATGCAAAGTAGACAGCGAAGCCATAGGCGGAAACTAGTCTGCGTGTCGCTACGCACGCGTTGTTTCTATGAAAATGTCTATCCCATAAGGGTACTGATATATGGTATAAAAAGTATCTAGCGTGTAAGATCAGAATTACCTGTACGATAATTACTTCGTGGCCTGTAGGTTTAAGCATGGGGTCTCATTCCACAGAAAAGTTTTTGGAGCTAACGCCGCCATCTCTTGTAATTTTTTCGAAGTGTATATTACGATCACTACCCTCCATCATCGAGGTTTGTGTAAATTAACAAAATAATATAGAATTTCATTCATGAAGTTCAACTCTATGGTATGGGTTAGCTAGTTTAGCTGCGTGCCCGCGAGGAAATTGTCGAATTTACTACACACCCGTAGGGGTAGTTTTGTAAATATAAAAATATATTGTTCATTTTATTTATGTTTGTTATGGTTCATTTATTTACATTTTAAAATTTCATTAGTTTCCATCACAGTTATTATACCTAATACTACTTTCGAATTACTCCTGATGGTCTTTAAATGAACTTATTTTATTTCATATAATAAATACTTAGTAAATAATAAGCGCTACTCCTTGATAGATGGCGAATCGGGTTTTTTTATTGAAATGCGTAAACATTTTTGATTCATCCATATTTTCTAAATATTTTGCACTACCTTGGATCGTTCGTGTGAGAGTTTTTTTGTTCCTCTCCACAAGTGCGATTATTTTAGTTCTTGCGGGCCAAATCTTGCGCCATCTAGATCTAGTGAATTCAACCCAATAAATGGTTGGCCTGCAAAATCTCGCCCAAAGCGTATCTCCCATATCTTACTATGAGATGAGGCATCTGTAGGTACTAGTACCTACAGTATAAATTGCGGTATAGTTATGTAAAATTACAGTTATTTTTTTTTAAAAGCTCGCGCGATTTTCTTATGATCAATCACGTCACAAATCCAGGCCTCCAGAACGAAAAATAGAACAAAAGATCGAAACAGCTTTTACAAAAATATCTAGAGACACCATAACCAGGCTATTTAGTCCACAGCTGGACACAGGGCCACCTAAATGAGCGCAATAGCCATAGCACCCTGTCTTCAGCTTGCCGCATCCAACATCTAACATAGCTTAGGGACCTTACCTCGTCTATCTATCACATCAGTCTACTGCTGGACGCAGGCCTCCTTATAAATTTTTATCTCATGGGGGTGATGCCCATAATCACCACCCTGGGCATGCGGGTTGGGGATCGCGGTTCATTGGTAGATTGGTAGAATTGTAGTACAGGAGGTGCTGCAGCGCTGTTGCCTTCAGCCCAGTGAGTATCCCGTAGTCGCCTCTTACGACACTAGATGGAAGAGTTGGGGTGGTGCAAATTCTTACTAGACACCACAGGCAGTTTAGGGACACAAGGAGTTAATTAACCATAGTTTAATGAAAAGATGGGAGGGGAGGCCTATGTCCAGCAGTGGACTAGTATAGGCTGATGATGATGATGATAATGAAAAGAAAGACACTGCAATCAAAAGTGTATTCTGCACTCAAATCAGAAATTAACAAATGCAAACTATACAAATAAAAATATCATCGAAAAATTATAAAAAGTCACATAGTTAAGTAACTAAACCTAAGTTATTATTAAAACACTGACCGAGTTGTCTAAGTGCTATTTTGTAAAACTAAAGAAATAAACGATTTGACTCTGACTTTGTGCACGAACAAATAAATATGTGGTCGTTAGGTATTTTTTAGACATTGGGTATTTTTTTTTCCAAATTGGCGCGATTATCCTTTGTATTTTCATTACATACATTTTACGCTGACGACAAATCCAGGCGTCCATTAAACGAAAAAAGGGGATCGTGCCAACTTTTAGAAATATCTTACAAAATCAAACAAAAACGGACATGCAAACAAAATAAAAAATATTCTACTTAGTATAATAGACTATTCCCAATATTCAATCTTTTACTTAACAATCATTTAAGCTAACTCTAGATTGTTTGCAGGCGGATTGGTGATAGCAGTTTGTTATTATTTGTATAAAATTACCCTTTAAATCACACACTAAATTGATTGAAAGTATGTACATGTGTTAGTACTTACTTTAATCTTTAAAATCTTAATCACTAGCTGTGCGATCACGAAATAAACCTGCCAAGTGAGAGTATTTTATTTTTTTTACTTAACTGACTAATTTATTTATTTATTTTATTTTGACTGGTTCATAGTGTGTACTCACAAGCGGAGGGTGTCGTCCCATCGTTCAAACATACTTCTCTAAATTAAAAACTCCAACTGTTTGCAGACCCCTTCAAATTTTCCACTAGTATTTGTTGGTATTAAAAGTTAAACTGTTAGTTACTTATAGAAAGTTTCATGTGTACTACTTATTATGATGCAAGAGATACAGCCTCAAAATATAACAAACACATTTAACCCCCTTAAAATAGCAAAAAAAAAAATTTTTATAGCACCATTGTTTTTTAGGCTTTCGTACCCAAATGGTAAAACGGGACGGGACCCTATCACTAAGCCCCCGCTGTCTATCTGTTTGTCTGTCCGTCTGTCACGAGGCTGTATCTCGTGAACTGTGGATGGCTAGACAGTTGAAATTTTCATAGATGATGTATTTCTGTTGCAACATAGCATTGGTAGTTTTTACATAATTCCACAGCTGAAATGGGGTTTAATAACCAACTTATAATTATAAAACACTACTTATTTATAAAATTATAAAAAAGGACGATATTCGATTGAATATTTTAGTGTAATAAAAAATACAGTTTACTAATTTCTCTTAATACAAGTGAACAAAATTAAATGAGGGACAAATAAGTCATCCCATTATTCACAAACTGCGTATTAGTCGCGTAGATAAAAAAAGGAACTAAATTTGCCGCCTCTTTAATGTAGTTCCGCTTAGATCACATTGGATCAAAGATCTTCTGCGAGACAACATGAAATGGGCGATCATTTTTGCACTCTCTTCACTCAACTCACACACACTCATTTATCTTCGCGATAAGAGATAGAGTAAGAGAAAAAAAAAAGACGTGTGGCACTCGGGGACTGCCGCGGTACAGCTATTGCAATGCCATCTAGAGGCGAGTTGCTGAACTAAAGAGACAAACGTCAAGGTTTTTTCGTTACGGAATTTCTGGATTCGGTCCCCGCGCTTAAGGCCCGCGATAGAAGCTATGCAATAGCTTAAAATATAATGACTATGACTATTTCATACATCTGTCTCTTTTCAATGAGCAACAAACAATATAGCTCATTTTGAGGCAAAATCACACAAATACAAAAAAAAACTACCAAACCAGCTGCAAAACTAAAAAAATAAGAATTACTTACGATAAAAGTTCTCGTGATAAATTTCATAGTATATTACAAAAACCTCGACTTCATCACTCTCTTACATCTAGCCTTAAGAAAATACATTAAGCTAGGTACATCATTTCATCTAAAATAAAAGTTTTTATTATTATCTGTGCAAAGCTTGGCTTGGTTTTACAACTTAACTTACTTCTTACCTACAACTTATAAAGTTAAAGGCATTGGTGTCGATTCTGTTGTTTTAGGATTTGCTAAAATTAGCTAAAATTAGAATTTAGGAATGTCAAACGATACATTTCGATGCCCTAATAGATTCCCAATGATTCCTAAATTCTCATTTTAGCTAGTTTTGATGACAAATAGAAGAAAACTATTCAATTTGAAAAGCTATCGTATAATTGATATTCGTAAATCCTAATTTTAGCTAATTTTATGTAATTCTAAAACAACAGAATCGACACCATTGTGTCCAAAGCGGGGCTTACACCGCGAAAGGGCAATGAGATGAAAAGCAGATCAGGGCGGAGCTAATTTCAACTCTTTCTACTCGCTCACTCTTTCCACTCGACAATGTTTCTGCTCGCTCAGACTCGAATATTTGTTTGTGGAAACACAAGTTTGCAGTTAACTCTTGCGAGTTAAAACGGGTCCGTTCCGCTTACGAAGGAAACCAAGCTTTAGTTTAAGTAACAAGTGGTCGTTTTACAAAACTATATGTACACTCGAGACCGGCGGCGTTTAGGTATAAACTGCAACTTGTGAGATGGCTTTTGCATCTGGTTTGACGCAATTTTGCCAATGTCAGTCTACGCAAGCTTATCGGAGTGGGCAATAAACTCATATCATAAATCCGGACGGAAAGTTACCTGTCAACGGCAGGCGACGGCATTTGTCGACTGGAGTAAGCTGCAGTCGAGCCTTGCAGTCAGTAACTTCGTCGTCTGTGTATAAAAGCGCTAATAGCTTAAATTGTACTAACTCTGCACTAACTTTTAGCTAGGAATAATAAACAAACCTCAGAAAACGAGAGCAGAGAAAAGAAAACCAAATGTTACAATGAGACGCTCTATCGGCCATGTTTTGTCCCGATTTGCTTGAAACTTTTATCAATCAGGACCGCCTTTATGTTACTAAGTACAAACACGCAAATTTTCGCGGTAGAACTCATCGATGTTCTCCTGAATCAAAGTCAAATGTACTCCCATTTTTGGCCATTTCCCGTTTATGCAGATTCTGTTTTTTTTTACTTCAGTTTAAAAAATTCACACGTAAGCCAGAGCAAAGTCCCTAGGTGCTATCGACTCAATCGTTAGTAGAACTAACCTGTACGTTTTGAACCTTTTCACTAGCGAAATAAATATCAATTTTCAGCGCTTTCCTTCCTTCCCCAGGGTGGTATTCCTCTACTAAAACTTTCTCCAGATCCAAATCAGTCTTATGGTGTTTAGTTATATGAGCTTGTAATGTGGCTAACGTGAACGCAAGCCCACATACTTTGCAGTCTATAAACTTTTTTGGGTCTAATTTGACGTGATTGTAATACGCATGTTTGTAGCAAGTGTTTTGATTTAAATAGTGCACTTGGCATTCACCGCATTTGTAGATTTTTACATAGTCTTTTGGCTTTGGCTTACTTTTCTCTTTGAATTCTGTGCTAATATCGTCGCTAGAATTCGTTGTGTTCGTTTTGCTTTCTGTATTGTCCATTGCTCTAGCATTATTTTTGTTCTTAGCTCCAGAATTTTCGGTTTCACTAGAATTCGTTCTGTTCGTTTTGCTTTCTGTACTGTTCGTTTCGCCAGCATTCTTTTCGTGTTTGGCTCTTGAGGTGTGAGTTTCACTAGTATTGCTTTTGTTCTTTTTGATTTCCTCTACAGTAATATCAGGGTTGATTTCAACATGGTGCTTGCATAGATGGGTTACTAAGATTTCTGTTGGGAAGAGCAGACCGCATTTACTGCAATTATCTGTTGATATTTCAACGTCATTATTGCACGTCTCCATGTGTTTATCTATGGTTTTGATTGAAGTGAAATGTAGTCCACAATCGCATTTGTAAATTTTAAAAGATCTTCTATGTCCTTGATCTATGTAAGATTCTTGGGTTGAATGCAGTGCTTCAGTTTTTACATCACTGGTAATCGTTTTAACAAAATTTCCAAAGGATTCAACGGAGTTCGCCCTTTTAGCTTTGCTGGGTTTTGAACTTTTAGCGACCACTTTTTTATTAATTTTCTTAGGTATAGCTTTAGAACTGACAACTTTCAGTTTTTTATATTTTTTCTTTGAGTTTAAACCAGATCTTTTGTAGTTTTCCTTTTGAGTCAGTTGGTTAACATCCTTTAAATCGAACTCAAAAATGTTGGTGTTTTTGGGTCTGAAATTTGGATTTAAGTCATGTTTTGCATTATGGTTCCCTTTTCGCCTGGTGTGAAAGTTCTGTTTACATATTGTACAGAAGTGAAGTTCGTGTACAGGTGCACACTTGTGTTTATATCTGGTAACCTTCATATGAATGCATGCTGAGCACTGTATGCACCTGTACAGACTAAATTTCGCTCGCGGATTCAATTCTACTGGTTTATCCAGATCTATTTCATCATTGCGTACTCTTTCTCTCACTTCCATCAAAACCTTTAGTGCTCTAGGATCAACCTTCTCGTTTATCTTCGAAACTGTTAACTCCGTTTCTTGCATTTTGGACGATCCTGCATGGATTTTATCATAATTCGTCTTGACCGATTGCGTAGTCTTCATAAAATGTATGATTCGGAACTCTTCTCTCCTGATACCCCTTTCGTGTAACATTTTGTGGAAAGTAAGGGTCGATTCATTCTCGAAAGCGATTTCGCATTCTGAACATCTATGTTTGGACCCTTTACATTTCATGTTTACGTGCGCGGATATATTGTTGGTGTCGTAACATACTTGGCAATTGCTGCAACAATATAGAGTAAACTCTGGGAGACCATATTTCACAAGCTTCATTTTAAGACTCCTCTCTCCGCCGAAAACGCTTTGGTCTATGATCTGTCGGATTTCTTTCTCAGGGACCGACTCGAACATTTTAAACCACGACTCTTCTAGAAGATTCTCTGGGGTGTATGTGAGAAGATTGAACGCTTTGCGATTTATTGACATCTGCGTGTGCAGTTCTTTATGCTTTGCCCAACACGTTTCGTCAAAAACGAAGTCGCAGATATAGCAGGTGATAGATTTTGGTTGTTTGTAGCCTTTTCTTAAATGATCCTGGCTGTGTTCTACAGCTTTGTTGTACAAATCTGTGACCAACTTGCATTTCGAGCATATGAAAAGTATATTCCAGGTTGGGTTTAGAGATTCATACCTCATCATCAGTTCTGGGATCACAGATTTAGAGGTTTCAGGCTTAGATTTATCAATCTTTGGCTTGTTTTTCAATTGTTTGGCTTGGTGAAATTGCCTGTGCACGTTAAGTGTAGAAATCTCGAACATATCTCCACAGTATTCGCAATTTTCGTAGTCTTCCCCGCATATATGCTTGCGTCTGTCACCTTTTGTCAAGAAGTGTATTTTACAAGTTGGGCATGAAATGTACGGCATCATAGGGAGTGCAATTGGTTTTCTCGTTGCTAAATCCACGAATTGGATTTCGGTGATGGAAAAGTTTTTCTGTTGGTGCAGGCGAGCGTGGGGTTCCCTCGTATTGCACGGTAGGAACAATCCACACTTATAACAAACGAAGGACTGTTTACTATATACCGAGCATTTTTTAGCATAGTGTGATTCGGGTTTGCGGATATTTGTCAGGCAAATATTGCAATTATTACAAAAATACATTCTATATTTCTTCGGTCTTGTTTTATCATATTGATCTACCTTTAAAAACTTTTGCGTTAATTCCGCTCCAGCTTTGGTTTTTACGATCAATGGTTTTGTGATATCGACATCGGAGCTTGAAGGAATTGCCGGTTTAGCAGTCGACTTTACTTGGTTAATCTTTTTGCTTTTATCATTCATTAACATATACTCAACGAATATAAAATCTTTTGGTTTTAGCTTCAAAATGTTATGTTTCGACATATGATTTAGCATTTTGTTTTGCATTAGTAAGATGTTGCATTTTTGACACTTCGCTGTAGGGATTTTCCCGCACTTTTTAAGGTGCATCTTGAACAAAATGTACTCGAAATGAACGTGACACTTTGAGCATTTGCAAAGAGTTTTTTCGTGCGATTTTTTTGTGATCTTATAGATTTTTAGTTTAGAGCTCATTTGGTGTTGTTTTTTGTGTATCTCTTGATCCTTGGCACGCATTTTCTTTTTACAGGTAGGGCATGTCCATATTCGGTCTACGCTTTTGAGGTCACACTTGGAACGAGACATGTGAGCTATGCCGGAGGTGCTAGACGTAAAGTGTAGATGACACTTCGGGCATTGGAATAAAGCTGACATGGGTACCAATTCAACCTGCGCCTTAGAGTCGTCAGGTTTAGAAGACAACGGTACTTTTACGAATTTGTGTTTCTTTACGGCGTCATCTTCGAAAACAAGTTTATCAGTCGTACGTTTCAGTTTGCTAACGCTTATTATTTTCTTGAACAACATTTGGCTTTTTTTCTCGGGATGGTTCTCTCTGTGCTTGCGAGCTAATTGGTAATTGCTTAGTATATCACTACAAACCATACATTTAAACCTACACCCTGATTCATCAACTGGCTCAGTTTTAATTTTAACAGGAACTTTAATTATTTTGTGAGGTATATTTTTAGCTTTTATAGGTGTTTTAGGTGTCTGTGTCAACAAACTTCTTAGCATTGGGTTATCTAATTTCTTTTTAGCTTTTACAATTTTCCTTGGCTCTATTTTCACATGAACTGTGCTGTGGTTAGCTAAGTCACTTTGACTGTTGAATGTTTTACTGCACAAGTTACAGTTATACTGCTGTGGTAATAATTCGTAGAGATGTTTTATTAAAGCTTTATTGTCCTTGAAGTTAACATTGCAATGGCTACAATGGGTAGATTTATCTAGATCTGCAGAGCCGGTACTCTTTTTAGCCATGTTTGGTTTATTAATTTTGGCAGTGCTTTTAACTGCTCGATTAATTATAGGCGAGAGTAAGGAATGAGCCGACATGTTATGATAATCTATGGCATTAGGTGTCGTAAATAGAATTTTACATTCGCGACAGTAACAAGGACTGTCTTCGAGGCGTTTGCCCCAATCTTCTAAGCGTACCATTAAAAATGAATATGTATTAACGTGAGGTCTAATAGTAGGACTTGGTTTTGAGCCTAATATAATCCTATTAGGTATATATTCAGTTGGTTCGTTAAATGTAGGTGTGACATTCAAATTCGTTCCCATTTCTGATACAGATTCGTCGAAATTATATTCTTCTGCGAAATCATCCATGATTTCTTCTTTTATATGAACATCTTCAATTTCTTGTTTAATAGGATCTCCTATATAAGCTTCTTCTGATATTTCTGTATCCATTTCATCAACTCCATTTTGACCATCAACTACCGAGTCGATATTATCTGCTTGGACCATTCCGTGTCTGTTTTTATCTTCACCCAACAAATCACCAGTGATATATTCATCATTAACCATTTGATTTGCTTTATGGACATTTTCGTGTAAGGTATTTTCGTTTATAACCAAAAACTTTTCACTTTCCTGAATACTTTCAAGGGGAGAATTTTGAATCCCATCTAATAAATCGTCAATAAGCTCTACATCGTTCTCATCTTGTCCATCAACTATAGCGTCCCTGTTTTCATTTACTACATCATTCAAAACTTCTGTAGCTACACTTTCATTATCAATTATACAAATCTTATTTGCATCACTGTTTCTTTCAATGACAGAGTTTACATTATCTACAGAATGATCATATCCATTTTTCTGTGTTTCATCATCTTTTGCTATTTTGATCACAGCTGAAACTTCGTCAATATCAGTAGCGTCGATGTTTTCATTCTTTGCAGTACAATTTTTTGAATTGTGACCGTTTATACTTATATTTGGTTCTTCATCATCAGAAATTTCAACATAATTTACAATCTCTATAGCGTTTCGTTGCGATTTGAAGTTAACTATGTATTGCTTGACAGTAGTTTCGACTTCATTTGATTCATTTGTATCATTTTCTTCAGTAACTTCAGCCATAGGTTCATCGTCAGATATTTCATGAACTTCCTCTTGACTATTAACAGTTTTGTTAATATCATTTGGTATGTATTTGTAACAGTTATTAACATTACCTTCATCTTGAAGGGACTCTTCTTCAAGGTTGTTTTCTTCATCATTTCGAAATTCTTCTCTATTTCCTTCAGCGAAGTTATCTTCAATGTAGTTAGGTAAGTCTTCAAATAAGTTGCATTCTTTATTATGTAGTAGACTTGGGTCATCTGCTGTAATGAATGAAAGTGATAACTATAATATACCTATGTGCTTAAGTGCTATCTTAAAGAATGCATAAACAAAGTGTCTTCACCTTAAGACTAGACAAAGAAAAAACCATATGAAAAAAAAAAGTGGACTTGATAACAACTTGTTACAAATATGAGTTAAAACTGTGATGAGGTTGCAGGTTCGATTCCCCCATGGGGACAAATGTGTGTACAATCTGCAGTTCTGGGTGTTCCGGATGTTTTCTATGTATAATAAAATTATATATGTATTAAGTATATCAGTTTTCTAGTAATATAATTATTAATCATTATTATTTATCTCCAATAGTTATTGTAATAAGCTTAACAAAATGTCCTTTTGATACAAAAGCAGGATGTGAAAAGCACAGGACGGAGAGACTAACAAAATTTAAAAAGCTGTGGGGTCCTACTCGGAATACTATGTTTTGTTTTAATTGTCATGCAAAACCAATGCTTAGATTGCTTGTACACAATTATCCCCCATATTCAGAATGGTCTGCTTAAAACAGCTGCTAAGTAGTGCTATTTCTCAGTCTGACTTATGTCAATAGAAGTTAGCAGACTATTCAAAGGGGGTTGGCATTGCATGTAAGCAAATCAAAAACTCCAATATTTAGTTAGTTTTTTAGTTTAAAGGGCCCTGTATACAATAAATAAATAAATAAATAAAGAATACTGGACAGTCCACACAGCATTATCAATCCCCAAGCTAAGCAGAGCTTGTGTTATAGGTACTAGATAGATGATACACATAGATTTTTTTGATTTTTAATTTTTTTGATTATTAATTTGATTTTTAACTATACATAGGAAACATTCAGAACAGCCTAAATCTGCAGATCATACAAGCATTTGTCCCACAGCAGGAATCAAACCGGCAATCTCCTGCCTTGCAGCCAGACCTTCGCATGCTGCACCAGAGGTCATCAAAATAGTATAATAATAGTATGTAGGTAAATTAAGAATGATGATAGCTGCAGCAATTATGATGGATTATGATAACCTAGCTGTGTCAAGTTCGACTAAAAAACAATTTGCGTCTATGGAAAAATCAACTAACAATTCCAATTGTTTTAGACGTAATGTTTCAGTTGAATTTTCCGCACCAGCAGTGGGACTCGCAAGGCTTATAGTAGCTAAGTTAAAGTTACTTGGAATAGTGTTATGCACAAAATCCTTACTTTCAGTATGCACTTGAATCTTTAGTCTTGAGAGGTCTGGGAAGACGGCCTTAACTAGAGGGTGCTCCAAGATATCGTGCTCTTCGATTTCTATATCGTCATCCATCATAAGCACTTCTAACTGAAATAAATCGAAAGTATGTCAAGTCAACCATTGCGTTGTTTTAGAGTGCGAATTTTTTTCATATTGAAGGTATTTCAAGGTTGAAAATATCGCTGCACGTGCATGGATACAGGTAGATAACTCCGAAAAACTTATGTCAGACGGAAAATAGTGCAAGTTTGCACAAAAATGAGCAAATTTTATAGTTTTTCATAACTGCATTGCTTACATTGAAAATCAACCGTTTTGAAGGAAAGTTATATAGCAGACACCGAAGCGCCTAGGGCACTTAAATTACGATAAAAGTGCACCGATGTTGATTCATGTTTTTATTCGGAAAGTACGGGAAAAAAATTGAAAAGAAAATACATACAAAAACACAAACGCAAAAGAAAACGACACGAACGAAATGAAATAGGACGAAATGAATGAAATGAACGAATGTTACTGACAGTTCAGCACAGAGTACAGATAAAAAATTTGATTGGACAGTTTCTGTTGCTTGATGCAAGCTTGACGCCTTAGACCGAAACCATCGGATAGAATTCGTCGAAAGAAACTGCAGTGCTTGACAGAAAGACGTAACAATATATCCGTTTTCATACATTGCCCAAGAAATAGCCTCCAAATAAAGTAAGTTTTTTTGACTATAGTTTACCGCGTAATCCGCGTGTTTTGTTTTGTTCTGCCACCATTCAATTACAAACAAAAGAACAAGAATCGCTTTCTTTTGTATAATATTTGTTTTAGTAGAATTTAAAAGATCAAGTGTTGTTATGGCGAGGACGAAAGCTTCTGTTGGTGCTAAAGGTAATAAAACTAGTGATACCTAACTCCCATAAAGTTTCAGACATATCAATTTTAGATTTTATTTTTTATGTTATTCTAATAAATTTTACGTCTTGCAGTGTCTTCTGGGAAGAGTAATAAGGCTAGATCTGTTGCAGCGCCACCGTCTAACACTCATAGTGGATCTGGTAAGTGTTCTTGCTGTTCCTAAGTTCCTATTTTACTTTTCTTAACCTATTCCGTACTTTATCTTCGTGTTATTTTATTTTGGCGACCAAGCAAACTTGCCATACTTATATAGTGTATATGTCCATCTCCTTATCCCTAAAAGAAATTATATAAATATATATAAATTATTTTTCATATTAGGAGTCCAGCGTTCCAGTCATAAATACACTTACTCATTACTCGTACAATAAAGCCATTGTTATTTTAATAACTCAGATGAACCTGTGATAAATCTATATTTTATAGGTATAAAAATAAATAAGTAAAGTTGGACAATAGGCCTGAAGACTCAAATGAATCAAAAGACTCAAAAATTCTAATTAGATCATAAAGGAAGTGCGTCAAAGTTTGTGAGTGGGGGCTAGTGACACTTTTTACTGAGCTATGACGTCACGCGGAACTATATCAGGCTACATCTTCATAATTTTTTTACTTATGAATGCAACAAAAAAATATGTGATCAGATAATATAACTGATGATCTAATTAGAATTTTTTAGGTGTCAGGCCTATTCACACAGCATTATCTAGGCCAATCTAAGGAGAGCTTGTATTATGGATACTACATAACTGATCTCTTAACAGGTTCTTCAGACCGTGGCTCCAAGTCATCTGGTGGTGGGAACCCAGTGTGTCCACGTGAAACTCCCAAATGGCAGCGTGCGATCAGCACTTTCTTTGTTACAAAACCTAGTCAAAAGGCAGATAATGGGGAGGAGTTGGGTGGTAAGTAAATTAATGTGTTAGTGGTTTCTATTCACTTCTTTTCTCGCATGGGATTGTATAGTACATCATAGCCAAAACAGGCCCTAACAGCTCAGATCCTTGAAGTACTGGAGCAGGGCTTTAGGTGACTGACAGCTTGCTTCAGATTTTCCGTAAGGTATGGATGGGTTTCATGCCTCAATGAGAATCTTCAGCCCTGCACTAAACCGAGCCTCTACGGCTGTGTAGGCTGTGTAACATTTTTAGAGTACAAATTTGTAATATTATTACAAATATAATATATATTATTGTATATTATTGTGTGGGAAATGTATTGTACAGTGATATGGACACATCAGCCATGGGCTGCTCGTGTTTTATAAATAAATAATAATAAATAATGCTGGACAATTCACACAGCATTATCTAGCCCCAAGCTAAGCAGAGCTTGTGTTATGGGTACTAGATAACTGATATACATAGTACAATACACTACATAGATAGATATTTTTTATTAAACATAGAAAACATCCAGAACGCCCTGAACAAATATCTGCAGATCATACAAATATTTGTCCCGAGGCGGGAATCGCACCCGCAACCTTCTGCGTCGCAGGCGGACCTTCGCCCACCGCGCCACAGAGGTCGTCGTAGATTAATTAATTAAAAAATTTATTCCAAAAGGTTTTCTGCAACGGGACTCGAATCCTAGGTTTGAGTCCTGTTGAAGACGAAACTTGTATTGGGATAGTATTTGATTTCTTAGAAATCAACTATAGTATTTAAATTATAATAACCAAAAACTTTAAACTTCTATAACTCTTGTTTACAGCGGGTTCCTCCAAACCAAAATCAAAACCAAGACGCAACATAATAGAATCTGACGATGAGGAAGAAGAAAGACCCAAAAACAAAGAATTAGATGAAACAATTGAACTAGAACCACTTACGGGAGAAAACAGCCATAAACTAGAAGAGTTTTACACAAAGAACTCGGAGAAAGGCAAAGGGGTCGGGAAGAAAACTAAGAACAAGGAATCTGAGAAAGAAAATGTTGATTTAAATATTGAAGAAGATAAAGAAGAGAAAGAAAATGTCAATTTAAATATTGAAGAAGATAGTGCAAGTGATAAAGACATTGTGAATAATAATTCTGAGAGAAGCAAGAAGAGGGAGAGAGATGATAGTTTTGAAGAGAGTGTGACTAAAAAGGTTAAGGTCTAATATTCACAGTTGATTAAAATGTAATTTCTTGATTGAAGGCGTAAACACATTATTGAAACGTGACGCGACTCAACCTGTCGACAACCCATTTACATTCCAGAGTTTCATTGTGTATTGACTAATTACAATGTGAGCCAGATCATTGAAAATGACTGATTTGATTCAACTGACCCGACAAAACGCAATGCGTATTAGCATTGGGTTTTGTCGGGTCAATGGTGTTTCCAACTTTTTTGCCTTTAGCCTTTAGGCCAACAAAAGTAATGTTCGTTTTAGTATTTGTATAAGTATGTTAGTATTTGTTATAGTAAATTATTTGACCTTTGACCACAATTATGATTAAAGAAAAAACTGCTGACAGATGCTGGGTTAGCTAAAGCAGGCTAGCTAGCTAAAGGGCTTTATACATAATAGTGCACTTTACTGAAAGAGGTCTTAAAAGTGGAGCCTACCGGTCCTGTCCGGGAGCCCTAATCTGCTAAGCCAACTACTTCACTATATTACAATAGAATTGTCATCAAAAACGTATTCTATGTACGTACATGTTTAGATTAATTTATTTTGCTCATATTTACATGGTTTACAACTCAGGTAATAGTACATCTCTAGCGACCAACTGCCGAACTATCCTAGATCGCGCAAACGCTTGTGTCGCTGCCACAAGCTCATATACGAATACCCGACATCAACTGTCGGTCGAGAGACCACCGGGCTCTGTGGACCAGATCGGGCCCGGTCAGAGGAGATCTCCCTCTACCTATTTGGGGGAATACCACCTTTATCCCACAAACATGCAAAACAATTTACATATTTAAAATAACAAAGTTATTAAATAATATTTTAATAATAATTCTGTGAGGTCACCGTTTCATAGTAAACTGATTGCTTAGCATAATTGGGTCCTGGGCAGTGAGCTAGCAATAGCCTTATAATCTTTTTCAGTATCTGCCTATAGTAAATAAATAATACAGGACATTGTACAAACATAAATAAATTCCGTCAGTTAGATGTCGGACACGTATTTTTTCTTTTGTCGATTATTTTTTGATTGTAGATAATGAAGTAGCCAGTTAAAGTTCTGCGTGACGGGATGACGTCACGCCTATTGACACTTTAGCTAAGCGTGACAGCGGCACTAGCCCCCACTCCCAAACTGACGCTTTCTTTTGTCGATTAGATTTATGAAGATGTAGCCAGTTCTGTGTGATTTCACGCCTAGTGACACTTAGCTAAGCGTACGTCACTAGCAAACTTCACCCCCAAACTTGGACGCGATTTATTTTTAGCATTTTTTGTTTACTTTACAAAAGAAAAAATATGTATCCAATGTCTTCTGAATATCCAACTGTCGACTAATTAGAATTTAATAATTGTCTAGCCGTCCGCGTCGTCTAGCCCATTATCTAGCCTCAAAATAATCAGATCTTGTGTGTTAAGTTATTATGTGATAATTATGTCTAGATATAAGTGATATAAGTAATTCATAAACTATTGTTCATGACTTGTTAAGTAGAAAGTAAAGCCTATATAAAATACTTTTCTGGCTGTCAAAATGCCTGCAAGAATAATGTAAAAATGCATTGCAGTCTCTGCCCATAAAAATAAATAATGCTGGACATTCATAAAGCAAAGCTTGTGTTATGGGCGGGGGCTAGTGGCGTCACGGCAGTGTCACACTTTTTACTTAGCCGTGCGTGACGTCACATGGAAATTTAACTGGCTACATCTTTATAATTTTTTTGTTTTATCGAAAACCAAAAAAGACGTGATAATTAAACTGAAGGACTAATTTGAATTTATAAGTTGTCAGGCCTATTGCTGTCTGTGTAGAGGGGCCTTTCCACCCTCCGTACAATAATCTTTATGTTTTCATGAAATGCAAAGAAATGTTCGCTTGTGCCTTAATATTCGCGTGTGCTTCAATAACTCTTGTACCTTTTAGGTTTAAGTGCCTATACCGTGTCCATTTTGAATGAAGCATGTTTGTAAACAAACTACGTATAAAAGGACGCGCCAACAAAGTGAATTTTCGGTTAAGTATGGGCGGTTTGTTTACTAACATGCTTCACTCAAAATGGACACGGTATAGTAGTATATAATGTAGTATTAAGACCAACATGGAGACTTATAAAGACAAATAAAGTACAAAAATTAAAAACAACGTTTTTATTTTATAATCTTACGATTTTGAAAATATTTGTTTAAATCTAGGTACTTTTCATTTAAACATCAATCGCCGTGCATCTGTAACAGAAAATAAATATATTTATTTGTTTGCTCACGCTTATTAAAAAATATATCTATGTAACTAAGAAAATTTCAATCAAAGCAAAAACCAATACAAAAAAAAACTAGTAATTTAAGGTCCATTTGAAAGCTTGCTCAGTCATGCTTGAGTGACGTTTATACCATAGAAAAGCGTTGCTCAAGCATATATCGACGACTGAGCAAGCATAATACGGGCCTAGGAGAGCTGGCTGGTAAGGGGGGCAATGCAGCCAACGTAGCGGGGACGCGACGACTGGTGGTAGGTTTTTATATGGATCAGTTAAGCTACCTGTACATTGATTGCAATCTACAGTTGGCTCAATTGTTTCAATTTTAAATACTAGTTCTAATTTATTTCTATTAATATTAATTATATAGCCATTTATTCAGATCTACACTGTTAACTTAGTAAAACCAAAAGTATAAATTTATAAGAATTACATGAAAATTAGGTACCTATCCTTGTATTTGTAGTTAATTTATTTGATTGTACATGTATTTGCTAATCGGCAAAGGCATCCTTTCCAGTTTTTCTTTCTTCCACTTATTTATATTATTTGATTGTAATTTTCTTTATTTCTAATAAAAAGTTATTACAATAAAAACAGTTGAGCTAACTGCAGCCTGTTGCAAATAATCAGCAGGTAGCTCAACTGATCCTTAGTGCCGTAAATAACCAAGTTTGTGCCCTGGGCTTTCTGAAAGAACTTATAAAGAACTAGACCTGCAGATATTTGTTCAGGGCGTTCTGGATGTTTTCTTTATATAATAAACAAATATCTATTTAAGTAGTCTATTGTTTTAAGTATATCAGTTATCTAGTACCCTTAACACAAGCTCTGCTTAGCTTGGGGCTAGGTAATGCTGTGTGAATTGTCCAACATTATTTATTGATTTATTATTATTAACATGAGTGGGTACTTAGCCATCGATCATTTGTGCACCGCCCCTCAGGTTTAAACCCTGTGCCTGAGCACCGCTTGCACCACCCTATTTACAGCACTGATTCTAATTTAATAATATCATTGATTTATTCAAAAAGGAAGATGAGGTACTGGTTTCTCGAAAGAGGCAACCACAAATTGTGTAAAATTGTGTTCTCCCACCTCAGTCACAGACGGTGACCGGTGACCGGCGGCACGAGCGGTCGTGATTCGCGTGAAATACTGTTGTCTCGGTCTCACTTCGGTCTTAGATACGTCATTCCGTATTTGTTCTTCTTTGTATTGCACAGGACTGAAACTATAACTGTGAGCGTATGTGTCGTGTTGTTGTAACACATACCAATTTTTGGGTAAGCGCTAGGAGAACGTAACCTATCTTCCCTTTTTAATAAATCAATGGATAATATAAATAAATGTGAAATCCATACCGCATCTGCCACATCTATCCAGTCCAGAGCCTTCACAAAGTTGTCATTCTTAGAAGGCTTCTTGTCCCAGTTCCAATACATGAGATCTTTGAATCCCCCGACAACCTGAAAAAGATTGAGGGCGCATACACGAGCCAATCTGACAGCAATTCCTATTTTATCATATTTTTACGTTTATCATAGGAATTTTTAAAAATCCTACGTACAGTTTGTGGTATCTATTATAAGCTATTTTTTAATACCTCTTTTATAATTTTATCTCATATAGTTTAGGAGGAGATGCAAAAATAGAGTTTGGTGGCCAAAAAGCGCAACTTCGTATCTCTTCCTAAGCTTTACAAAATGAAACTATTACAGAGGCATTAATTAATAGCGTATAATAGATACCACAAACTGAACGTAGGATTTTTAAAAATTTCTGCGTTCAACGTAATAATAAGATATAATAGTTGGGGCCGCCACTTTCGCTGGTGTATGGGCCTTAAGAACTAGCTGCGCGGCTTCGCACGCATTGTTCCTATGGAAACGTTTAAAGGTGATTTTAATTTTTTTTGACGACCTCTATGGCGCGGTGGGCGAAGGTCTGCCTGCGACGCAGGAGGTTGCGGGTTCGATTCCCGCCTCGGACAAATGTGTGTATGATCTGCAGACATTTGTTCAGGGCGTTCTGGATGTGTTTATATGTATAATAAAAAATATCCATCTATTTAGTGTATTGTATTATGTATATCAGTTATCAAGTACCCATAACACAAGCTCTGCTTAGCTTGGGGCTAGATAAATATGCTGTGTGAATTGTCCAGCATTATTTATTTATTCCACGGGAACTGATTTATGGGATAAAAAGTAGCCTATGTTTGATTCCAGGATTAGAATTACCTGTAGTTAAAATTTCGTGAAGATGTAACAAACATCCATCCATAAATCCAATCCATACAAACTTTCGCATTCATAATATTAGTGTGATGGCAGATGCTGGATGCGTCAAGCTGAAGACAGGACGCTATGGCGCTTATTAGGGGAGGCCTTTTGTCCTTTGGCCTTTGTCCAGCAATGAACTAATATACGCTGATGATCATGATGGTGAATAAGAATGCTGGAAAATGTATGTAGCACCTATATTTTATTGCTAAGTTGCACTTAGTGTCCACCAACCTCCGTTTCCGCCGTCAATGAATTCAAGCAAGCACTTTAGATGCAATAAACCCCATCTAGGGACAAATGGCAATCGTCATGTAAACTTTTGTACTCATCTGTTCTCTGTACAATGTACATAGATGTTCAGAGCCAAATATCAGAATCTCTTAAACCAGGTAATTTCTGATCTTTGCATGAGAATTAGATATACTGTACAGCACAGTTAATTGGTGGTATGTCTAGATTCATCCAATTCAGCGGGGCTGCCAGCTTGATGTCAAGATAGCAGCCACAGGGAAAGACCTAACTATCTCCTAAAGTACTGAGACACACTTTATAAGAGAAGCAATATTTTATAGCACTTTTATTGGCATAGTTGAAACCACCAAATTCCATGGTAGGGCTGCTAACTTGACACACACCTAGACAGAAGTATCCCAATCTAAGCAGATTTTGATTGAAATTAAATTAAAAGATTTTGAAACTACCTAATATACTGATACTGACTTATTTTGCCATATGTGTTGCTACTACAACCCAAATTAACTACAGACATCATTTAGCTTTAAGAAAATCCAGTAAAAAAAGGTACAGGCTACATGCACTATGGTTTATCCATTTTGAATGAAGCATGTTACTAACATGCTTTATTCAAAATGGACATGGTATAGATGTGAAAAGTAGGGAGGTAGGACTCAAAATAAATGTAATGTCAGCAAAACCAAAATGATGACTAACTCTGTTGAGGTAGAAATACATACTGGAAGGTAACAAACTGGAATATGTCAGCAAGCATATCTATCTAGGACAGATCATCTCCCCCGGCAACTCAATGACAAAGGAAGTGAACAAAATAATAGCAAGCAGAGGAAGAAAATAATGGTCAATCAAAGAAATCATGGAAAGCAAGAATATGTCTTTCAGTTTGGTGGGCCTTTTGGCATAGGCCTCCTCTAAGTCCATTGAGGTTGGTTCTCTGCCACTCTTGTCCAATATGGCCCATGTGTAAATCTTACGTTGTCTTTCCATAATGTCTTTGGATGCCCCTAGCATTTCTATCTAATACCTGTTATTACGAACAATAATAGTGTTAACTACAAGAGTCCTAAGAGGTTTTTATACCTGGAACTTCCTTTCTGCATCTTCAGCTAAAGGCCTCTTGGCCTCGGTGAGTATAACAGCCTGGTAGCCAGCGGGGAAAGACATCCTGTTGCCATCTAGAGGATATCCACGGAATGTTCCTGTCAGCTCTGGAAATATAATCAGTAATCATGTTAAAAAATGGCTGAATATAAAATAAATAACTCTGTTAAAGTTAGAGAAAGTGGTAGGTTTATTTGAGTGGTTATAATTATTATCTTGTGCTACTTTCCAGTGCCTAGTGATCATAAAGAATTATGTGCAGAACTGTGGAAGCTATTTGCCCATACATGATCAATGTGAATTATACAAAAATAGTTAGCTTTCAGTCTAAAAAGTTTTGTACCTCCATCGTTTTCTTGAATGTATGTTTTAAAATATTTTTCTACGTTCGCGGGACCATCCTCTTGTATTTTACAAGGCATGTAATGTGCGACTTGCTCGAATAACTTCTTATTTTCATCATTATTCAAGTTATTTTCTAATTGTATGGACATTTTTTTACACAAATTTGAAAAGGTAAACAAAAACAAACAATTGAACGAACAACATCAACTTCTTATTTCATGACTTTCTGTGTCTTTGCTGCCAAAACAACAACTGCCGTGTGGTTACGGTTGAGAATTTTCAACACCCCAACTTTTCCCGCGAGGGTAGTCTTTCTTTATTCTTCTTTTTATTTTTGGCTCTGTTGCGTCATGGTTTGACACAATTCTACCAATGTCAGTACCTAATCAATTGCACAAAGACGAAGGAATTGAAATTTAATTTGATCTTCGGATCAAACCTTACCGTACAACGTTGCCCATAATTTTGTAATTTTCATAAATCTCTTTGATTAACATTTTATCGAAGAATTCACTTCCTTTATCTATCTTTATTACCGAACAACGTTGCTTTTATTTTTATTTTACTCTAATAATACGGAAATTGGCGAAATTATGTCAACCCAGACGTAGACGCCATTAAAAGAAGAAAGGAAAAAAGGAAATTTAATTTATAGAGGTTGAGTTTGAATAGGGTCAAAATAAAAGAGGATAATTTACATAAAATCAATCAAGCTCATTATTTACAGAATCAAACATAAACAACCAAATTAAAAAAATAAAAAGTTACTTCAAAATTACTGAAATAAATTACAATTCTAAGCATAGAGAAACTTAAAATACATAAACTACAAATCTATAATTTTATATTATTTACAGAAATAAATCTACAAAGCTTAGAAACTAAAGGTGAGAACACTAAGGGGAGAAGAGTCTTTGAAGAGAAGGGACGGGGGATTTCAGGAGGCATAATGTCATGAAGGGAGATGATAAGTCTTGGACAGGCAAAAAGAAGATGATTAACATCTCCGACAGCCAAACCACATTCACAAAGGGCATGATCCCTAACCCTTATCTTTGCAAGGAAAACAGGGGTACAAACATGGCCCAACCGGAGACGGCATAATATGGAAGTGCTAGTCTTGCTGGCCTTTTTAAACATAAAAAACCAAGGTTTGACAGGAATATCAGGTTGCAAATCACCGTAATGTTTACCATTCAAAATCCTAGAAGAATTCCACATTCGAGACCAAGAGGTAGCTAAATGAAAACTAGGAGATAAACAAAGATCATGTGCATAAATTTTAAGGTGTTCCTCAGAACCAAACTGGATTGCCCGTTTTGCGCATGAGTCAACAGTTTCATTGCCTGGAATCCCGGAATGACCAGGGATCCAAGCCAAGACAACATGAATGCCACGACTTTTACATCTGAACAAAGATTGACGAATTTTCAGAGTGATCGGAAATTTAGATTTAGATCGAAAAGGACAAGCTAAGATGGACTGAAGAGAGCTTTTGGAGTCCGAAAAAATTAAAGAATTATTGAGGTTGTGCGAGTCTACAAACTGAATGGCTTCTAGCAATGCAATCGATTCCGCTGTAAAAACTGAAGAAATTGAAGGACATTTATAATTTAATATTATCTTGGAGGATGGAATCCAAACTGCAGCGCCTACAGGGCTAGAATCATTTAATTTTGAAGCATCAGTAAATATCGAGAGCCAACCATTATAATTAGAGTCAAGCTGCTCATAGAATTTTTCACGAGCATAGGGGCAACCTTTTTCTATTCCAAAATCTAAAACTATATCTGGCTCGAACATGATAGCTTCATAGGGGGTAATAAACAATGGATTAGTACTATATTGAATGACTGGATAAGGAAGGTGGACATATTTCATGAAACTCCGAATTAAACATGGAATTCTGTCTTGAAATATGTTATTAATTGTATGAAATGAATTATATAAATGATTTAACTTTTTTATAGGTATGTATGAGGGTAGTCTTTGTTTGCTGCCACAACTCTGCCAGTGTCCATGTCAAAAGAGTCATAAACTTTATTAGAGAAAAAATGGCTTCGGATCAAACCTTACCGTACAACGTTGCCCATAATTTTGTAATTTTCTTATATCTTTTTGATAAACATTTTATCGAAGAATTCACTTCGTATCTTTATCACCGAACAACGTTGCTTATATTTTAATTTTACTCTAATATTACGGACATCATTGGCGAAATTATGTCAACCCAGACGTAGAAGCCAAAGAGAATACAATAACTTCGTGTAGACGCTATTAAAGAAGAAAGGAAAGAGAAAAAATGAAGTGACCAACGCGCAATTGACCGTGACAAGTGGGAAACGAACAATTTTTTATTTATATTTTAATTTGTCGCTTTGGACAAATTTAAGCTGAAGCCATAATAGGGCCATACTGCCTTGTCTTTCGTTATATAATTAAGCTATTGCATAGCTTCTATCGCGGGCCTTGAGCGCGGGGACCGAATCCAGAAATTCCGTAACGAAAAAACCTTGACGTTTGTCTCTTTAGTTCAGCAACTCGCCTCTAGATGGCATTGCAATAGCTTTACCGCGGCAGTCCCCGAGTGCCACACGTCTTTTTTAATATCTGTGTTTATTTAACTGATTAAGGGAAACGAACAAATGAATAAAATTTTCCTTTTTTTCAATCATTTGAAAATTTACATTATCAAGCAAAGAATCAATTTTCAAAAAATAGTTTTTTTTTAATTTTGTCCTATTCCCAAAATCAGGACTTCACTTTTAGGTATTTTGTAAATGTCAAAGTCATATTTGACATCTCATTCAACCAATCATCATCGATCGCGCTCCCGTCGTTCTTGCTCCCTTTTTGTAAAATTTTATTTACAAATTCTCAAAGAACTTTGTGATCAATTTGTGTTATTCGTGATGAAATAATCGCAACCGTGACGAAATTCTTATCAGAATGCAATAAAGTTAGGTCATTTACCGTAGACACTCGTTCCGCTTACATTTGACCGATTATTCCATACAACCGTATATTTATTTGTTCAGTTGTTCGAAATTACGGAGATTTGCGTCAGAAATAAATATTTTGGCGTCGTTCCCTTGTTGTTTGCGTTGTTTTGTTCACTTATGTGCTAGACAGTGTGTTGGCAACAGGATCTAAAAACATCTTCATCGACCTTGATTCAAAAAACAGCTGTTGGTAAGTAATTTTTAAATACCAGTGCAAAAATGATAAAAAATACATATTTCTAAAATAACTATATTAGTTTTTTCTAGTACACAGCTGCTTGTTCATTATGAAAGCAGTTTCGGCTTTCTTCCTAAGAGAATCTAATAAGTTTTGCCGCTTTCCCTTGACCTTGGCTTTTCCTATACCATTCACATTATTATGAAAATTACCATGTAGTTGCTTACCTACTGTACATACTTACCTCTAACATTTCACAACTATCTATTTACCATTTAGGGGTGAATAGGGCAGTATACCTCTTAAACCTTCATTGTATTACCTACCAGGCCCGCTCTGAGTCTGACACTTCAGACCAATTTAAATATTATTTTTTAATTATTAGGGGTCACTATGGCTTGAGATCAATATCTCACTCTATTCAGAATGAACAAACAATTATTTAACTAAAGATTGTCTATGGTAATTGAAGTTTTGAAGTCCGAAAAAAGTTGTTGAAAAATGCATCATCATTGCATGTGCTGTAGATGCAGTTTATGCAGTACGCCCCTTGCAATCCTTGAGAGATAAAAGCTAGTCAATACAATACAAATATTCTTTATTGCATCTCAGTTATCAGAAAACACAGAAAACAAATGTTCATAGACCATATTTTAAGAAGAATCCCTGAGAAGTTAAGATTTCACAACCTTTTATTAAAATTACATATTTTTAATATATCATTACAGTAGTGGTATAATCCAAGTCCTAAAATCATGGTAATGATGTGTGTAGTCCATTTTCTGCACTTAGACTCTGATGGTCCATTGTGTGTTTGTTTGCTAGTGTAAACAGGCTAACACCGTCCTTGTTCACTAGTGTGTTTGCTAGTGTTCGGTAGAAGCACAAAACCTACCCTATATCATTATCATCTTTAAAAATTACTAGCAGTGCCTCGCAGTTTCACCTGCGTTTCAGTCCCCGTGGGAATTCCGGGATAAAATGTAGCCTATGTCACTCCCTGATAAGTAAGCTTTTTGATGATGAAATAAGGAGCTGGGCTGGTTAGGGCCTTCTTAGGCAGGGGGATAATGCACAATACACTCCTATGCGAGACGTCCGTGCAGATCTTAGTTCCCCTACTTAGAGATAGAATTAGATGATGAAATAATTTAAATCGGTCCAGTGGTTTCGGAGCCTATTCCATAAAAACAAACAAACAAATCTATCCTCATTATAATATAAGTAGGTATAGATGTACCTATCTACTTGAGGTAAATTATTTTTAAATATTACAAAATGTATTGATATGCTTCAAAACGAATGCAATTATCAACTTGCTGCTATTATTGCGACCTCTGTGGCGCGGTGGGCGAAGGTCCGCCTGCGACGCAGGAGGTTGTGGGTTCGATTCCCGCCTCGGGACAAATGTGTGTATGATCTGCAGATATTTGTTCAGGGCGTTCTGGATGTTTTCTATGTATAATAAAAAATATCTATCTATGTAGTGTACTGTATTATGTATATCAGTTATCTAGTACCCATAACACAAGCTCTGCTTAGCTTGGGGCTAGATAATGTTGTGTGAATTGTCCAGCATTATTTATTTATTTATTTATTTATTTATTTATTGCAATAAACACACTTTTTTCAGATAAAACCTTGTATGTTATATCTATCAGGTCTAGAACAATATCTTCCTGTGATTATCATCACACTAATATTATAAATGCGAAAGTTTGGATGGATGTATGGATGGATGTTTGTTACCTCTTCACGCCAAAACTACTGGACGGATCTGGCTGAAATTTTGGATACAGGTAATGCTAATACTGGAATAAAACATAGGCTACTTTTTATCCCATAAATCTGTTCCCGTGGGATGAAAATCACCTTTTAATGTTTTCATAGGAACAACGCGTGCGAAGCCGCGGGGCGCAGCTAGTTATTAAATATATACTAGTTTCTGCCAGTGTCTTTGCATGATTTGTTTTTATGGGAATGTTTAAAGGTTATTTTTATCCTATGGGAACTGATTTATGGTATAAAAGGCATGTTTGATTCCAGCAATAGAATTACTGATATGCTAAATTCCAGCCTGATCTGTTCAGTAGTTATGGTGTAATTTTTTTGTTGTAGCCAATAGGGTATTACACCCATTTTTTTAAGTGTCTTAATCAGATGTTTATGGTCTAATAAAATACATAATAATATTATTCTATCGATAAATGCCATAAAATGCATTAAAATTTTCAAATATTGCTCGTAATTTGACGAAAACGCTATTATTACTTTGTGGTCATGACGTCGTCAGTTGGCTGTGTAAACAAATGCACTGCCTGCTGTAGGTATGTATGATTATTTGACACTTTTTTTACACAGTCGTATGACGTAATAAAATAGCGGCTACTATTTGATAGTGTTAGAAAACAGATTATAAACACTGAAAACTTTTTGGTCCACGTTATTATTATTAACCTATGCTTAACCTTGAAACTAGACCAAAGACAACCGGAGTGAACGCCCTGCAATGTCAATATTATCAAAGCGTATCATTGAGATTATAATTAGATTAGGTATGTTATCATTCAGAAACCTGCTTTTTGGCACTTCTTCAAAGTCTGAGCTGATTTGCTATACTAAGATAATAATATATGTTTTGTATTCAGATAATTTTCAAGTTCTTTTAAAGACAAATGAAGAATGCTGTACAATTCAGCATTATCTAGCCCCAAGCTAAGCAGAGCATTAGATTCGAACTTGAATTCTATTCCGACCGAACTTGAGAATGCTATTTTGATTGGTCAAAAGTTTCCGATATCTAATCCGACGGCGTTTCAGATAAATTAAAATACCCCTGCTGAACCCTAAAATAGGATTGGTTATCAAATGATGCCATAGGGTTCTGTGTTATTTGTGTTAACTTGTGGTAACTTATGAACTTATGGTAAAACTATTAACAGATCATTGTGTTAATAGAATAATTAATTTTGTTTTAAAAAACTATAAACCGACTTTAATTTTTATAGTTTTTTCATGAATTTTCATAGATCCCATTGTCAGAACTAAACAAAATTAAATTAGGACCACACGAGAACCACCAGCTTTCATATAAGAAAAAATAATGAAGATCGGACCACCCAGTCAAAAGTTCTGAGGTAACAAACAAAAAAAGAAACAGTCGAATTGAGAATATCCTCCTTTTTTTGAAATCGGTTAAAACACATATAATCAAAATCAACTCGGTTTTTTAGGCCACAACCATAACCAACCTTTATTTTTTTTACTAAAAGATGTGGTAGGTATGGAATGACTCAACAGTACAACTAAGCTGTTGAGTCAGACTGTCTCCTGAGCTGTTTGTCAGTAATTAATGGCTCTTATCTAATCTTTTTACTAAAACCTATCAGTATATCTAATTATGTTATTTGAATTTCACAATGTGTTATCATCACACGTTAACCAGTGTGACGGCTGGATGACGTCATTCGCGTCACTTTATGTGTAAATTGCGTCACTAAAGTTTAAAATCTTTAGAGCTATATTTGACCGATCTCAAGGCTGTTTTACCGGTGCCAAAGGCAAAAACGTTGAGACTTTTTTCGGCAAGTGCGTTCATCGCGGCCATTTTTACCATACCTACAAAAACTGGCCAAGTGCTTGTCGAACTTACGCACGATGGGTTCCATACCATCACACTAATATTATAAATGCGAAAGTTTGTATGGATGGATGGATGGATGGAAGTTTGTTACCTCTTCACGCCAAAACTACTGAACGGATCAGGCTGAAATTTGCATACAGGTAATCCTAATCCTGGAATCAAACATATACTTTTTATCGCATAAATTGCGATAAAAAGTAGCCTATGTTCTATCTATTCTATTCTTCTATTCTATTCCTATGTAAATTGACCTCAATCGTGAAAGCCGCACTAAAAGTTGTTTATTTTATACTAGCAGCGCCTTGCGTTTTCACCCGCGTAGTTCCCGTTCCCGTGGGAATTCCGGGATAAAATATAGCTTACCGAATAATCAATAAATAAACAATTATAGGATAGGATATAAAAAAAATAGTTTTTGAAGCTAATTAATTAAATTTTAAATAAGTTTTTTAACTAGTATTAAGTTATTTTTTAGCGTCCCAATGGGGTACATGTTTAAGACTATTACTTAACTGCTAAGACCTATGTAACCTAACAACATGTAAACAAATTAATAAATTATTCTAGATGATTCTGAAAAGTAAGCTTTTTAATGACGAAATATTTTTATAAGTCGGTCCAGTAGTTTTGGTGCCTATTTAATACAAACAATTAAATATTTCCTCTGTATAAAATTATAGTATTCCGGGACGACCTCTGTGGCGCGGTGGGCGAAGGTCTGCCTGCGACGCAGGAGGTTGCGGGTTCGATTCCCGCCTCGGGACAAATTTGTGTACGATCTGCAGAAATTTGTTCAGGGCGTTCTGGATGTTTTTCTATGTATAATAAAAAAATATCGATCTATGTAGTGTATTGTATTATGTATATCATTATACATATAGTTATCTAGTACCCATAACACAAGCTCTGCTTAGCTTGGGGCTAGATAATGCTGTGTGAATTGTCCAGCATTATTTATTATTATTTATTTATAAAATATAGCCTATGTCACTCCCTGAAAAGTAAGCTTTTTCATGATGAAAGAATTTTCAAAGTAGGTCCAGTAGTTTCGGAGCCTATTCAATTCAAACAAACAATCAAATCTTTATTAATTATAATATTAGTATAGATATCGATTGTATCGGAACGACATTTAATGAAATATACGTGATTTTCCTTGTTTTCTCAGGAAACATGGACTTCCTTAGTCTATTCGATCCAAGCGACGGTACGCCGAGCCAGCCAAAGAAGAATATCAAGCACAAAGCAGTACAAGAGGACAACGTTAAGAAAAAACAAGATGGGGTGACTAAAGGTAGGTTTAATCTAATAGGGTATATGCATGTGACTTCAAAAATAATATTTTTTTTACGTATTCTCTAGTGATATAGAAATATATCTGTTTATTTATTTTTGTATTTCATGATGTTTTTATTGTGAAATTTAATCATTGAAAACTAGATATTTTAAGTCCCAACAGCAAAATCTCTAAACGCAACGCTATTGGCACGTGAAGCGTGACGTCATACTTGACCATTTTTGTATGGGCATGTAGTTTTAATTTTGATTTTACATAAGGAACTCGATGATCCGTGACGTCATAAAATGCAATGGCTAACATGGCAGCGTTTTTATCACCCGAAACTGAGTGTAGTTATACTTTTAGTTTTTTACCTCAATAAAATTTAATTATTGGATTTTTGGGTGTTATATTTTTTTTCGTTTATGTATTAACCTAAATAATCGATAAAAAAAAATCTATGCATATACCCTATTCCTGTTGTATGCAGCTAGCCACGATTTTTCAAGTTTTTTTGTGTTTTTTAAGGTTGAAGTTTATTCATACTTAATCCTAGTATTTACATATGTACCTACCTATCTGCTTATTGTGCTACTTACATTAATAATGTAGTGCCCTAACCTGGTCCATGTTTAGAACTTTTCGTATTACCTACTTCATAAAACCAACACACAACATGGTATCAATAAAAAAATAATTAATTACTAGGGATGCAACGATATTTCTATTACGTTACTGATACGAATGACGAATGCATCGTAATAGCGATTACGATATGTAACGAATGCATTACGATTCGTTTATTAGAGAGAGTGAAAGAGAGAGAGATATTTTTTTACCCACAAACACTTAAATTAGTCACTTAAATGACTCTTCCTGACATCTATTGGCGAAAAATAATTATTTTATTTTATTTTACTTTTTATTTTATTTATTTAACAAAATCCACAGCCCATAAGAACTAAAATTGACAAATATACTTATTCACTAAACATAAGGCCAATACAGGATTTACTTTATGTAAACAGAACTCCTATTTATGGCGAGTAGGCGATCAATTTAATAAACTTGCAAAACAAATAGATTTAGACCTCTTCTGCTCCAGTGTCAACTCCGTGAGGCGACGGCTCAGCACCGATTTTTTCTCACCCTCCGGTGAGGACGATGCAATTTTGGCATGAGATATGATGTTCTTTTAGTTTTTAATTTAATTTATTCCTGTTATGTTACTCATTCATCATCATCAAGGTGATGATAATGAACTTTGATTGTTTGTATATTTTATTTTTCTGCTTTGTTTAAAGTATTCCATTGTTTGTGTTTACTCAGCTTGTTCACACTTTTCATGTAATTATTATTTTTTTAACCGTGAAAACCTCTTAATAGCCTCCTGTCTCTATGATTAATTTTTAA
Organism: Eupithecia tripunctaria; assembly: GCA_955876795.1. Lineage (NCBI taxonomy): Eukaryota > Metazoa > Arthropoda > Insecta > Lepidoptera > Geometridae > Eupithecia > Eupithecia tripunctaria. The sequence goes on along the minus strand of OY041628.1, from coordinate 1,249,855 downwards.
TTTGTATGTATGTGCTGCTGGTTTTCCTTAAAATAAATAAATAAATAAAAGTAAAATTTATAACAAATTGACTATCACTATAATCAGTTTAAGGAACGTTAAGACCATTACGAAGTAAATATTAGGATAGAATAAAGAAAATAAAAAGTAAAAACAAAGCACATAATATAAATTGTCCGAACTTATGTTAACAAAACTTATCAAAACTTAAAATAACAAACTAAAAATTCTGAGTAAATTAATTTAAGCTGCAAATTAACTTCAGAAATAAAAACTAAGATACCAAATACAAAGCCCATTCTTTAAACCGCATCAACCTTTGTTTATATGTTTGTGTAACCCTACTTAATAATTGTGTTTGACTCTACCCCGTCTACCCGCCCGCATTTGCCCTGCTCTAGATAATTCAAGACTAGCAGAACATCACGTTTGAACCCCGGCTTACTAATGTTGAAAATATCTATATCATTGAATATTTTATTATAGCTACTTTGCAGACGACTAATAAGTGAATGTTGAGCATAGTCAGAGGTAGTATTGGAAACGGCAAAAAGTTTAGTTTTAGTATGTCTAGTTCGCTTTTTGGGTACGTTTAAGCACAAAACTTTTGCAAGTAACTCCGAACAATCTATATATCCATGGCACAAGCTGTAGAGGAAAGACATGTCCGCCAGCTTACGTCGCTTTTCGAGACTAGTTAAATTATGAAACTGGCACGATTCGCGATAGTCAACAGTTCCATAACCACGGAAACATTTATAGTTGAGGTGTTTAATGAATTTAGTTTGAATGCCTTCTAAGCTTTGCGTGTATATGAGGTATTGTGGGTTCCATACGGAACTGCAATATTCCAGGATACTTCGCACGTAAGAGTAGTAAAGAATTTTTACGCAACCAATATCTGAAAAAGGTCTACTGACTCTCAATATGAAGCCAAGACTTTTATAAGCCTTACAAACTACTGAGTCTACATGCTCAGAGAATGAAAGCTTTGCGTCCATTACCACTCCCAGATCTCTAATATAATCCACTTTACCTATTTTGATACCGTTTATCAGATACTCAAATTGTAATGGCGGCCTTTTCCTTGTAAACGAGACATAGGAACATTTACAAATACAAACATTGATTGCTAGACGATTCCGGCTGTAGTATATTGCCAACCTGTTAAGATCGGATTGTAAGTTCAAGCAATCTGCGTGATTCTGTACTTTCATAAAAATCTTTGTGTCATCCGCGTACATTAAGAACTGTGCATGTTTTAAGCATGAGCCTATGTCATACAGGTACGAAGCATATAAAAGAGGACCCTATAACTATTTATTAAGCTTAAGTGCTTATTTTGTAAGTCTAAAGAAATAAACGATTTGACTCTGACTCTGACTGACTCTAATAAAGTATTTCTACAAAACAATATTTACCAAAACAAAACCGGTCATCCAGGTACTAACATATAATAAAACAAGACAATTGAGTAAAATCCACATTTATTTTACTGAAAATTTCCACTAACTATCACGGTTCATGAGATACAGCCTGGTGACAGACAGACAGACGGGCGGACAGCGGAGTCTTAGTAATAGACTCCCGTTTTCCTCTTTGGGTACGGAACCCTAAATCAACCCATCATTGCCTCTTTTGCTTCAGGGAGACGCCGTGGCCGCCGTTCCAACGGAAAGAACGAAACGCTTCCGGAAGAATCGTCGTTTTTGAACGAACCAGATCTCAGCACTGAGGTTATGGTGAAAGATGGTAGCTACATCGACAGCTACATTGAAATCAACAGTCAGTGCGATGGTAAGTAACCTTAAAAATATAATTACACTAGCTTTTGCCTGCGGCTTCGCACGCTCTATTCAAGTAGCCTATGTCCGTTCCCGGGATACCGTATTCCTCCCTGCCAAATTTCATCAAGATTCGTTCAGCCGGGAACGAAATAAAAACTATCCGTCCGTAACTATATGTCCGTCTCCTGGTTCTAAGCTACCTCCCTACCAATTTTCAACCAAATTGGTTCAGCCGTTCTTGAGTTATAAATAGTGTAACTAACACAACTTTCTTTTATTTATATAGATTGTACCCAGATTTTTCACGCCGCAACGGTAGAAATACATTGTGTCTTATATTAAACAAACACCACCTATGTACCTTATTTACATGTACTTGATGCAATAATTTTTTACATTACTTTACTTTTACTTTACCATCATCTTCATCTACAGACTATAGCGGTCCATAGGATAGGAAACACAGTATCTAGGGTCGCCGTCGTTGAAATCGATGAGGTCTATATATATATATATAGCGGTCCACTGCTGGACGCAGGATTCTCCTGATAAACGCCTTATTGGCCTTTGTAACATGGGGGATAGTGCCCATCATTCTAAATTAAATAACATTTTACTACTTTATAAGTCTAAGGGCCTCGTTCACGATCTCCAAGTAAAGTGTTTAGTAGTTACTTCTTAGATAACGTTAATTGGCAAGTAAAAGTCACGAGTATCTTTTGTCCATTTCACAAAAGAAAATTGAGCCTCGAGTAACAACTTACTGGTTAAGTGAATGACGTATAAAATCATACCCTACCATTCGTTCAATCATCGTTCAATAAACGTCAAACGTCATAGGCCGTTGTCAAATGTCTTGTTATTTGTTTTGTTTTGGTGTTTTGGAGGGAGTTTTTGAAAAGCGTTGTGTCGTGCGTATGATTATTTCTCTTTATTTTCTATCATGGATAAAGTTAAAAGGGAAAGAAGTGCAAACTTTTCCATTAATGAGAGGGATATTTTAGTGCATCTTGTGCAGAAATACTAAGATGTGCTGGAAAATAAAGAAAGCGATGCTTCGACGAGAATGTCAGTAGATTTTATAGGTATTAATAAAATCATTTGATTAATGACAAAAAGCCACTCACCTTTGCGATTTAGGGATTATTTTGTGTTTTATTAAGATAAGCACTTTGTTTACTGCATATTTTGATAGGCGAAATCTAACAAAAAAATCAGTTTCATCTAGGTCCGTAAAATAATCAACACGGAATTTAAATACACGAATCCTAGGTACTCGTTGCGTCGTAGAATCTTCTAATTCATCCAATTGATGATCAATTAGGTCAAATAAATCCATTTTTATTAATATATTTTAAATAATCGTTGGATATTATCTGATAAGTATCGACACAAAATGAAAACTTACAGCTTTGAACTGTAAAGTAAATACGCTAATTGGCAGATGTTGGGACGAGTAAGTTACTGGTTAGATAATCATATGATTAGTGCTACTCGAACATCGTGAAATTGGCATGTGAAGATACGGGTGACTTTATCTAGCGGTTAGCCTACTCAAGACTTTACTTGAGGGTGGTGAAAGAGGCCCTAACACACATAAGCTCTACCGTCCGATATCACTGATGCTGTATCGACGCAATCCTTTAAGTTTAGACTCAAGATATGGCTGGTAAACCAATGTTTTTACACGTTGGATGAATTCTTGTCACGTAAAAGTGCGTAATTTTATGTTGTTAAATTATTTGTTTAGACATTGTTGTTTTGACATTCTATTTTATACAAATTATTATTTATTATGTTCATATTTCATTTTACTGACATTTATATTGCAGTGTAATTTAGTTGTGTCAGAATAGAATGTACTATCAATTAATTTTGGAATAACTATGTTAAATTGTATTTTATTTGAAAATATTGATTTAATATTGTGTTTATTTGACATGTAACCCTATTTGTTACCAATAAAGAACTTGAACTGGAACTTGAACTTGAACTTAAGTCTATTGCCTTAAATTACACTAGAATAGAATAGAATAATTTATTTAGGTAAAGAAAACAATGTTACATTTTGGTTAGTAGTCTTAAAGCCTATGTTAGGTTTATCTAGACACAGAGTTCTAAGTAGGTAATACTTACTTAAAATTTTAAAAAAATAGAAATAAATGGTTAAAGTTGATTTAATATCTTTACTTAAAATGTTTGTCCAATGCGGCGTATACACGAGTGGAAGTCGCGCCGCTACCTATTTTATCTTATTATTACGTTTAACACAGAAAATTTTAAAAATCCATCGTATAGTTTGTGGTATCTATTATAAATTATTTATTAATGCCTCTGTAATAGTTTTATATTGTAAAGCTTAGGCAGAGATACGAAGTTGCCCTTTTTGGCCACCAAACTCTATTTTCACTACTCTGCCTAAACTAAACAAGATAAAACTATTACGGAGATATTAAAAAATAGCTTAAAATAGATACCACAAACTGTACATCGGATTTTTAAAATGTCCCTTGATATGACAAGGACTGAAAGAAGTAAAAAAAGAATCGACTACTTTTCACGTTTAAATATTCACATGTAAATATGTTTATGTTTCTTTTATCTATCTAAATCACATCACACTAATTATAAATGCGAAAGTGTATGGATGGATGGATGTTTGTTACCTCTTCACGCCAAAACTACTGAACGGATCTGGCTGAAATTTGCATGCATACAGGTAATTCTTATACTGGAATAAAACATAGGCTTACTTACTATCCCGTAAATTAGTTCCCGTGGGATAAAAATCACCCTTAAACGTTTCCATAGGAACAACGCGTGCGAAGCCGCGGGGCACAGCTAGTCCAAGTATAAATATAAGTTAAATGAACGATAATGAGGATAATTCAAACACTTTCGTTACAGAAACAAAAACAGAAGACAAAAAGCCTAAGAAACGCAGCGGAGGTCGAAAATCGCGTCGCAGAAAAAAGATCTCGCCAGCAAAAGACGCGTCATTCGAGACGATCTACACTTCGAAAAACAACCTTAACAACACTGTGATGCCAAAGATTGAAAATGTAGGGAAGAATGTTAATGATTTAACTGCAGGTGAGATACGATTGTCTGTTTTGACTAGTTTTGTGTCCACTGCTGGACGCAGGCCTCCCCCTATAAGGGTCCCCATGAGATAAACCCCAAAAAGTGCTTTCTTACTCAAAAGATAAAGATAATTGATTCTCAATAGGTACACAAATAATAAATACCTATACAAACTCAAGCTCAATAGTCTATATTGGTTCACTGCTGGACGCAGGCCTCCCCCTGTTAAGCGCTTTTTGGCATTTATGCCATGGGGGGGGGGGGGGGGGGGGGGGTAATGCCCACAATCCCCACGCTGGGCATGCGGATTGGGGATCGCAGCTCGATGGTAGAATTTTTGTGCAGGGGGCGCTGCTTCCCGCTCCCCGGTGGATTTCCCTTAGTCGCCTCTTTCGACACCCACGGCTAGAGTTGTGTTTTGGGTACTAGATAACTGGACCACATTATATAATACACTACGAAGATATTTTTTATTATACATAGAAAACATCTATAACGCCCTGAACAAATCTGTAGATCGTACATACATTTGTCCCGAGGCGGGAATCGAACCCGCTACCTCCTGCATCGCAGGCACCCACCGCGCCACTGAGGTCGTATTTTTAGCCTTTATTCAAAGCGTAGTAGATTCAATAATAAAATACAGTTTAAAACTACAACCCGATTACGTAAAAGTTGTAAACAAGTGTTCAATGATGTTCCAAATAACTATTACCGATTGAAAATTATCCATCATTGCATCTTGCTAAAAGTGTGACGTCACACGGAACTATAACTGGCCATATCTTCGTCATGATTTTTTTTTCGTCAAAAGAAAAGATACTCGTCTTATATCTTCTGATAATCTAATTAACGGACTAATTACAATGTTTAGGACACCAACCGTTTGCTACCATTGAACTTGTCTAAGGCATATTATGAAAGCTTCCTCAGTCATCGATCTATGCTTGAGCAACTCTTTTATATTGCATAAACGTCACTCAAGCATAGCTCTATGACTGAGCAAGCTTTCTTAATACGGACCTTAGTGCTTATTTTGTGTGTAAAGAAATAAACGATTTGACTCTGACTGAATATTATATCTTTTTTTTTTCAGATTACAAAGCCAAGTACAGGATAGAAAGCGAGCCCACTAGTGATGGGGTAGAGTACAAAGATAGAGCTGTATACAACGTTATCGATAAACTGGAGAGAGTTGGCTTGAAGGACGATATGTACCTAGCTGGCGACCTCACCGCACAGGATCTAGAGAGCGACTGCTTCTACTGCACTGATGATGACGACTACGTGGATGAAGAGTGAGTCACTTGTTGTAATACTATTGTGGATAGAGTAGATTATAGTAGAAAGACAGGGGTGCATTGCATACGCTAGGTACAGTCGCTCTCTAAATCCTACGTGAGGTCTCACGTAGGATTTAGGGAGCGACTGTTTCTACTGCGTTGATGAAGAGTGAGTCACTTGCTGTAATACTAGTGTGGATAGAGTAGATTATAGTAGAAAGACAGGGGTGCATTGCATACGCTAGGTACAGTCGCTCTCTAAATCCTACGTGAGGTCTCACGTAGGATTTAGGGAGCGACTGTTTCTACTGCGTTGATGAAGAGTGAGTCACTTGCTGTAATACTAGTGTGGATAGAGTAGATTATAGTAGAAAGACAGGGGTGCATTGCATACGCTAGGTACAGTCGCTCTCTAAATCCTACGTGAGGTCTCACGTAGGATTTAGGGAGCGACTGTTTCTACTGCGTGGATGAAGAGTGAGTCACTCGCTGTAATACTAGTGTGGATAGAGTAGAGTACAAAGAAACGGCTGTGTACGTTATGTACCTAGCGGGGGACCTCACGTAGGATTTAGAGAGCGACTGCTTCTACTGCACGGATGATGATGACTACGTGGATGAAGAGTTAGTCACTCACTTTAATACTATTGTGGATAGAATAGAGTAGAGAACAAAGAGAGGGCTGTGTACGTTATGTACTTAGCGGGGGACCTCACGTAGGATTTAGAGAGCGACTGCTTCTACTGCACGGATGATGATGACTACGTGGATGAAGAGTTAGTCACTCACTTTAATACTATTGTGGATAGAATAGAGTAGAGAACAAAGAGAGGGCTGTGTACGTTATGTACTTAGCGGGGGACCTCACGTAGGATTTAGAGAGCGACTGCTTCTACTGCACGGATGATGATGACTACGTGGATGAAGAGTTAGTCACTCACTTTAATACTATTGTGGATAGAATAGAGTAGAGAACAAAGAGAGGGCTGTGTACGTTATGTACTTAGCGGGGGACCTCACGTAGGATTTAGAGAGCGACTGCTTCTACTGCACGGATGATGATGACTACGTGGATGAAGAGTTAGTCACTCACTTTAATACTATTGTGGATAGAATAGAGTAGAGAACAAAGAGAGGGCTGTGTACGTTATGTACTTAGCGGGGGACCTCACGTAGGATTTAGAGAGCGACTGCTTCTACTGCACGGATGATGATGACTACGTGGATGAAGAGTTAGTCACTCACTTTAATACTATTGTGGATAGAATAGAGTAGAGAACAAAGAGAGGGCTGTGTACGTTATGTACTTAGCGGGGGACCTCACGTAGGATTTAGAGAGCGACTGCTTCTACTGCACGGATGATGATGACTACGTGGATGAAGAGTTAGTCACTCACTTTAATACTATTGTGGATAGAATAGAGTAGAGAACAAAGAGAGGGCTGTGTACGTTATGTACTTAGCGGGGGACCTCACGTAGGATTTAGAGAGCGACTGCTTCTACTGCACGGATGATGATGACTACGTGGATGAAGAGTTAGTCACTCACTTTAATACTATTGTGGATAGAATAGAGTAGAGAACAAAGAGAGGGCTGTGTACGTTATGTACTTAGCGGGGGACCTCACGTAGGATTTAGAGAGCGACTGCTTCTACTGCACGGATGATGATGACTACGTGGATGAAGAGTTAGTCACTCACTTTAATACTATTGTGGATAGAATAGAGTAGAGAACAAAGAGAGGGCTGTGTACGTTATGTACTTAGCGGGGGACCTCACGTAGGATTTAGAGAGCGACTGCTTCTACTGCACGGATGATGATGACTACGTGGATGAAGAGTTAGTCACTCACTTTAATACTATTGTGGATAGAATAGAGTAGAGAACAAAGAGAGGGCTGTGTACGTTATGTACTTAGCGGGGGACCTCACGTAGGATTTAGAGAGCGACTGCTTCTACTGCACGGATGATGATGACTACGTGGATGAAGAGTTAGTCACTCACTTTAATACTATTGTGGATAGAATAGAGTAGAGAACAAAGAGAGGGCTGTGTACGTTATGTACTTAGCGGGGGACCTCACGTAGGATTTAGAGAGCGACTGCTTCTACTGCACGGATGATGATGACTACGTGGATGAAGAGTTAGTCACTCACTTTAATACTATTGTGGATAGAATAGAGTAGAGAACAAAGAGAGGGCTGTGTACGTTATGTACTTAGCGGGGGACCTCACGTAGGATTTAGAGAGCGACTGCTTCTACTGCACGGATGATGATGACTACGTGGATGAAGAGTTAGTCACTCACTTTAATACTATTGTGGATAGAATAGAGTAGAGAACAAAGAGAGGGCTGTGTACGTTATGTACTTAGCGGGGGACCTCACGTAGGATTTAGAGAGCGACTGCTTCTACTGCACGGATGATGATGACTACGTGGATGAAGAGTTAGTCACTCACTTTAATACTATTGTGGATAGAATAGAGTAGAGAACAAAGAGAGGGCTGTGTACGTTATGTACTTAGCGGGGGACCTCACGTAGGATTTAGAGAGCGACTGCTTCTACTGCACGGATGATGATGACTACGTGGATGAAGAGTTAGTCACTCACTTTAATACTATTGTGGATAGAATAGAGTAGAGAACAAAGAGAGGGCTGTGTACGTTATGTACTTAGCGGGGGACCTCACGTAGGATTTAGAGAGCGACTGCTTCTACTGCACGGATGATGATGACTACGTGGATGAAGAGTTAGTCACTCACTTTAATACTATTGTGGATAGAATAGAGTAGAGAACAAAGAGAGGGCTGTGTACGTTATGTACTTAGCGGGGGACCTCACGTAGGATTTAGAGAGCGACTGCTTCTACTGCACGGATGATGATGACTACGTGGATGAAGAGTTAGTCACTCACTTTAATACTATTGTGGATAGAATAGAGTAGAGAACAAAGAGAGGGCTGTGTACGTTATGTACTTAGCGGGGGACCTCACGTAGGATTTAGAGAGCGACTGCTTCTACTGCACGGATGATGATGACTACGTGGATGAAGAGTTAGTCACTCACTTTAATACTATTGTGGATAGAATAGAGTAGAGAACAAAGAGAGGGCTGTGTACGTTATGTACTTAGCGGGGGACCTCACGTAGGATTTAGAGAGCGACTGCTTCTACTGCACGGATGATGATGACTACGTGGATGAAGAGTTAGTCACTCACTTTAATACTATTGTGGATAGAATAGAGTAGAGAACAAAGAGAGGGCTGTGTACGTTATGTACTTAGCGGGGGACCTCACGTAGGATTTAGAGAGCGACTGCTTCTACTGCACGGATGATGATGACTACGTGGATGAAGAGTTAGTCACTCACTTTAATACTATTGTGGATAGAATAGAGTAGAGAACAAAGAGAGGGCTGTGTACGTTATGTACTTAGCGGGGGACCTCACGTAGGATTTAGAGAGCGACTGCTTCTACTGCACGGATGATGATGACTACGTGGATGAAGAGTTAGTCACTCACTTTAATACTATTGTGGATAGAATAGAGTAGAGAACAAAGAGAGGGCTGTGTACGTTATGTACTTAGCGGGGGACCTCACGTAGGATTTAGAGAGCGACTGCTTCTACTGCACGGATGATGATGACTACGTGGATGAAGAGTTAGTCACTCACTTTAATACTATTGTGGATAGAATAGAGTAGAGAACAAAGAGAGGGCTGTGTACGTTATGTACTTAGCGGGGGACCTCACGTAGGATTTAGAGAGCGACTGCTTCTACTGCACGGATGATGATGACTACGTGGATGAAGAGTTAGTCACTCACTTTAATACTATTGTGGATAGAATAGAGTAGAGAACAAAGAGAGGGCTGTGTACGTTATGTACTTAGCGGGGGACCTCACGTAGGATTTAGAGAGCGACTGCTTCTACTGCACGGATGATGATGACTACGTGGATGAAGAGTTAGTCACTCACTTTAATACTATTGTGGATAGAATAGAGTAGAGAACAAAGAGAGGGCTGTGTACGTTATGTACTTAGCGGGGGACCTCACGTAGGATTTAGAGAGCGACTGCTTCTACTGCACGGATGATGATGACTACGTGGATGAAGAGTTAGTCACTCACTTTAATACTATTGTGGATAGAATAGAGTAGAGAACAAAGAGAGGGCTGTGTACGTTATGTACTTAGCGGGGGACCTCACGTAGGATTTAGAGAGCGACTGCTTCTACTGCACGGATGATGATGACTACGTGGATGAAGAGTTAGTCACTCACTTTAATACTATTGTGGATAGAATAGAGTAGAGAACAAAGAGAGGGCTGTGTACGTTATGTACTTAGCGGGGGACCTCACGTAGGATTTAGAGAGCGACTGCTTCTACTGCACGGATGATGATGACTACGTGGATGAAGAGTTAGTCACTCACTTTAATACTATTGTGGATAGAATAGAGTAGAGAACAAAGAGAGGGCTGTGTACGTTATGTACTTAGCGGGGGACCTCACGTAGGATTTAGAGAGCGACTGCTTCTACTGCACGGATGATGATGACTACGTGGATGAAGAGTTAGTCACTCACTTTAATACTATTGTGGATAGAATAGAGTAGAGAACAAAGAGAGGGCTGTGTACGTTATGTACCTAGCGGGGGACCTCACGTAGGATCTAGAGAGCGACATTACTATTGCGTGGATGAAAAGTGAGTCACTCGCTGTTTTATTTAATATTTTAAATCAACAAAGAGATTCAATGAAAACTTGACAAAATCTCATAACAATAACAGAAAACAACAAGGGAACAATAGCAAAGTTATCGCAATAATATATTGTTTCGAACTTCTGTTCTTAGCTTCGATACCAATATTTTCCAACAATATTCCTTCGATTTTGTAACGACTTAGTATACAATAATTAATTTTGTTTTATAAAACTATTAACTGACTTCAATTTTTATAGTTTTTTCATAAATTTTCAAGGATCCCATTATCAGAACTGAACAACGCTCAAAGCGTTAAAATAAAAATGGGACCACACAGGAAGCACCAGCTTTCATATAAAAAAAGAATCATGAAAATCAGACCACCCAGTCAAAAGTTCTGAGGTGACAAACATAAAAAAACAGTCGAATTGAGAACCTCTTCCTTTTTTTGAATTCGGTTAAAAATATCCAGGTTTTTTAATAAGAGTGTGAAATATATAAACTTATCACTCCGTTTGTTATATTATTTTTTAATTCTATGATATAGCTAAAATTTACGTCCTACATCGAGTGCGTATAAATATAAATTAATCTAGTTTGTTATATAGATTTTTTATATATATTAACTAATCAGCTGATAAATAGAATAAGTAGCCATCTTAATTTTAATTAACCTAGCTACTATTGTTCGCATTTATAATATTAGTGTGACAAATTAATTTAGCTACCTACACTTACCCTTATAAATAAGTATGCCTAAGCTGTTTGTGTCTCAAATAAATGATTTATTATTATTTTCCTTTTCATCCTTATTCTTCTTTAAAGCATTTTACTTATTACAAACACAATTTTAATTTGCATGTCTAATTTTAAGGTAGAACATAATTGATCCATTTATTATTATTTAAGATCTACAACTGTAACCGACATTATGTTGAATCAAATAAATCAATCTTTATCTTTATCTTTATCTTTATCTTTATCTCTATCTTTATCTTTATCTTTATCTTTATCTTTATCTTTATCTTTATCTTTATCTTTATCTTTATCTTTATCTTTATCTTTATCTTTATCTTTATCTTTATCTTTATCTTTATCTTTATCTTTATCTTTATCTTTATCTTTATCTTTATCTTTATCTTTATCTTTATCTTTATCTTTATCTTTATCTTTATCTTTATCTTTATCTTTATCTTTATCTTTATCTTTATCTTTATCTTTATCTTTATCTTTATCTTTATCTTTCCAGTACATCAGACGGTTCAGAATCGAGTGGCTCCGTGACTCGCAGCTTACCACCTGAGCCACGCTTCGGGAATGTGGAATACAAACTGAGGCTGTCTGCACACACCGAGAGACGTTTCCAGCACCTAGTCACACAGGTGAGCGGCTTGTCTGTCGATATTTTATAGCAGGATCTTTTATGGTTCGATGGTTCATTTATCACATCACACTAATATTATAAAGGCGAAAGTTTGTATGGATGGATGTTTGTTACTTCTTCACGCCAAAACTACTGGACGGATCTGGCTGAAATTTGGCATACAGGTAATTCTAATGCTGGAATCAAACATAGGGTTGATGATACTTTTTATCCCATAAATCATATAAATATAACATAAATCTGTTCCCGTGTGATAAAAATCAGCTTTAAACATTTCCATGAACAAAGCCTGTAATGAAAAAACCGTAAAAATTGAAGTCGGTTTATGGTTTTTTAAAACAAAACTAATTATTAATAAAACATTATTTTAATTCATTCGCAGTTGAAATGGCGCCTCGTCTCTGGCGGAGGGTCCTGCGTGTACGTAATAGGTGTCCGCGACTGCGGAGCTCTAGTGGGGCTCAGTGCGCGTGCATTGCGCGCGTCGCTGCACGCGCTACGGCGCATGGCGGCGGCTCTGCACGCGCACATCGCGCACCTCACGGCGAGGAGAGTGCACGCTCACCGCGCGGTCGCAGAGGTCTATATCAAGAAGGTAAGAAAGAGTAATTTAAGGTAATAAAACTAGATTTTAAGATTTTAGTTCCTAATTAATTAAGTAGTAAATGAGAACGTTAAGGAGACTGAATACCAAATAAATAAATAATGCTGGACAATTCACACAGCATTATCTAGCCCCAAGCTAAGTAGAGCTTGTGTTATGGGTACTAGATAACTGATATACATAATACAATACACTACATAGATAGATATTTTTTATTATACATAGAAAAACATCCAGAACGCCCTGAACAAATGTCTGCACATCGTACATACATTTGTCCCGAGGCGGGAATCGAACCCGCAACCTCCTGCGTCGCAGGCGGACCTTCGCCCACCGCGCCACAGAGGTCGTCCGTAACCTAGCTCACTACCTCTATATTATAGAACTTCAACCAAACGTTTTCATAACGATGCAGAAAGCTGCAATACTTAATAACTGTAGAACAGTCCGAAAAGTTTTTTTTTATAAATCGCCAAAAAAATAGAAGTCTGCGTTTTGTTTCACAAAAATCATCAAACAAAAAAGTTCTAAAAAATAAATTGTGATAATCAGGTTGATGAAGGTAAATGAAAGTTTTTCGCTTATATAAATGTGTAGACCATAGATAAAACCCTACTCACTCGAGTAAAGGTTTTGCCAGTGCAACAAGCTAAGTTTTTTTTTTTTTTTTAAAAAGCTAAGTAGCGCGAGAGTTACGTTCTGTAATAAAGATTTACTTGAGCAGAGATTCTTATCTTGAGTAGAACTCACCTAATAAATGCATAAGTAATGCTAAGATTTCAAAATACGTGCCTAAGTGTACCATAAACTTTTCGGTTAAATAATGACCAAAGCTGACATGTATAGAAATTTTGACAATAAGTAGTAAATAAAGTTAATTTTATCTCTTAGTAGTGTGTGTAGAATTACCTACATGCAAAACTTAAGCCCGATCTGTAGTTTTGGCGTGAAGAGGTGACATACATCCATCCATACATACAAACTTTCGCATCACACTAATATTATAAATGCGAAAGTTTGGATGGATGTATGGATGTTTGTTACCTCTTCACGCTAAAACTACTGAACAGATCGGGCTGAAATTTTGGTTACAGGTAATTCTAATACTAGAAAAAAACATAGGCTACTTTTTATCCCGTAAATCTGTTCCCATGGGATAAAAATCACCTTTAAACGTTTCCATAGCAACGCCCGCGAAGCCGCGGGGCGCAGCTAGTTTATAATATTAATGTGATGTTTTTTTTTCTAGTTGGCGCATCCACAGCAAAGCATAGAACTGCGAGTGGCTGTGATGGGGGCGAACGAAGCCGGGAAATCTACACTTATAGGTGTTCTCACTCAAGGTAACTCAAAATCATTTGTTTGAAACTAGCTGCGCCTTCGAACGCGTTGTTCCTATGGAAACGTTTAATGGTCATTTATATCACGGGAACTAATTTATGGGATAAAAAGTGTGCCTGTGTTTGATTCCAGGATTAGAATTACCTGTATGCAAAAATTCAGCCCGATCCGTTCAGAAGTTTTGGCGTGAAGATGTAACGAACATCCATCTATCCATCCATACATCCATTAAAACTTTCGTATTTATAATATTAGTGTGATTGTGTGATTTTACTATAGAATATGTATAAAAATATGAATCATGTATTGTGACCTAAAAACTTAAATCAAACGTAACGTAAATTTAAAGCATCCATAAAACTAGCAAAGTTTCGAGTAACCCAGAAAGGTAGATTTGTTAAAAAAGATTGTCATAATAATGATCAATTTACAACATAGACCGAGAATCTAGGTAACCTACGGTGACACCTAGGGTATACACTTAACTCTTGTGTAGCGCCATCTTGTGTCAAAATAGAAAGCGTGATTGTTTTTTTAACATTGCACTGAAAAGCCCTGTAATTATGCTAAAAAAACGATAGAGTCTGTTCAAAAAGAGAACAGTCGTGGCGTTTCGGTGAACTAACACTTTTAGTCGTACTGCAATGACAGAGCAGTGTTGTGAACGCAACAAAAGTTGACAATAGGGTATATGCATGTGACTTCAAAAAAGCTAATATTTTTTTTACGTATTCTCTATTGATATAGAAATATCTGTGTATTTATTTTTGTATTTTATTATGTTTTACTATCAGATTTAGTCATTGAAAAGTAGATATTTTAAATCTCAACCGCAAAATGTCTAAACGCAACGCTATTGGCATGTGAAGCGTGACGTCATACTTGAACATTTTTGTATGGGCATGAACAATACCCACGACGCTTCTCTTTTTAAACAGACCCTACTTCTTTAGAAAGGGTATAAGTAAAAAACTATTATAATTTTTCAGGAGAACTTGACAACGGTAATGGGTCGGCGCGACTCAACATGTTCCGACACCAACACGAAGTAAAGACAGGCATGACCTCATCACTCAGCCACGAGATTCTCGGGTTCGATGCTCAGGTCAGCACCTTTTACTTATCATCATCAGTCTATATACGTCCACAGCTGGACATAGATCCTATGACGTTATAGGATGAGGCCCCATGGCGGTTCTGAGCCACCTTCAGAGTCAGAGTCAAATCGTTTATTTCTTTAGACTTACAAAATAAGTACTAAGACAAGTCAAATTTTTACTATATAAACAGCTTGATAAATAGTTATTACTATCAAACAAGAAATAAGGTGCAATTGACTCTGATTCACTTCAATTTTTTGTCCACTAGCGGAAGAAGTGAAAAAGAAACCACTAGCAAGTTTATCGCTTATCAACTAATACAATCTTAGGATAACTAAGTCTAACTGGTCTCACATACTATTGTCTGTGTGGAACTGGGCGACATCCGGCCAAGCATTAACATCATTGACGTAGTCATCTACGGAGTAATAGGCTTTCTTGATAAGATTTCGTTTTATGTACAGTTTAAATTTACGAATTAAATTACTTCATTCATCGGATACCTTTCTTACTCAAAAGATAAAGATAATTGACTGACAGGTACACATATTAATAAATAGGTACCTATACAACCTCAACCTCAACAGCCTGTATTGTTCCACTGCTGGACGAAAGTCTCCTTCTGATAAGCGTCTTATTGGCGTTTATCTCATGGGTGGTAATGCACGTAATCCCCACGCTGGGCATGCGGGCTCGCAGTTTGGTGGTAAAATTGCTCTGCAGGTGGCGCTGCTGACCGACCCTGGTGGATATCCATTAGTCGCCTCTTACGACACCCGCGGAAACCGTTGTGGTGGTGCAAATTAAGCCGGCACCATACCGTATCTTACTCATAATCATTTCAATCCATAGACGTCCACTGCTGGACATAGGCCTTCTACCTATGACGTCACAAAGTCTGATCCGCCTCTATCCACCGAAGAGGAAGAGAGAAATTATATTTATTTTCAAACAATTGACATCAACTGTCACTTTGAGAGTTCCTGTCATGTATTACAATAATTAGTCATAAAACTGGCATAAATGACAGGTAATGTCAAAAAAAGTAAATAAATAATATTTGAATCTAGGTTAGGTGATTTTACGACAAGTGCCAGGTTACTTCCTAGGGAAATTAATGTCCAGTTGATTGTAGTCGTATACCGAAAATTTTCTAAAAACTTTGATTTTATGAAAACTCTTTGATTACACCCTGTATAGCGTTTTGTATCTTCGATAGCTTATCTATGAGTGATCACATTGAAGTTTGTTGTCTAAGGTGATTCCTATACTACAAAGAATACTAATCAACTTTTTTATTTCAGGGTAACGTAGTAAATTACGGCTGCTCCGAATTAATGACAGCAGAACGTATCGGAGAGCGTTCAGCCAAGCTCGTGTCGTTCCTGGATCTAGCCGGACACAGCAAGTACCAACGCACCACTAGACACGGGATAACTGGCTACTCGCCGCATGCGGCCATGTTGGTGGTAAGGGACTTGTTGACTCATGTGACTCACTGACTCGTTCGACAAGTCATCATCAGATATCTGTGGGTGCGGCTTAAACGTATGCTATCTCACCTGGCGTAATAGACATACCCGCGCGCTAGAATGAAATGTACAATGATTTATTCGTAAAACGGCTGCGTAAAAAATGGGAACAGACTTTTAGCACAAGGGGCATCATAGAAAAACTATAGAGTGTATCTTATAATAATAAATTTATTTATACTTTTTAATAACTCAACTATACTGTAGAAATTCTTAAGTTTTGAAGCTTGTATTTTTAAAATACAAAAATATATTTACAGATATATTTCTATATCAATAGCTTTATCCTTTCTTTACTTACTACTTATTTATACTTTTTAATAACTCAACTATACTGTAGAAATTCTTAAGTTTTGAAGCTTGTATTTTTAAAATACAAAAATATATTTACAGATATATTTCTATATCAATAGCTTTATCCTTTCTTTACGTATTCTATGTATGATAGCTTTTTTGAAGTCATATGCAAATGTCTAACAATGTTCTCTGACGACCTCTGTGGCGCGGTGGGCGAAGGTCCGCCTGCGACGCAGGAGGTTGCGGGTTCGATTCATATAAAAAATATCTATCTATGTAGTGTATTGTATTAAGTATATCAGTTATCTAGTACCCATAACACAAGCTCTGCTTAGCTATAATGCTGTGTGAATTGTCCAACATTATTAATATTATTATTAATATTAGTGAATAACTCAATTGCTACCTCTACAAAATCGTCGGTCCATCGGGGTCATCCCACATTTTGTTTATGCTACTCATATTTCATCTGGTTTTTCTGTTTTTCCTTCAGATTTCGGCCACAGCTGGCATCACGCCCATCACAGAAGAGCACATGGGAATCCTGCTGGCTCTGCGGCTACCATTCTTCATTGTCATCAACAAGTGTGAGCTGGCGAGGACCAATGTGCGGCCGCTGATGGGACGGCTGGCTGGTATGCTGAGGAACCATGATAAGGTAAAAAAAATCTTTTTGCACTATGCAAAAACTGCTACTATGCAAAAAGGCTTACTATAAAATATCAGATTATCTAGAGGATTAAAAAGCTTGGGTTGGATTTTGCTCCCACTCGAAAAATAACAACTAACAGGCTAAAGGTTTCTTCGTCGTTTCTTTACTTTAGTCTACATACCGAAGCGATCGAAATCAAAAATACCACTTTATTTCCGTGTCAGTGTATTTTTAAATATGATTTGACCTTTTCTAAGTGTACATTTATTGTATTTATGGAAATAAAGCATTTTTGACTTTGAGTTTGAGTTTAAAGTGAAAACTTCTTTAACCGCTTTATTTTTGACATAGGTAATAAATTATAAACTCGCGTCAGATACTGATCTAACATGCTAGATCAGCGATGACGTAACACGCTTGCATTACTGTAATTTTAAATTGGTACTACATTGTAAGCTACCTGTGTAATTAGTTCACTAAGTTGAAAGAAGATGTCGCTAGTTCCGGGAGCAAAACAGAACCCACAGCGTCAGTTGAGATGACCTACATAGTAGAGAAGTGTCGCCGCAGGCTAACAGATGGCGTTATCGCAAAAAACAAATTGCCACTTGTGGTGTTAGTTTTCACTTCTGTCGGTATCCCGAAGTGCAACCTGTTGTTTTTTTTATTGTGACATCCCTTGCCAATCTAGATGACTCCTGCGTCGCAGGCGGACCGACGGAGGTTGCGATTTGATTCCCGAGTCGGGACAAATGTTTGTAAGATCTGCTGATATTTTTCAGGGTTTTCTGCAGGTATGTTAAAAAATGTCTATCTATGTAGTGCATTGTTTTAAGTATATCAGTTATCTAGTACCCATAACACAAGCTCTGTTTAGTTTGGGGCTATATAATGCTGTGTGAATTGTCCTAAATTATTTATATAAAAATTAACTTTTAAAGTTAATTTTTATCCCACGGGAACTGTTTTATGGGATAAAACGTAGCCTATGTTCGATTCCGGGATTAGAATTTAGAACCTGTGTGCAAAATTTTAGCCCGATCCGTTTAGTAGTTTTGTATGTATTGTTTCAGAAACCACTTCTAATAACCGACGAGAGTTTAGCTAGGAACTGCTGTGGGCCGCAGAAGCTGATCCTGGACTCCATAGAGCCGGAGCAAGAGAAGCCTGATGACCAGTAAGTTGGTGGTACCACATTAGAGCTACGTCCACTGCTGGACGTGTCTGCTCTGGGTTTTATCTCATAATACCTACGAGGTGGTCGTACCCATAATCCCCACACTGGGCATGCGGGTTGGGGATCGCAATTTGCTGGTAGAACAGAACATCACCGTACATTGCGATATGTTTGTTTAAGAGTGCGATGACGGGACCGCTGCACGCTCCACCGCTATGTAAAGAAAGCGTAATTCTAATAGTCCTCACGACTTAAACGTTCTAATTAGTTTGTCAGTTTGAAAATTTACGGCACGGCTAAGTCAAAATATAACAATTTTGACTTAGTCGTGACGTCACTACCACACTCCTAAATTGACACGCGCTTTATTTGAGACATTTTTGTGTGATTGACATAAGTCAAAATATTCGTCCAATATGTTCTGATAATGCAACTGAAAAATATAAAATATCTTCAACTAGGTACTACTTAGAATTATTTGATCGCTAGACCTATTCTAGAAAGAAAGAAATTAAAGAAAGAATATATTTTATTTGTAGCTAAGATAAGATACAGAATTATATAGAAGGTAATATATTTAGCTTGTTACAGTTATAATTTCTAGGTCTTCTACTAAAACAAAACAAATTTAATAAAACAAAAGGTACAACTATAACACAAAAGAAAAAGAATAATAAAAAAGGAAGAATTAATAATATAGGTAATTATAATTAAGTATGTGTGTATATAGTATAACATAAATACAAAAAACACTTCTTAGATAATTTATAGTGAAATATATAAATACCTACCCAGTAAATACATAAATGTTTAAGAGTACCTACCTAATTACTCTGTAAAGTTAATTATCTATCTACTAATATATTATTATATATAAATTTATAGTTTTTTCCAGACAGCGATCGCTAGTCACCCTATACTGCTAAACCTGTGTGTAGGTAGTTATTTGGAACCTACCTCACGAATCGTAGGGTAGGTTTAAATAACTACTTGTGGCATAAGTTACGATAATAACCTTATGAGGTGTGACTGGTACCTTAACTGTACCAGTCTTTATTATGTTAATATTGTTATCATATAACTGCATGCCAAATGTGTGGCAACATGCTGTTACTGTCGACACTAGACAAACCATGTAAGGTTTAAAGTGTCGTAGTAAAACTAGAATAAGTTTTTGATTAATAAAGAAATACAAATACATACAAAATACAAACAATGATACGACCAGACGCGAATTGCACTGATTGCTTATGTATCAAATTAAACAGCTGACATGCAGCTGGCATTCGCGCGCAAAAACTTGCCGATCTAAGCGGTTTTTCAACGCAAAACGGTCTATTACAAAAGGTTAAGCAAAATGTTAGCATAAGTATGTCTCCGATCCATATCGGAGGAAAAAAAACAAAACAAACAATAAAAAAAAGTGCTAAGATTTGCTCGGACATCTCGCATATAGTTTACAGGACCTAACAGTAATTTCTTTCTATCCTACAGATCCTGCGAGCAAGTAGCAGTATTCCCCGTTTCCTGCGTCCGAGGTTTCGGCCTCAACGCATTACATGCACATCTGTTAGCGCTGCAACCACCTTCGCTGCTCCATCTGCCGCCTCCGGAAGAGGTTAGTGTACCCACTGGTAGACTAATGTACCCTTCTAGTAGACTAATGTACCCCACTGGTAGACTAATGTACCCCACTGGTAGACTAATGTACCCTACTGGTAGACTAATGTACCCCACACTGGTAGACTAATGTACCCTTACTGGTAGACTAATGTACCCTACTGGTAGACTAATGTACCCCACTGGTAGACTAATGTACCCTACTGGTAGACTAATGTACCCCACACTGGTAGACTAATGTACCCAACTGGTAGACTAATGTACCCTACTGGTAGACTAATGTACCCCACTGGTAGACTAATGTACTCTACTGGTAGACTAATGTACCCCACTGGTAGACTAATGTACCCCACTGGTAGACTAATGTACCCCACTGGTAGACTAATGTACCCCACTGGTAGACTCTCTCTCTCTCTCGTGAATGAAACGCAGTTCAGTTTGAGAGAGCAATTTCATTAAAATTTGTCAAGTGTCAGACTATCAAAAATACTAACATTTTTATTTCAGGAAACAGTAGAGTTCCAAATCGACGAGATATTCCACGTGGGAGATAGCGGCGACCCCGTGGTGGGAGGTCTGCTGACGCGCGGCCGACTGTACGAGCGAGACAGACTGCTTATAGGTATGTGTGCGAGCGAGACAGACAGACTGCTTGTAGGTAATGTATAGATACAGTAGAGTTACAAATCAATATTTTTTTATTCAAAATCAAACAGGAAGTTCCTAAGAACAAAACCTTCTAACTATAAATGAAACGGTAGCTACCCTTAAGGGGCCAAAAATTTGCCCCACCCTGTATATAATATACACAAGGATTGCTCGTTTAAAGGTATAAGATTTAATCAAAGTATTTATTTCGTTTCCAGGTCCACTAGACGACGGTTCATTCAAACTGGTTGGAGTTCGCAGCATCTACCGTAATAGAGTGCCCAGTGGAACAGCCCGCGCGGGGCAGCCAGCGTCTCTAGGCCTCCAGCAACCTTGCCCACCTGTGAGTATTCAAATTTGTTTACAGCAATACATTATCTGTGTGCACTATACATATGTGGTATATTATATTATTTTTTAATATATAAAGGCAGAATAATGGACACAATAGGGTATATGCATGGATTTTTTTAATTTTTTAAATCGATTATTTAGGTTAATACATTAACGAAAAAACATATAACACCGAAAAAAAATTAAATTATTGAGGTAAAAATAATTTTTTAAATCGATTATTTAGGTTAATACATTAACGAAAAAACATAAAACACCAAAAAAAAATTGAGGATTAAAAACTTAAAGTAAAACTACTCAGTTTCGGGTGATAAAAACGCTGCCATGTTAACCATTGCATTTTGTGACGTCACGGATCATCGAGTTCCATAAGTAAACTCAAAGTCAAAACTTCATGCCCATACAAAAATGTTCAAGTATGACGTCACGCTTCACGTGCTCATTTCGTTTAGAGATTTTGCTGTTGAGACTTAAAATATCTACTTTTCAATGATTACATTTTACAATAAAAACATCATAAAATACAAAAAAATACAAATATATGTTTCTATATCACTAGAGAATACGTAAAAAAATATTAGCTTTTTTGAAGTCACATGCATATACCCTATTCACACATCATAACGTAGTCCTAAAGATAAAAATTTGTTTATTTTACCCAATACATAACAAAAGGAGTGGTTCAATACATACATTAACAGGACATATAAAACTAATAAGTAGGTACTTACTCTAAGAATACATTGGGTAAAAAGGGACCCTAGCTCAGCATTTTGCAGTATAAAGCGTTTGCCCAATACTGCGCTGGTTTTCAGTTATTCAGAACGGTATTAAGAACGGTGCGGATATTGCGTACGATTCTATAACAAGCTTCCATCTGAAGCAACTGAGCTCCCTATTCGATTTTTACATTTTTTTTTTAGATTTTTATTTATTCACCATTCCTTTATTTAAAACATATGTGTTATACTAGGTAAGTCATTCACTTAATACATTTGTTACATTTTACACATTTTCATTCCATAACTTAGTTGGTAGGTTTACAATGGCAATAGATAAGAAATAAATGAATAGATTATTATAAGTTATTGTAAGCAATCTGAGACTCAAAAGTTTACTTATTCCTGATCCAAAAATGAGGATTAAACTGTACAAAAAACGAAGTCTTACCAAGAAAGCCTATTACTCCATAGATTATTACGTTAATGATGTTAATGCTTGGCCGGATGTCGCCCAGTTCCACACAGACAATAGTATGTAAGAACAGTTAGACTTAGTTATGCTAAGATTGTATTAGTTGATAAGCGATTAACTTGCTAGTGGTTTCTTTTTCACTTCTTCCGCTAGTGGACAAAAATTGAAGTGAATTAGAGTCAATTGCACCTTATTTCTTTTCTGATAGTAATAACTACTTATCAAGCTGTTTATATAGTAAAAATTTGACTTGTCTAAGTGCTTATTTTGTAAGCCTAAATAAATACACGATTTGACTTTGACTCTCTGATTCTGAACGAAATTAGAATGGTTCCCACACGGGAAGCACCAGCTTTCATATAAAAAAAGTATCATGAGAATCGTCCACCCAGTCAAAAGTTCTGAGGTAACAAACATAAAAAACAGTCGAATTGAGAACCTCCTCCCTTTTTTGAAGTTGGTTAAAACTAGATAATCTTCTTTTCTAGGTACGTCCAGGCATGGTCCTTCTCTCAGTTCCTGTTGGATACAGGAGGTCTAGGCGCTCTGCGTGGCCGCCGTGCGACGGAGACTGTTCCAGAAAGCAGGAGGTAAATATCTTGTTAGCACACATAGCTGTGTTGTGCTAGCTTACAATTTGCACCAACCCAATTCTTCCCGAGCGAGCTATGGAAAGGGCTATGCTCGGAGTCTCTCTGAAGGATAGGATTCGTAACGAATACATCCGACAGAGAACCAAAGTTATCGACATAGCTCAAAGAATTAGCAAGCTGAAGTGGCAGTGGGCCGGCCATATCTCGCGAAGAACCGATAACTGGGTAAACGAGTTCTTGAGTGGAGACCGCGACTCGGCAAACGTAGTGTAGGACGACCTTCGGCCAGGTGGGATGACGATCTGCGAAAGACTGCAGGCAGATGCTGGATGCGTCAAGCTGAAGACAGGACGCTATGGCGCTCATTAGGGGAGGCCTATGTCCAGCAGTGGACCAGTATGGGCTGATGAAGAAGAAGAACTCTTCCCGTGGGTGTCGTAAAAGGCGACTACGGGAGATCTACCGGGGGCAGGCAGCAGCGCCCCCTGCAGAACTATTCTACCACCGAACTGCGATCCCCAGCCCGCATGCCCAGCGTGGGGATTATGGGTATTAGACCCCATGAGATAAATGCCAATAAAGGCGCTTATGGCCGCCTTGCGAAGGAGATTGTTCCAGAAAGCAGGAGGTAAATATCTTATTAGCACACATAGCTGTGTAGTGCTAGCTTAGAATTTGCACCAACCCAAATCTTCCAGTGAGTGTCGTTAGAGGCGACCTCAGTTTTTACTCTTACTCATTATCAACCTATAATTGGTCCATACTATAATTATTCACACAGCATTATCTAGCCCCGAGCTAAGTAGGACTTGATTCTTTGAACTCTACTGTTTTGGTTTTCTCGGTCTTCATTTTGTGTCAAATGATATTTGAAATTGACCTAGAGGACGGGGCGACAAATCGATGTTAATTATGATTTAATTAAATAATAATAAAATTAGATTGAATAATATAAATAATAAAAAATAATAATGTTGGACAATTCACACAGCAAGCTCTGCTTAGCCATAGAAAACATCCAGAGCACCCTGAACAAATATCTGCAGATCGTACACACATTTGTCCTGAGGTGGGAATCGAACCCGCAACCTCCTGCCCGCCGCGCCACAGAGGTCGTCATTTCACGATTGATTCTTATTATTTCCAGATATCAGAACTTATCCGCTCCAAGCAATCCCCCATCCCAACTCGTTCGCTGCGGAAAAAGAACAAGAATCTTTTACAAGACCTCGCGCACGCAGAAGAGGTGTTAACAAAGGACATTGAGAACAACCAGTGCAATCTGTACCAATCGGACAACGAACAGACAGACAGGCAGGTTAGTAGATAGAAGTTTTTATTAGCACACAAGGACAGCACAGAACACAGATTGAAAATAGGTAGGTATAAAAAAACACAGAAAAAAAGACGTGTGGCACTCGGGGACTGCCGCGGTAAAGCTATTGCAATGCCATCTAGAGGCGAGTTGCTGAACTAAAGAGACAATCGTCATATTTCAAAAAGTCATTAAAAGTTCTACTATTCATCGATAGATGGCAAAACTAAAAAGTATCACCGCTGTGCCGGTCGGAGTGGGGAGCGTGAGGTTTTTTCGTTACGGAATTTCTGGATTTGGTCCCCGCGCTCAAGGCCCGCGATAGAAGCTATGCAATAGCTTAAAAAATAACTAGAACTAGACTTACCGCCGGTTTCTCGAACGCTTGTCACATTGAATGGATAGTCAACGGCTCGTTATATACGCACTGCGGAATCTCACAGCGTGAATTTTAATCTCGCGGAATATAACCTGCGTGCTTAACGTAACTTACACGTACGACGAATAAAATTCCTTGCTATTTTAGCTACCTACAACTTTATAGTGCTCCAAACATTCATATTTTTCCGCTAGTGAACTTCCATTAAGTTACAGAATTCTGCAAAAAAAACCACGCGAGTAATAAAAACAGTGCGTGTACAACCTGACAAATTTGTCAACAATTTGTCAAAATAATAAGCGTTCGAGAAACCGGCTGGTAGGTTAGGAGACAGTAAAAGTAATCTTAAAATAAAATATAAAAAACTTATACCTAATCTACCTACTCTTACTAGGTTAGTACAAGGTGTCACGGGAATTGAAGATAGATAGATAGAACATTCTTTACTGCGCACTGTTTTTTTTTACAAATAATTGATTACGTTTTTAAAAAACTATAAACCGACTTAAAATATAATATGATTCCCATTGTCAGAACTGGACAAAAATAAAATGGAAAGCTTTCAAACAAAAAATAATCATGAAATAGGATTAAACAAAAACGGACGAATTGAGAACCTCGTCCTTTTTTTCAGTCGGTTAACTAAATAATAATAAAAAAATGCAAATGTTTGCTTAGCGTAAACTTTTCAGCGTGGGTTTTCCGTGAGGCCGCAATATTCTTGCACTAGCTGCGCCCCGCGGCTTCGCACGCGTTGTTCCTATGGAAACATTGAAAGGTGATTTTCATCCCACGGGAACAGATTTATGGGATAAAAGTAGCCTATGTTTGATTCCAGGATTAGAATTACCTGTTTGCAAAATTTCAGCCTGATCCGTCCTGTAGTTTTGGCGTGAAGAAGTAACAAACATCCATCCATACATCCATACATCAATACATCAATTGCACCTTATTTCTTGTTTGATAGTAATAACTGTTTATCAAGCTGTTTACATAGTAAAAATTTGACTTGTCTAAGTATTTTGTACTTATTTTGTAAGTCTAAAGAAATAAACGATTTGACTCTTGACTCGATACATCCAAGAATGAAAAATATTTAGAAACAATTCCGCGAAAAAAAAATTAACACCTGAATCTATTATTTATCCATACATCCATACAAACGTTCGCCTTTATAATATTAGTTTGATTATTCGCCAATAGATGTCAGGAATAGTAATATTTTTCAGTTTTCAAAACTTAACGCAATTAATCAAAATATCAGTCGAAAAACTAATTCCATTGCCAAAAATACTGATTTTACTGACAATAACCCTTTAACACCTTCATGGCCCAAGACGCAGGTGCCAGTCTCTATCTGCATGGAGCTGAGCTGGGCAGTGAATGCGTTAAAAGACTGACCATTTACTGACCTCAACCTCAACAGCCTGTATTGGTCCACTGCTGAACGCAGGCCTCCCCCTGATAAGCGCTTTATTGGTTGTTTTTATTTCAGGATGATATAAAATACGGGGCTGATGAGAACAGCAATCCAGAGGTGGAAGACTCCTGCGCGTGCTCTGACCGCGTCATACTCGAGGACCCGAGCGACCCACGAGGCTGTCTGTTCTTCCAGGTAAGTCTCAGTCCGTATACAGCCTGTTATGATAAGTGAACGTTACTTTATGCGCATACGGGAGCCAATATGACAGCCCCACCTATTTTTAACCGACTTCAAAAAAATAGAGCCAATATGACAGCCCCACCTATTTTTAACCGACTTCAAAAAAATAGAGCCAATATGACAGCCCCACCAATTTTAAACCGACTTAAAAAAAATAGAGCCAATATGACAGCCCCACCTATTTTTAACCGACTTAAAAAAAATGAGGTGAATGAGAATGAATGAAAATGAGGCTCTCAATTCGTCTGTACCTTTTTTTTTTTTTTTTTTTGTTTCCTCAGAACTTTTGACTGGGTGGTCCGATTAGCATGATTCTTTTTTTATATGAAAGCTGGTGCTTCCCGTGTGGTCCCATTTAAATTTTGTTCAGTTCTGACAGTGGTATCCACGAAAATTCATGAAAAAACTGTAAAAATTGAAGTCGGTTTATAGTTTTTTAAAACAAAATTAATTATATTATTATCATATTATTAAGTTTAACATAGGAAATTTTAAAAATCCATCGTACAGTTTGTGGTATAAGCTATTTTTTAATGCCTCTGTAATAGTTTTATCTTATATAGTTTAGGAAGAGATCCGAAAATAGAGGTTGGTGGCCCAAAAGCGCAACTTCGTATCTCTGCCTAAGCTTTACAAAATTAAACTATTACAGAGGCATTGATAAATAACTTTTTCACCTCTCTCGCTCGAATACGGTGACTTTAAAGGATATTGTTCAACAAGTTGAAAAAATATATTTTGAATTTAGAATGGTGTTACTGCATTTCAATGGTTTACTTGGTTCTATCTAGAGGCTATTGATACTCTATGGTCGGCGCCAAAAAAAGAAACAACTCATCGACTTGTTCAAAAACTTTTTTTGGCACGACAATGCTCTACTTGCTATGCTACCTATGTTTTATTATTTTTTATCAGAAGATGAGATAAACAGGGATGTTTTTGTAAATTCGTTAAATTTGTTTACTACGAAAAATATCTCTTACACTTCTAATAAATACTTTTTGGTAGCACCTAAATATCATGATGAATGGACCTATATGTATTTGAACACACCGCAACAAAAAGTGTCATGAACCTTATAATTTTCTCACTGATCGAGGTGAAAAGTTGCATGTTTAACTCGAGAGCAAATGTTTTTTGTTTCGTGCCTTTTAAATCCCTCGCTAGCTCAGCAGTCTACTTTAGAGCCGCTCGCTACGCTCGTGACTCTACTCTAGACTGCTTCGCTAGTTCGGGATTTAAAATCGGACGTCCAACAAAAAACCGTTTTGCTCACTTGTTGAACAAATAACTAATAATAGCGGGAGACTACAGGGACTCAGATACTGAAAGGGGTGTGTGTATATATATAACTGCACCTAGAACCGTATGCCCCAAGGGCAAGATCAAGAACAAAGGTCATAGAAAAAGAAAAAAAACTTGCGTCCCGTAAGCACACAGCGACGCTTTTAGTTGGTCAGTACGTCGAGTCCTATATAATTCTGTGTGATGTGATTAAGTTATGAACTGATTGCAGGCATCCGTCTCCGTGATCCGACACTCCACAGCGATCCACCCTGGCTTCCAGTGCACTGTGCACGTCGGAAATGTCAGACAGACAGCCATTATTGAGGTAAAACAACATTATCTATAGACTGCATTCCGAATAACTCTAAAATCGATGTCATCCCGCTCACAGGCGTTCTGTATTACAGTGAGTTAAGTGATACGGTCGCTCAGTTTACAAAGAACTGTGGTGTTTATAAACAAAATCAGGTCGAGTGCTCACAAAACTGGTCCGTTATCCGTTAGCGCGTTTACTGTTGATAGCGAAAGGTCATAGATACGTCATATCCATACGCTCACAACGCCCATGCTGCCGATTGACATATAGCCAGATATCTGTCGTTATCGCGCTTAAAAAAACGGAACGATTTTGGGTGCTTTTAGAGCGGATAGTCTTGTGAACTTAAACGGGCCACAGCTGAGGACAATGACGATGACGTCATTACAGACGCCATTTCGCAATACTTCCGACCACGTTACAAATTGAAATCACTGAACGCTCTTTTAAAACTGACAGTTGGCTTTATAAAATTGTTGTAATACTGATTTTTTTGTTTAGAATGTCTGTAAACACTCTAAACGTTATAGCAATTATACTCACGCACTCAACTGTATCTTGATTTCTAATTCGGAGCGCAAAATATTTCGTTATCGCTATCGGCGCTGTAATCGTAATTCGGAATGATTCGGCCATATGTATGATCGATTACTTATTTAGGTAGAATAATAAAAAACCTAACTGAATATTACCATTTTTTTTGCAATCATATTACTCAAACTTTTGTAAAAAAATCACATCACAAAATGACCAAGCTATTTCATTTCGTTAGCAACAACACCGGGCGGTCTCTATACAGAACATCAAGTCTATCTAAAGATCTTCGATGTAAACTTCAACAATGACCTCTATTCCAATGTTCCAGGGTATAATGTCCCGCGGCAACGTGGTGAGAGCGGGCGAGACTGCGTCTGCCTTGTTCCGCTTCGTGAGGACTTGCGAGTACCTGGCCAAGGGACGACAGCTGTTGTTCACTCAGGGACTTGGGACCAGGTGAGTGTGTGTGAGAGAGAGAGAGGGACCAGGTGAGTGTGTGAGAGAGAGAGAGAGAGAGAGAGTGAGAGAGAGAGGGACCAGGTGTGTGTGTGAGTGAGAGAGGGGGGGGAGAGAGAGAGAGAGAGAGATTGGAGAGGAGAGAGAGACAGTAGTTGGTCAGTACATGAGGGAAGAACGCGGGTTCAAGTCCCGCGAAGGTTAAGGTTGAAATCGCACTGTAAGCTGTGTGGCGCCTTAGAATATGCACCGTCCAATTCTTCCCGCGGGTGTCGTAAGAGGCGACTGAGGGATATTCACCGGGGGCAGCCGCACCCCACGTATAAGCGGAAAGCCAAAAAGGCGTTCATCGCCTTATTGCTTTTTATCTCATGGGGGGGTATTGCCTATAATCCCCACGCTGGGCATGCGGGTTGGACCTGTTCTGTGCTAGTACAATTGTTCGTCCACTTGTGGACCAATATATTATGCTGTTAAGGTTAAGCATACGTGCGGTATTACTTACCCCAGCAATCTCTTTTACAAGGACTTTTTCTATTAATGTCAAAGTGTTTAACATAAGTTTTCTTTTTACAGGGGCGTCGGCAGAATCACCCAAATCTTCCCATACGTTCCTTGAAGACGTTCTATCATCTGTAGCAAAACATCATCGAAAACGGTCTCTTCATTTGTTTTCATGGTTTTTTTATCCAATCTTGACATAGAAGGTTATCTTTATTTACAATAATAACCAAAATATAAGTCCTTCAGTGCGTCTAATCTTATTTAAATATAATATAGTAATCTATTTTCTACGGATTATTCCGGAAACCCCTTGAGGCCGTCCTGTGTAGGGGATTTCCGGATTATTTTCCTGACTTCCCCTAAATCAAATTTAGTTAGTCTCGTTGGGGATTTCCGGAAAACAGAGGAATCTGTTTTCCGGGGGATTTCCGGCATAGCTCGAGCATAAATAAATAAATAAATAAATAATGCTAGACAATTCACACAACATATAAATACATTAGTTTGTAATGGTCTCTGCTGGCTGCTATTGGCGCTTCCTTTCCTTTCTTATTTTAATGGCGTCTACGTCTGGGTTGACATAATTTCGCCAATGTCCGTATTACTAAAGTATAATTCAAATAAAGGCAACGTTGTTCGGTAATAAAGATAGATAAACGAAGTGAATTCTTCGATAAAATGTTAATCAAAAAGATATAAGAAAATTACAAAATTATGGGCAACGTTGTACGGTAAGGTTTGATCCGAATTACAAAATTATGGGCAACGTTGTACGGTAAGGTTTGATCCGAAGATCTATTGGCGCTTCAGTTCAAAAATTTCAGAAACGACAGTGTTGTCAAATATGTCAGAAATTACAGATTGTCTAAAATGACAGCAAATGTCAAAATTTCAGAAATAATAGCAATGTTGTAAAACTGTCTTGGCTGAATTATATTTTTTTACTTATGACACTACTCTATTCAACATATTACGTTTGGCCTTAGTTTAATTACATGGTCCAACGTTTTGTCTAGTCTATACAAGGATATAGATTTTAATTAAATAATTATAGTTTAAAATGAGAGAATCCACGGTAAATGACGATCGAAAAAAAAGGTTTTTACTTATTTCTATGTTCCTAGATTATACTTGTAGTAACTGCAACAGAGTATATGAATGTGACTTCAATAAAGCCAATAATTTTTTTACGTATCCCCTATTGATATAGAAATATATCTGTATATTTTGTTATGTTATTATTGTGATATTTAAGGATTGAAAATTAGATATTTTAAATTTTAATCGCAAAAATTCTTAACGCAATGCTATTGCTAATTTAACCGTGACATCACATATTACATTTTTGTATTGTCATGAAGCTTTGACTTTGAGTTGACATAGGTGATCAGGTGATCCGTGACGTCACAGAATGCAAGGGCCAACAAGGCAGCGTTTTATCTCGAAACTAAGTGTAGTTTTTAACCGATTTCGAAAAAAGGAGGAGGTTCTCAATTCGACTGTATTTATTTTTTTTCCTCTGAACTTTTGACTGGGTGGTCCGATTTTCATGATTTCTATATGAAAGCTGGTGCTTCCCGTGTGGTCCCGTTTTTATTTGGTTCAGTTCTGACCATGGCATCCATGAAAATCCATGAAAGAACTATAAACATTGAAGTCGGTTTATAGTTTTTTAAAACAAAATTAATTATACTTAATAAATAATATAAAATAATTATAAGACGGAGAAAACAGTAAAAATCCTATTTTTTTTCGAACGTCACTAACCAATATGCGATCTGTGTACTTCTGAGAATAGATCTCAATTTTTGTGTTTTAATAGCTTAGCAAATTTTAATAAAGTTTTGATGTTAGAATAGTACTAATTGAGATTGGTTTCTATCGAAGCGGAAAAGATTTCGATCTAGCTAGAGGTTTCGTTTTCGCTTCTTTTCTTTAGCTTAATAAAAATAAGTTAATAAGATCAAATAAAACTGTCGTGTTTTAAGGTTTTTACT
Organism: Eupithecia tripunctaria; assembly: GCA_955876795.1. Lineage (NCBI taxonomy): Eukaryota > Metazoa > Arthropoda > Insecta > Lepidoptera > Geometridae > Eupithecia > Eupithecia tripunctaria. Next base: position 1,218,043 of record OY041628.1, on the reverse strand, counting down.
TCTCCGAATTGATAGAAACCGGTCTATATAGAGAAATTTTTAATTCTAATACTTATATACATAGATTCTCTAAAAACTTCAAAGTACTTTCTTTGTAGGTTAGTTATGAGTGACTTAAATTAAAAAATAAATAGAAAATTATTTCAATAAGCTGTATAGATGGCGCTTTAATAAGATGTTTTTAGTTCAAAATTGATTTTTCTAGTAAGAAGTTTTTTCTTTTTAATTTTATTAATGCATACGTCAAAATCATCATAGTTTTATGTAGCATCTTTTTATATAACTTGGTATGTTTTATTATTATAGTATATAATATGTATTATAGTATGTTGAGTGTTTATTTATTGTATCTTGTAAATTAACACGCGACCGTCTATATGTATACAACTGCTTCGTGTCCATCCCAAGGCTGTCTGGAAGAGATCGCTTTTAGCGATAGGGTCGCCCATTGTGCAACTCTGTTATCTCTTTTTTCCTGTAGTTCTTTTTTTTTTCTTTTTGTGGAATAGTGTATTGTATTGTATTGTATCATAGGTGGTTGTAGGTACTATTCGAGCTTTGTAATAAAACGAATTTTTTCCATCTTAGGCTATCCTATGGAAAATCAATCTTTTGTTCTTTTTTCACTAATTCTACAAAATAATTTTGTAGGGAAAAGTATTGATTGTACAATTATAGTACTAATGTAAGTATAACTTGTTGATTATGAGTTTATTTTGAGTCATAATTTAGAACTTTTAATTTTTCTAGTGACGATAATGATGATTACTAGTTTTTTGTTTGTGAAAATAACTATTTCGTGTAGTATTTTTTTGATAGATAAGTACAATTGTTGCTTTAATTTTGGTATGTTACCCGACTGTGAAAAACGCGGGTATGTTTTTGTGTGAAGTAGATAAGACTATTAGATAAATATTGACTCATAATGATAATCTTGACTCATGAGTCGCAATCTGTCAATCAATAAGACTAATCATGCAGAAGTTAAAACTTTTTGAACTTACGCTCTTTGTTAACATAATTAATGTTTTTCTCGGGTATGTATTTATCACGTATTTAAATGTTTTTGTTGAAATAATAACAGAAGGAACGCGATAAATACCCGTTAAATTCATTAATCATGCAGAAGTTGACTCATCATAGTAAATAAATAAGTCAAATAATGCATGATATCATTGTTATTATTAATTCATGATCATGCGTTCAATAAATAAGTTAGATAATAATATTAACTGAATTGCTTCATTGATTGATAAATATTGACTCATGGCTATGACTCACTCATGAGTCATGGTCAAATCTATTTATATACTGAATGTACAACAATTGTCAAAATTAATATGTTAAATATGAGTACTTAATTGAAATCAAAAAATTAAAGCTTTATGGAAATCAAGAAAAACTAGTATTATACAGCAATGCACAAATGGCAAAAAAAGTATTTGCAATAAGTCTCGGTTTTATGACAGTTTACAATGAAAATCTGTCAAAAATTCGTCACTTGAGACTTGATTAAAGGCTAGCGTCGACAGGCCGGTATCGGACGCTCCGCACTGACCGCATCAATGCGTTTTAGAGTGAACGCATCGGACTGTCGGCAATGCTGGCGATCCGTTTAGTGCGTCATTCAGTCAGTGAGGCTCGTCCAATGCCGGTCTATCGACGCTAGCTTTTAATCTTAGATGTGTGTTAGAATATTATAAATGCTTTCGATAATTTAATTTAAAAAAATACTATCAATATAAGTAAGCTTTACTAAATCTATTGTAATTGTAATAGGAATATTTGATTAATAGTTCTGACACTTTTTGTATCGCACATAAATAAAGGTAACAATTTCAAATTATTTATTTCTTTTGTTATTTTTACATACCTTATACCTTACTCCCATAGTAGTTCCTATTCGGTTCTGCAGCTTTCTATTCCATTTACGGAGCAAATGAGAATCATCTTTCCTATTGGATTAGATACGAGTCCTCATAAAATTGACTCATAATGATAATCTTGACTCATGAGTCGAAATCTGTCAAAAACTATTAATATCGTACTGACAAAAAAACTTCATTTATATTTGTTCAAACATTTTATTCCTTAGATCTAGTTATAAGAATTAGTAAGGCTCAAAGGTACAATAGAATTTGAACTTTATTTATATTAGAGGTAAATATAATTTGGACTTAAATCTAGTGCCTTCAGTAAAAACTAACACACAAAAGGTTTGCAACCTAGCTTATATTTTTCAAATTCGAAAACCATCCTGTTTTACATTCTACAGTTATTGTTAAAACAGTCATTCCCAGTTGTTTCCACTGTGTGTCTCGTAACAAATGATTTTAACCCTTCAGGACCATTAAGTTGGATTCCCATTAAGTTGGTATCCCCGAAAGTTGGATTCCCATTAAGTTGGATTTTCACGGACGTTCTATCGCTCGTTCTCAGGAGCTATTGCTCGCGGGATAGCTTGTCGGTATAGTTAGCAAAAATTGCGCCTTACCACCACTAGGGTGATTTTTCTGTGAAGTGACTAGTTGCCAACCCCGGCTTGCTCGATATCTTTTGTTTTTGATGCAAAGGAAAATAGTTTCAACTAGATATGTATTACGTAATTGCGCCTTACCACCACTAGGGTGATTTTTCTGTGAAGTGAATAGTTGCCAACCTCGGCTTGCTCGATATATTTTGTTTTTAACGCAAATTAAAATAGTTTCAGCTGGATAGGCATTACGTAATTGCGCCTTACCACCACTAGGGTGATTTTTCTGTGAAGTGACTAGTTGCCAACCCAGGCTTGCTCGATATCTTTTGTTTTTGATGTAAAGGAAAATAGTTTCAACTAGATAGGCATTACGTAATTGCGCCTTACCACCACTAGGGTGATTTTTCTGTGAAGTGACTAGTTGCCAACCCAGGCTTGCTCGATATCTTTTGTTTTTGATGTAAAGGAAAATAGTTTCAACTAGATAGGCATTACGTAATTGCGCCTTACCACCACTAGGGTGATTTTTCTGTGAAGTGACTAGTTGCCAACCCAGGCTTGCTCGATATCTTTTGTTTTTGATGTAAAGGAAAATAGTTTCAACTAGATAGGCATTACGTAATTGCGCCTTACCACCACTAGGGTGATTTTTCTGTGAAGTGACTAGTTGCCAACCCAGGCTTGCTCGATATCTTTTGTTTTTGATGTAAAGGAAAATAGTTTCAACTAGATAGGCATTACGTAATTGCGCCTTACCACCACTAGGGTGATTTTTCTGTGAAGTGACTAGTTGCCAACCCAGGCTTGCTCGATATCTTTTGTTTTTGATGTAAAGGAAAATAGTTTCAACTAGATAGGCATTACGTAATTGCGCCTTACCACCACTAGGGTGATTTTTCTGTGAAGTGACTAGTTGCCAACCCAGGCTTGCTCGATATCTTTTGTTTTTGATGTAAAGGAAAATAGTTTCAACTAGATAGGCATTACGTAATCGCGCCTTACCACCACTAGGGTGATTTTTCTGAGAAGTGACTAGCACACAACTAACACACAAAAGGTTTGCAACCTAGCTTATATTTTTCAAATTCGAAAACCATCCTGTTTTACATTCTACAGTTATTGTTAAAACAGTCATTCCCAGTTGTTTCCACTGTGTGTCTCGTAACAAATGATTTTAACCCTTCAGGACCATTAAGTTGGATTCCCATTAAGTTGGTATCCCCGAAAGTTGGATTCCCATTAAGTTGGATTTTCACGGACGTTCTATCGCTCGTTCTCAGGAGCTATTGCTCGCGGGATAGCTTGTCGGTATAGTTAGCAAAAATTGCGCCTTACCACCACTAGGGTGATTTTTCTGTGAAGTGACTAGTTGCCAACCCCGGCTTGCTCGATATCTTTTGTTTTTGATGCAAAGGAAAATAGTTTCAACTAGATATGTATTACGTAATTGCGCCTTACCACCACTAGGGTGATTTTTCTGTGAAGTGACTAGTTGCCAACCCCGGCTTGCTCGATATCTTTTGTTTTTGATGCAAAGGAAAATAGTTTCAACTAGATATGTATTACGTAATTGCGCCTTACCACCACTAGGGTGATTTTTCTGTGAAGTGACTAGTTGCCAACCCCGGCTTGCTCGATATCTTTTGTTTTTGATGCAAAGGAAAATAGTTTCAACTAGATATGTATTACGTAATTGCGCCTTACCACCACTAGGGTGATTTTTCTGTGAAGTGAATAGTTGCCAACCTCGGCTTGCTCGATATATTTTGTTTTTAACGCAAATTAAAATAGTTTCAGCTGGATAGGCATTACGTAATTGCGCCTTACCACCACTAGGGTGATTTTTCTGTGAAGTGACTAGTTGCCAACCCAGGCTTGCTCGATATCTTTTGTTTTTGATGTAAAGGAAAATAGTTTCAACTAGATAGGCATTACGTAATTGCGCCTTACCACCACTAGGGTGATTTTTCTGTGAAGTGACTAGTTGCCAACCCAGGCTTGCTCGATATCTTTTGTTTTTGATGTAAAGGAAAATAGTTTCAACTAGATAGGCATTACGTAATTGCGCCTTACCACCACTAGGGTGATTTTTCTGTGAAGTGACTAGTTGCCAACCCCGGCTTGCTCGATATCTTTTGTTTTTGATGCAAAGGAAAATAGTTTCAACTAGATATGCATTACGTAATTGCGCCTTACCACCACTAGGGTGATTTTTCTATGAAGTGACTAGTTGCCAACCCCGGCTTGCTCGATATCTTTTGTTTTTAACGCAAAGGAAAATAGTTTCAAACTGGCATTACATTTGGCGATGGTACATGCAATTGTTTTCTGTTTAAGTAGCGCAATCTTTCCCTTGCAACCATTGATTTATTAAAAACGAAGATGAGGTACTGGTTGCTCGAAAGTGGCAACCTTATATTGTGTAAAATTATGTTCTCCCACATCAGTCACCGTCTGACCGGCGGCACGAGCGGTCGTGATTTGCGTGAAATATTGTTGTCTCAGTCTCACTTCGGTCCTAGATACGTCTTTCCGTCTTTTTTCTTCTTTCTATTGCACAGGACTGGAAATATAACTGTGAGCGTATGTGTTTGCGTGTAGTTGTAACACATGCCATTTTTTGAGTAAGCGCTGGGAGAACGTAACCTATCTTCCCTTTTTAAATCAATGCTTGCAACATCTCTTTCGCTCACGAATTGCTGTTTTGCGCGCGATAGAACGTTCGCGAAGAGGTGACTATTGACTGGCAAAACAGTTAGCACTTTCATGCCCTAATTATTCTTACTGTTTCTGGTGACAAATGGGAATGTACACAAACGGTTAACACTTGGCCCAATGCATCGATCTGCAGGCCATTGATGCGGCGAACTCCTGTACACCGCACCGCCATGGTTCGGCAGTGAAAGTGTTAATTGGGTTAGTTTTATTATTAGGAAGGTGGTAGTACTTTCTTAGAAAAGGTATTTGACGTAAAGCTGGCAAGAAAATAAATAAATAATAAATAAATAATGCTGGACAATTCACACAGCATTATCTAGCCCCAAGCTAAGCAGAGCTTGTGTTATGGGTACTAGATAACTGATATACATAATACAATACACTACATAGATAGATATTTTTTATTATACATAGAAAAACATCCAGAACGCCCTGAACAAATTTCTGCAGATCGTACACAAATTTGTCCCGAGGCGGGAATCGAACCCGCAACCTCCTGCGTCGCAGGCAGACCTTCGTCCACCGCGCCACAGAGGTCGTAAAAGAGGCAAACATCAAGCTTAGGTAAAAACCGGAAAATCCAACCGCCGTTTTATTTCCAAGTAGTTTTTTACTGATAGTTTTAGTGGTAGGAAGTTTTTACTAAAGGCGTAAATAGAAGAAATATTTTCTTAAAATTAGTATTGCCATGAAGTGATCCACGAGTTAAAGCCAATAGGGTAATTTGAAAATGTTTGATGCTACAGACATAGGTAAGTTCGTACAATTTGGTTAACAATTTTACTATTCAGCATTACCTAGTTCTTGAGATACGAGTACCTATCTGTCATACTCTAAAAATAACCACTAACAGGCTAAAGGATTCTTCATTGCTTCTTTGTTTTAGTCTACGTACCAAAGCGACAGAAATCACAAATATCACATTATTTCCTTGTCAGTTTTTCATTTTATAACTTGACCTTTTCTACGTGTAGGTAGATACATTTTCTGTATTTATGGAAAAAAATCTAAAGATGACTGAAAAGATAGACCGGATAGAGACCTTTTTCAGGTCGGGAAATAAATTTTTACCCGACTACCAATGGAGGAAGGTTATGAGATTGCCACGCTTGTTAGTATTAAGCTAAGTATGAAACAGATTTTTATGTTATGTGACGTGAAAATACTCATTCGATTTGAACAAATGAGGTACCTATCGATTGATTTGTGTCTACCCCGGTGGTTTCATCATTCATCATTTAATTGACCTTTTTCGATTTAGATTTCAAATTAAAAAAAAAATCGCTTGCAAGATTAAGCGTTGTTCAAGTAAGTGTTTTAGTTTTTATTATGATAGCCTTGTCGTTGTGTCGTTCTGATATAGTTATAGTTTTTGTCAAGTTTTCATTGATTGTCTTTGTTGACATAAAAAATCTTGAATTCGGAATCGGATTATATGTAGGTATAGATTAGATATGTCTGTAGCTCAAACAAGTATTATTCTAATAGGTTTCTAACCATAGAGACTTAAAGATAGAAGAGATAATTTAAGTTTATATTAAGAAGAAAATGGGTCCATGAATTTCGTATCTTACATGATACATAGGCCCTCGAGGTATTACGCTTAGGTAGTGCATAGAAATAGGAGGAAGATATAAGTAAAAATTATATAAGCATGCCCAGCGTGGGGATTATGGGTATAAGTATAACCCCCATAAAAGCCAATAAAGCGCAAGGAGAGGCGCCCAGCAAGGAACATTAAACGTTATTGAGGTTGAGTTGAAGAAGTAAAAATTGAGAGATTTGAACAAAAAAAACTTTTTTCGGACAAGCGTTCAGAGTGTTTTCAAATTAGATATGAATCGTCGTTTAAGTTTTAACAGGTTAACTGTACACAGACCCCATACGGTCATTTTGTAACAGAAGTAGGGTACGGTAAACATTTTACCGGTAACATTACCCATGTTAACAGTAAAAAAGTTTGTTAAGCTTAGAAAAAGGATTAAAATCTTGCGATTAAATACTTTAGTGGTATATTTTAGTGGTATCTTTTCTTCAGGCAGCTTGCTACAGGGTTTATCCAGTTCAGTGCATGTTTTTTCTGTTGCAAATAATATATTATTTTTACCTACATTCAATTTAGGTACCTACCTAGGTATAGCTTTATATTATACGAACCCTCCCTGGAAAAATAAGTAAAGAAAACGTTTTTCAACCTTATTTCTTATCTTACGTAACGTTAAGTATTTAAATTTGAGTCGTATGTATAAATATAAGAAATAGGATTGAAAATTATAGCATTGATGCAATATCTTCTTGTCGTGTAGATCACATAATTATGTTGAAGCTGCTGTGATTTCTACCCCATTATTTATCTACGCGACTTATACCTATCAAAGAAATGTTTTACAGACACAAAAGACTTACCTAGTTAAAAGTTTAGCAACACCAAAAAATTGCCAATTTACTTACCAAAACATATTTTAAAATAACTATTATGGACTGACTCGAGTATTGACAAAACTCTTAGCTACATCGTGTATTATTCAAACTGTAAGTAGTATCGAAAAAACTCTAAAATACAGTTCGTCAAAGTCAAAAACTTGCCATTCCAACTCATTTGAAATTATCTACATATTTCAAGTGCATTATAATAATTTTAAGAATCTTTAATTAAGTAACGACATAATTTAACTAAGCGAAACTTTAATGCTAAAATATTATAATATCCTCTTATAACATTAATTGTAATAATAATAATAATATCATAAGTTTTTTAAAATCTTAAAATACTTAAGTATACAATTAATATTAATTAAAAATACTTCATAAGTTACACGAAAGACGCAAAGAGTTTTAACATTAAGGAATTAAGTTTTTTATCTAGGTGACATAAAATTTATAAATTATGAATTAATAGTAAATAAGTGACGTTAGGTTAGCTCGATGCTCTAAATGAAACTGGGCCGGACACACGTATGTTGCATTTTCAGTGAAAATAATAAATAAATTATGAAAGGTTACGATATTTTGTCAGAGATCAGCATGGACTTGTAGCAAACAAAATTTGTACCTATAGCTTAAAATTCTTACTTACTAACTAATGTTGTCCAATGCTTTGGCGACCTAAAACTGCGAGAAAACATAAAGTTTGACCTCCAGGCTCCAACTCTCAAGACATCGCAACTATACCGTGTCCATTTTCAATGAAGCATGTTAGTAAACAAACCGCCCATACTTAATCTAAAATTCACTTTGTTGGCGCGTCCTTTTATACGTAATTTACATTACATGTCGATTTTAGATCCTCCCTTCAATAAAAATTGCTTATATCTGAAACTCGACGCCAAGCAAGTGAGATTTTGTTATTTGTGTCATAGTTTGTTTACTAACATGCTTCATTCAAAATGGATAAACCATAGGTACTTTACTTACCCTGTTTGTTGTTTTGAAAGGACCATTTTTGTCACCAGATGAAAGGGCTTACACAATCAAACAAACTCGTTAAGCATTTAACGAAACTAAATATAGATACAGAACATAATCTTAAACTTAATAATTTAATAAAACTTTTGATTTCATCATCATTATTAATATTTAAGTCATTCACAATGGGATATTTACCACAATTTGAGTTTTGAGCTTTCCTTTTTCGGCGCAGTTTCATGGATCACGGAATAACTTATAACAGTTATTCCGGGATGATAATTGAAAGCTTAAAACTGAAATCATGGTTAATGTCCCGGTGTAAATGACTGCAGTGTTAATAATTCATCTGATTAGGTTAAGTCAACTTTACAAATTAACAATACTGATTAGGTACATTTATTTATAACTGAACAATATTTAAGGCCTGCTTTTCAAAAACTTAACTAATGCCACAAACAAACGAACAATCTAAATTTTGCTGCTTTGATTTGTTTAAGATTAAAATTTATTGGAATTTTAACGTAATAAAGGTCGAGATTTTCACCGCCTTTCCTGTGGCAAGGTCGACCGGTAATTCTTCTTTTTTGATTTTTTTGTTGTCTCCTGTGTGATCTGAAAAAGAACAAATTAAAAATATTAGGAGATTGAATATCTTTTGTAGATGTTCGAAATGAAACCGTACCCATCTAGTTTTAGTTGCCGTTTTAGTTGAGTGTGCCGGAATTCACTTCAAAATCGTTGTTCATCTCAGAATCTAAGAAAGCAATCATCTTCATATTTAGGGAAATGTTACTTCGATCAATTATCTTGAATTACGTGTTTTGAAAACACGATTGGTGAGAGTTTTCTCGATAGTTTATTTTATGAATAATTTATTTTGTTTTAAAAAACTATAAACCGACTTAAATTTTTACAGTTTTTTCGTGAATTTTCATGAATCCCACTGTCAGAACTGAACCAAAAAAAATGGGACCACACGGGAGGCACCAGCTTTCATATAAAAAAAGAATCATGAAAATCGGACCACGGGGCCAGTCAAAAGTTCTGAGGTAATAAACATAAAAAAATTAAAAAATACAGTCGAATTGAGAATCTCCTCCTTTTTTGAAGTCGGTTAAAAAAAGAAGGTTTGCAAACATTTTGCTATTTATCTCAGGAATAGCACACGTTTTCACTTCGTTTTTGTTTTAACCTAGAAGTATTTCGTTAGTTATGTCTTTTAATTTTTCGATTGTCTGTTTCATTAACTTTTAATTAGATAAAAACAGTTTTGGCGCATGAAAAATTCGGTGCACGTCTCTGCTCTGTACTTCTCACTCGCGAGAAAACCATATCTTGTCATCCCGCTCGAAATCCATCTCGTAGCGGAGTTATTGCATACTCTTAATAGGCGTGATAGAGAAGGTAACAGACAGACAGAGTTACTTTCGAATTTATAATATAATTTTGTCTTTTATAGTAAACCAGTAATACTTACACTAGCAAAAACTCTAGCCGGCACTGGAGGCGGTTGTCTATCCCACTCTACTCCAGAAACTGTTGCTATCCCGCTCACTCTCTCTTGTCCCACACTCTCCTTTCTCGCTCTGCCAACTGGTGGTACCATCCGAGTGCTTTCTATAGGTTTTATGCTCGCGATAACATTTATAGGAACATCTGGACTTGTTTTTGATGACCCTATAGAAGATAAAAGAGTGGTGGTGCTTAGAGTTTTTCCAGTATTTAGAGTTAGTTCAGAACCCAAACTTCTATCGATGCCGTGCGCTTTATCAACATTTGGACTTTTGTCGATATTCTGTAGAGTTTTCTCAGGAACAGTTTTGTTGATACCCGATAGAGTTTTTTCAATACTCGATAGAGTTCCATCGGTACTCGAATCAACTCTAGGGTTTGTATCAGAAACTGTTTTTGGCACATTTTTTGTCTTTCGCTTCGTTTGCTCTTTACTTCTGTCTTTTCTAGGTTTTGATTGGCCGGGACTGATGACGTCATCGTGCGAGTAGGACGGAGAATGGAGGAAAGAAGACGGGTAGTCAGTTGAACACGAAGCCAGGGCCAAGTCGGTTCTGTAAATATAAAAAATCTGTTAGAATATGTACCTACCGCAGAATGGCTTAGTATTAAAAGGTTTCGTCGTTCATAATATTTTTATTATTGATAAATGACAAATGATAAATGAATTTATTGTTGTTTTTTATTATCTACATTTTTTCAATAAATAATAGTAAAATTAAATATCAAAACAACATTTTTCTTATTTGAGGTAATCTCAGAACTGCTGAACTGATTTTGAAGGGACTTTCCTTTTTTCCTCTTTTTTCTACCTTTTGACTTTTAGCTGATGTTATAGCGAGTAATTAAACTTTAAACTGCATTATTTGAATATTTGAGTTTATTTAAAACTTTAAACCGACTTCAATTAAATGGTTTTCTAATGGATGCCAGTGTGAAAAATGGACCAAGATGAAATGGTGATCCCATTTCAATTTGGTCCATTTTTCACGGGAGCTTTCAAATAAAAAAATAATCATCAAAATCGGATCTCCCAGTCAAAAGTTCTCACTTAATAAACATAAAAAATACAGTCGAATTGAGATCCTTCTCCTTTTTTTTAAATCGGTTAAATAATAATTAGGTTTCACGCAAATAATTTAAAACCCACCCATAAAATTGTGAATTAACAATTTCATTTGATGAGTTTAATAATTTATTTTTTTACCTTTTATTATAGCTTGAAGATGTAGTTCCCAAAGATATCCCAATAGCAGAATCAGTGTACTCGCTTACATCAGGAAAATCAATATTAGTGCCGTAATCAAAGTCAATCTTTGCGAAAGAAGCCAATGCTGAGGGATAATCAACTTTAGAATAAGTAGATTTAGAGTCGAAATTAGCTTTCGAATCGTTAAGAGTAAAGTCATCTACTTTAGAATGGATAAAGTCCGTTTTGGCATGGACAACTTCAGAATCTACAGTTTGAGTGAAACGAACATCGTTTTTAGAATCAGATCTAGTTTTAGCATTCACGTTTTGAGACAAGGCAGCATTATCCTGAGAATAGCGAGAATCATCATGTGTAAACTTAGAATCAGCATGGGTAAAGTGAGAATCAGCATGGGTAAACTGAGAATCGGAATGAGTAATCATAGAATCAGCATTATTAGACTTAGGATTAGCATGGGTAAACTGATGCTTATCGTTAGAACACTGAGAATCAGCATGACTAAACTGAGAATCAGCATGGGTAAACTTAGAATTAGCATGGGTAAACTGAGAATCAGCATAGGTAATCTTAGAATCAGCATGTGTAAACTGAGAATCAGCATGGGTATAGTGAGAATCAGCCTGAGTAACATCAGAGCTGGAAGAGTCGACGTTCGACTCTGGAGGCACGGATCACAACACGGTGTCGAGGGTGTGAAGGGAGCGGAGGGCGGCGGGGTCGCGCGCGCACCAACGGGCGAGCTCGTCGGGGGTCACCACGCCGTCAGCGTTTATGTCCATAAGCTGCAAAGAGGAGGATATTATAAGCCGCACGTGGTGGAGACTGGCACCTGCGTCTTGGGCCATGAAGGTGTTAGTGTATAACGTATTCACTGCCCAGCCTCTGCGGTGCGACCCGCAGGGGCGCGCCGCGGCTACACGTGGTGGAGACTGGCACCTGCGTCTTGGGCCATGAAGGTGCTAGTGTTTAGTGTATAACGTATTCACTGCCCAGCCTCTGCGGTGCGACCCGCAGGGGCGCACCGCAGCTACACGTGGTGGAGACTGGCACCTGCGTCTTGGGCCATGAAGGTGTTAGTGTATAACGTATTCACTGCCCAGCCTCTGCGGTGCGACCCGCAGGGGCGCGCCGCGGCTACACGTGGTGGAGACTGGCACCTGCATCTTGGGCCATGAAGGTGTTAGTGTATAACGTATTCACTGCCCAGCCTCTGCGGTGCGACCCGCAGGGGCGCGCCGCAGCTACACGTGGTGGAGACTGGCACCTGCGTCTTGGGCCATGAAGGTGTTAGTGTATAATGTATAATGTATTTATAGGTATATTTTATATTATATACTAGCTGTTGCCCGCGGCTTCGCATGCGTTGTTCCTATGGAAACGTTTATAGGTGTTTTCCCGGCAATTATTAGATTTTTTTCTCACCGTAAAAACCATCCTTGAACTTCAACGAACATTTAAAAAAAAATCAGCCAAATCGGTCAAGCCGTTTTCATGTTATGTCGTGACAACGGAAAACGGGTTTCATTTTTATATATATAGATTTAGTATGTTTACGTATTTTACTTTATTTTAGTTGAGGATAGTTTTTTTTATGTAGTTTAAAAAAAATACTATTTGTATATTTAGTATTTTCTCTCTTTATGTATCTTGTATGTACACTATAACTATCCACAATTGCTTTATAAACTCTCTCTGTTAGCATAAGGTTTGCTGTAAGAAAACTCTTTTAGGGTTAGGCTCGCCTTTGTACATGTCCAGTATTTGGTAATTTTTATGTATGTTATTTTGTGTGCAATAAAGAATTTAAGAATTAAGAATTAGCACTGGACAGTCATATGTACCTATGTGTGGTGCTTGCTAGCTGTGTAAGCAGCAGCGCCCCATGCAGAAGAATTGTGCCACGAAACTGCGATCGTGAACTGCGATTTTTTGAAAGGAAACATCCTTTCAAAAATTATTTCGTGTGTTTTCTCTTATAGTATTATAATATTTATAATTAAATACACTGACGGACTAATTCGATTTTTCTAGTCGTCAGGTCTATTATGTTGTGTAGGTTACCAGTTAGTACTATTTCTCAGGCCTTGTGATGTCTTCCATGGTTCCATGGTTGTCTGGTAGAGATTAAGTGTGCAATAAAGTTTTATCTATCTATCTATCTTGTTCTCGGAGACGAGGGGCAGCAGCGGCGCGGCTCGCACTAAATTCAAACATATGTCGTTAGTAGAGTGTGTTCACGGAGAAGCTATTTCAGACGCATTTGTTTTATTTAACGCGTCGCACGCGGCGTGCACCTTTTATCTACACGCCTCGTCTCTTCATAAACATCACCGTACATTGCATGTTTGTGTTTACGCGTGCGATGACCGCTGCACGCTCCGCTACACGCCCCACGTCTCCGTGAATAAGGTCTTAGAGTGACTTACATTGAATATCCTGTCGACATGTTCTTTGGCTGCCAATGGGTTTGCTGGGGGCACCGCGGCTCGCCCCAGCAGCTCGTATATAGCTTGCACCACCTGGAATGGGTAGTAGGTATAGTTGGTCTATTATTGGTAGGTACGCGTGTGTTGTGTAGGTACGTTCCCGCTTACGGGACCGTTTTAAATAAAAAAATAATGAAATAAATAATTGAGCTCAACAGCTTAATATTACATACATATATATTAGGTCCTTACATATGAAATTGGCGTTTTGTATGGGAGGAACAAAAAGTCGAATATTTTTTAATATAATATATTTAATTAATCAAAGTATGAACCATTATTTTCTATGCACTTTTGCCATCTTATAGGTAGTTCATTGATCCCTTTACTAAAAAAACCAGTCGGACGGGAATCAATAAAATCTTTGAAGGCGATTTGGACTGCCCCATCGGAGTTGAATTTTTTCCCTTGCAAGAAGTTATCCAAATTTCGAAAAAAATGGTAATCTGTTGGAGCAAGGTCCGGGGAGTACGGAGGATGTCTTAGACTTTCCAATTGAAGCTCTTCTAATTTAGTAGCCGTCTGTTGCGCAGTGTGTGGTCTAGCGTTGTCGTGAAGCAGCAGTGGCGTGGAGCGATTGACCAGCCTAGGTTGTTTAGCCGCTAGCTTTTCCATCATGGTTTGCAATTGCTGACAATAGACATTAGCCGTAATAGTCTGGCCAGATTTGAGAAAACTGTAATGAACAATACCGGCACTAGTCCACCAAACGCTTACAAGTAACTTTTTTGGGGTTAATTTTCGGTTGGGGCAGGATTTGGCTGGCTGGCCAGGATCCAACCATTGCGCTGAGCGCTTCCGATTATCGTAAAGAACCCATTTTTCATCACAGGTAATGATTCGGTTTAAAATACCTTCATTATTGTGCCGGTTTAGTAATGTAACGCAGCAGTCGTTTGCCGGTTTGCTTCAGTCAATTCGTGAGGTACCCACCTTTCAAGCTTTTTAATCTTCCCAATTTGCTTCAAGTGAATTAAAACAGTTTTATCACTAACATCGCAGCCTGCAGCTAACTCGGACGTGGTTTGCGATGGATCCGCTTCCACAATAGCCTTCAACTCTTCATTATCAACTTGAGTCTCAGGCCGTCCACAGGGCTTGTTCTGCAGGTCGAAATTTCCAGAACGAAAACGTTGGAACCAAAAACGAACTGTGTTTTCTTTTGCAACACGACCGCCATACACATCATTCACCCTTCGAGTTGTTTCCGCAGCACTAGTGCCACGGCGGAACTCGTACTCGTAAATAATGCGATATTTTAAGTTTTCCATTTTGTAAAATGAGTGACGCAAACAGAAAAAAACAGAAGAAAAAAAAAAAAATGAATGACGATCATCGAAGCACAAATACATGAGTCTATAGCTGTACAAATTTGAATTTGGAATTCCTTACCAAAGAGGAGAAATTTGTGATTAAAGTGGCCAGTACGAAAAACGCCAATTTCATATGTAAGGACCTAATATTTAGAACACCCTTCGCGTCCAGTATAATAATGCATTCAGGATGCTGCTGGGGCTTCCGCGGTTCTGCAGCGCATCCGGCATGTTTGCAGAGGCGCGCACAGACGGCTTCCATGCATGCATGCGGAAGAAAGTCGCCTCGTTATTATGCAGGCTGCACGGGAGTACCAACACCATCCTGAGTGCATTCTCCAATAAATGGGATGGCCCGTTCCTCAAGCAGTGTAATCGCATAATGATGAAGTAGTTTCATCATTAGGCGATTGCAGTGTTTGAAATTACACTGAAATACTCTGTAACACCCGTGAATACTAACATAGACTAAGAACATTTTTGACTAACATAATATGGACCTAAATTGATTTTTTGTGTTGTCTGAAATAAATGAATTTTATTTTATTTATTTTTAGAGCATGAATCTTGACATTTTATATTTACTATTGTTATTTTCATAATATTTAATTTATATAAGTAATTTTCCATTTATTTTCATTTAATTTCAGACATAATAATTTATAACTGAAACCCAGAATGTTGCAACGCCCTTACAGGGTTAATTTAGATTGTACCTAAAAATTGTTAACAACTTTAAATGGACATGAATGCAATAGATAAATAAAATAATATGTTATAAGTGTTATAAATAAACTAATTGTAAATGTAGGTACAAAGAAAACCCTCGACCCGAAACAAATATCCGCAGATCGCTCATACATACATTTTAATTTTAATTAACGATAACTTTGGTTCTCTGTCGGATGTATTCGTAACGAATCCTATCCTTCAGAGAGACTCCGAGCATAGCTCTTTCTATAGCTCGCTGAGTGACTTTGAACAGAGGATTGCACTAACACAATCGCCTCACTATGCCAATATTATCGCTTCATTATCGCGTATCATCACCGCCATTGACACCTTTTGGTATTCTACTAAAAATTTTTTTTTTGTTTATGCCATAGCTATGACTATTACGATTATGACAACCGTTTTACGATTTGACCTTTCAATGGTGTGGTGGGGCAAGTGTTATGGTAATAGAATACCAACTAAATGTACGACTCAATCTCTATCTTAATCGTATGGCGCCATTACAGCATTTGTTTAAAAGATAGTGGAATTAGGCCCCTGGTGGACCAACCCTATCTTGAGTGTCCACGTCTCAGCTCAGTAGGTTAGACAGGTAGGACGCACTGAAAACTTTGGTTTTCAAGCATTGCGGTATGGATGACGAGAAATATATCATGAAATACTGATATATTTGATAATTACCTGCTGCATCTCTGCTCTAGAGATGCGTCCATCTCCATCGGTATCATACAGAGCGAACACCCACGCCAGCTTCTCTTGGACCGAACCGCGTGCCACGCGCGAGAGAATCTCCAGGAATTCCTGGAAATAACATTATTTTTTTTTTAATCCATCAGGGTTATACGTATACTAAAGACTGAAATGGAGGGTAGATCGATATATCTGCCAATAATAACTCACTCGCAAGACATTCAGTTATTCCGTGATCATGGCGCATACTAAAACTGTGAAACTGTGCAGAAATATTGGAAAGATCAAAACTCAAATCATGGTACTTAAATATCTCATTGTAAATGACTTTAGTAAAAGTAAATTTTCCAGCATTATTAATTAATTAATTAATGACCCCCTCATGTGCATGTTTAAGGCGCATACACGAGTGAAGGTGGCGCCCCCACCTTTTTTATCTTTTTGTTACTTTAAACACAGGAAGATCTAAAAATCCATCGTACAGTTTGTGGTTTTTTAAGTTATTTATGAAGTTATCTGTAATAGTTTCATTTTGTAAAGCTTAGGCAGAGATACGAAGTTGCGCTTTTTGGCCACCAAACTCTATTTTCGCATCTCTTCCTAAACTACCTATATAAGATAAAACTATTACCTATCAAAGGTTGCCTGGAAGAGATCGCTGTTAGCGATAAGGCCGCCGATTGTGCCTCTCTAGATTAGTTAGCAGTAATTTCCTTGTTATGTATTGATGGTGCAATAAAGTTATAATACATATATCTAACTAGCTTATAATAAATACCACAAACTGTAGGTACGATGAATTTTAAAAATTTCCTGTGTTCAACGTAATAATATGATAAAATTGGTGGCGCTCTCATATTGGCTCGGGTATGCGCCTTAATCCAAGTTAGGTACTACATTTATATCTTACGACACGACACGGCCTTTCAACAACTCCGTATATACTTAGGGACTCAATGAATTTATAATCGGGTGTGTTTTAAAAAACTATAAACCGACTTTAAGTATGATGTGATGTGACTTTCATTCGTCGTTTCATACACATGCATGAAACGACGAATGAAAGAAAGGCCTACTTCGAAACACGAAGTTCGAGTTTCGGTTGACGTTCGCAAAAAACGAACAACCTTACTGCTGAAGGTGTTAACGTGCGTTGCTTCGGACGCGTCACTAAAACACATTTGTTTAAGGCGCATACCCGAGCCAATCTGACATCAGTTCCTATTTTATCATATTTTTACGTTTATCATAGGAATTTTTAAAATCCTACGTTCAGTTTAATAAATAAATAAATAAATAAATAATGCTGGACAATTCACACAGCATTATCTAGCCCCAAGTTAAGCAGAGCTTGTGTTATGGGTACTAGATAACTGATATACATAAAGTTTGTGGTATCTATTATAATTTATAAGCTTTTTTTAAATACCTCATTTATAATTTTATCTCATATAGTTTAGGAGGAGATGCAAAAATAGAGTTTGGTGGCCAA